>JAWNNR010000035.1:0-38067 GCA_035044725.1 Scaptomyza caliginosa | reverse complement strand
ACTATTTGGCTGCTTCCCATACTGAAGTAAAGTCACGTTTATACACATTTAGGTTCATTGTCTCTCTTTCTCTCTCTCTGTGTGTGTGTCTTTTTTTTTTGTTTTGCAATATAGATACCATGTGCTTGTGTGCTAGTGTGTGACTTTTTTAAAATTTTCTTTATTATGTGGAGGGAAGCAACATTTCTTCTTTCTTTTTTTCATTTTCTTTCTGGATTTCCCCTTAATTTCCTTGTCTCTTATTGTTGACCGAGACGAGAAGGAGAGGACGCGAACCAGCGCGGAAATCGGATGACTGGAGGCACCTTCGCTTGCAATAGTCATACAACCGAAATAGTGAGTGGAGGCCCAGTGGTAGTTCTTAGAAACGAAAGAGAACGTATCGAAGGATAGCAGGTATCTCCACAGCAGCAATAACAACATCATACTAATAATTATACGAACTGCGTGCACAGCTGGAATTTCACCTCTTATCTCTTAAACAGAGAGGTGCTTATGTGCATGTGCTTTGTCTTTTTCTTTCTTTCTTCTGTGTGTGTAGGTGAAAGTGTTCATCTGGACTCGAAGTGTGTCTATATCTTTCTGTCTATCTATATGTATCCTCGCTTTAAAAAAAAAAAAAAAGTAGTAGAACAGAAGAAACTGTATCTTGTCTTTCCTGCAGCTTGGCGTTAGATGCGTGCTGTTGAGTCCATGTGTGAAACTGCCATTCAAGAGAGAGCAACCACACAAACACGCATACGCACACACACACACACACACACACACACACACACACAGAAAAATCAAAGTAAAAATATATATACTCCACTTTTAAAAAATCAAAACAAAGCAACACACAATGGAAACACGGGAGAAAGCTAGTGTTGATCGACTGAATTGCAAGTCAAAGCGGCAACTAAAACGGCAAGAAAGAGATTCTTATTTGTTAATTCGTTAGTTGGTTTGTGGGTATCAGTGGCCTGTGGGTGTGTAGATGTGAGGATCTCTCAAGATTTTTCAAACTACAATCACTAATCATAGTAGTAGTATACCTATATCAATCTCTCTCTCTCTCTATCTATTGCCAACCACACATCGCTGCCATTCTAACCCACTATCTCCTCTTGCCCCCAAACCATCTAAATCAAAAGTTATCAAAAAGAGCACCTTTCCTTTCCGCTCTGACTCACTGCTTTTTTTTTTTTTTTTTGAAAATTTCTCCTTTCTCCCTCTCTTTTTTTCTCTTTTTCTTTTTGATTGCATACATTTTATTCTTCTCTTTTTGTTCCCCCCCCCCCCCTTTCCTCCCACCTTCGTTGCTATTGCTGTTTTTTTTTTTTTGCCGGATTAAACGAAACCAAAAAAAATAATAATCAAGCATCCTTACTGTAAAATTCTATATATGTATAGGTAATAAAACGTCTCTCTTCTCCATAGACTAGTGATCAGTCCATCAAGGGGAGTCGTGAGGAGCGAACGAGTGAGAGAGATATCTCATCCAGAGAGCAGTGAAACACTCCCATATGCAGATACACACGTATGAATCTATATGTCTATCTTTATATATATCTATATCCATTTGTACATGTGAAAAGTATGGACATATATAGAACATCTTTCTTGTTACTAGGATTACTATTCTAGCACCATTTTTTTTTTCTCTTTCCTGTGTTTGCTATTCTCCCCCACTCCTCTTTTTTTTTCTCTCTTTCTCAAGTTGCCCAAACGACGCCAATTGTCGAAGGAGGTGAGTGGCGCAACCGAAAGAAAGAAGGGGGAAAAATTTATTTTAAGAATAATAATACATCCATACATACACACAAAGTGAAGGCGTGCCACATCGCAGTTGAATACATCCTGATCGTTGAGTGGGTCTCGGCGTTTTTCCTTCCCTTCCTGCTTCTCTCTTTCACACGTGCACATGCTGTGCGCATGTATGTGTGTGTTCTACCTATCAGGCAGTATAGCTTCACTTACGGGCAACAGCTGCAGCTGAAACGGAATTATCGTGTAGAGTAGAGGAGGGGAGGGACTGCCATCATCATCAGCACCGCCTATCCACCATTCGCCTGCGGCAAAAAGTAAAATAATAAAAAGAAAAAGAAACACTAAACGTGAAGGACGAGGTGAAACGCTAAGAGGCCAATGTTTGTGAGAGATGAGATGTCTCTGAAGGGAGAGATGGACTCATGGGAACTGTGGTGAACCCACTAGATGTATATCTATAGGTAGCCTGCGTATTCATTTGTGCCTCTATTCTCTCTCTTGTATCTGTATACATATAGAAGTCCATTTGCCTCTCTCTCTCTTTCTCTATTAGAAAACAGCAAGCAAAGAATGCCAGCAACGAAGCACAAGAGCAGAAAAGCAGAGATCCCCCGCCAATGGGGGCGATAGATAAAGCTCTTCTGCAGAATACTAACAACAACAACTAGATGGCTTTGTACACACTCTCATCCAGAAAAAGAAAAGAGAAAGGGAAAATGAGGCAAAGGAAAAAAAAAAGTCAATGCAGAGAGGGGGTAAATAGCAACCGGAACAATAATCAAAGAAGGCGAGCACACTGCCGCTTCTCTCCCACTTTGTTTTCTTACTGTTGAATATCGACAAGAAATGTCTCTAGCTAATGAGGCGGGGGAAAAGGTAAATAAAGTATAAAGATCTATATATATAGATATATATATAGATATTCCAAGAAACGGACAGCTATTATGAATAGTAGAACTTCAAAGCCAACAAGCAGACACGGAAATCATAATAGAGGAGATGAAGAGGCGGAGAGCAGGAGGGATCATTTCTCCCCTCCACTTCTTCTTTCTTTCTTTCTTTCTTTTTTTTTTTTTGTGGCTGGTGGCTGGCAAACTCACTTTTTTTTTTTGTCCAGATAGCACACGAAGGTTTTTTATTTTGATTTTCTGTTTTTTTTTTTTTTTAATGATATCGATGCACATTGTACGAAAATAATAATAAAAAAAATAATAAGGCAAGGCGAAGAGAAGCAGAAAAAAAAGTATTTAACTTCTCAATTACGATCGAGTTATTCTGCCATTACCACGGTCTCACTCTCCCTCTCACTCTCCCTCTCTCCCTCCCCTCTCCCCTCCTCTTCAAATCCATCTATATATCTACATCTATAAACGGCTAGTTGGGAACTTCCTAAAAAGAAGGATTATTATTATTATTACTACTTCTTATTACTTTTCAAAAGAAGAAGAACAACAACAACAGGGAAAGGAGAGGTGACTACTTTCATGGGTTTCAAAAGGGGCATTTCTCTCTCTCTCTATACCCATCTAGAGATATCTGTTGGTATAGCGATATATACAGAGCGATATGGGTGTCCCTCCCTTTTTTTATTTATTTTGTTAAGGGAATTATGAAAATCATTGTAAATAAAAAAAAGGAAGCAAAAGAGGTAACCATCTGAACCTCTTCCTTCCTCCCTTCCTTCCTGTTGAAGAAAAACAAACAAACAAAACAAAACCAAAGAGCTAACGAAAGAAGTAGCCAGATAAACTCCTCAACTGCTGTCTGTCAGACTTCATTAGATATTCTTTGGCACCGCTATTCCGGCAGCTGCACTTTTTTTTTTTGTTGTTGTGTGTGTGTGTGTGAGTAGAAGGCTGCCAGTGTTCTCTCCTCCACTCCCTTTGCGTGGGCGTATAGGACTGTGTGCGATAGGTGTGAGAGAGTACAACTAATGATCCGATTATTATTATTATTATTATTATTATTATTACTATTTCATCTCTCCTTCTCTCTTCTTCCTCTTTTTTTTTTTTAAAAATGTTTTGTCCCGCAGGTTTAACACGAACGATAGGATTTACTCATCTCTCAAGAAAAAAAGTCAAGGAATATTTGCTTCCTTTTTTCACCCAGAAGTCGTCATCTCCAAGTTAGCCGCACCGCAGTCAAACCGAAAAGATTACAGACGTTTATTTTGTGTGGAAAGGGTTTCATTTCTTCTTTCTCTTTTTTTTTTGAAATCGTGTCTTTCGCTTGTTTTATCTTCTTCGTTTCGCCCTTATAGGTACGAAAAGTTGTCCAGCACAGATATATAGTCACTTCGTCTTTTCGTTTTTTTTTTTCTTCCTCACTCCTGATAGCAGTCCCAAGACAAATACGTATATTTCTATCTATAGGAATCGATAAAAAAAAAAAAGGAATATTTATATCAATAGAGCTATCAAACCATATAGAGCAATCGCAATTGTTTTTCTTTTCCGTTGGCTTTTCTCTCGTTTCTCCTCTCTCTCTCTTTTTTTTTTTGTTTTCTTGCATCTCTCTTTCGTAATCGTGGGAGTAGCTTTTTCTCCTCATTTTCATTTTCAAAGCTTTTTACCGCCTTACTGAATTTAAAAAATATCAGAGAAAAATATTTATTTATATATAGATATATCCATCCATTTAAAGACAGAGGCAGCGACAATGCAGTCTGCGGCGTTCCGTCCCCACACCACTCGTCCCAGCACCGCTACTGCGCCGCCCCCCCGCGTCCCACGGCTTCCCAGCAATCGCGAGGCCTCCCTCTCACCTTCCTCCTTCACACCCTCTCCGATGCCTCCAGCAGGGGCGGCCACTGTCAACGGGACAGCCCCGTGGTGCGGCGAGTCGCCTGAGGCACTGCAGTCCTACCTGACCCACACGCTGCGCTTCGTCGAATACCTCTCCGCCCTCACCCCACAGCACCCGCCGAGGGGCCGCCGTGACCGCCGGGGTGACGCACTGCGATTTGCCGCCGTGGCCTTCCCGTCATCGCCGTGCCACGCCTCAACGACGCCGCGCGACACGCGACATCGCGGGGAGATGCGACGGCCGCTTTGCTCGTTTTGCCCGATGAGCCCCGTCATCCCCGCCGCAAAGGAGAGTTCCCTCGCATCGCTGGCCACCGTGGTGACGGCAACAACGGCGGATGGGGAGCAGAAGATGCTGTGGGGGTCGCCCGCGGCCTCGACAAAGGATGGCGACATATCGTCCGAGGCGGCGACGGTGTCCACGACGGGCGAGGGCGACAGCGCAGCGACGGTATGGGAGGTCTCCTCTCCCTTTCGTCTTTCTCTCTCGACCTCCTCCTGCCACTCGTCACCGGCGCTGGAGAAAGTGATGGAGTGAGGATGAATTGGAGGAAGGAGAGAAAAAGCGGTGAAAGAGAGACCAGTATGTATATATATTTTTTTTCGCAGTTGACGACACACACAGACACACAGACCTACACCGTTAAGAACAGCAAGCAAGGAGGTTCTTTCTTCCTCTTTTTTACTTCTTTTTCGCTACCGGCCACTTTGACTTGTTTGTCCTTCTTTCTCTTGGAGGCAAAGAAAGAGAGAGAGTGGGACATTTGGTGAGGTGGAGGAGCCGGAGCATTCATGGAGTAGAATAGGTAGCACACATACACGTTGCGACAGACCGGAAAAGAAGAAAATGTAAGAGAGCCAAAGAAGCTCTAGGATGCTTCAAAAGGGAGAGAGAGAGAAGTGAGAGGATAGAGAAGTCAAAGCCCGAATCTCCTTTTTTTTGTTCTTCCTCTTTTCTTTTTCGGGTTTGGGTATCTGTCAGAAGAATGACTGCATGGTGGTAGCGAGCAGAAGCAAAGAAACGAGGAACAAGAGCCAAAAGGAGAGACCTTATGGTGGTGCAGCTCATATACGAGGAGGAAGGGGAGGGAGGAAGAGAGTGGCGAAGCTACAGACACATACAAACATGCATGCATACACACACACACACAAAACGTGTGAAGGGTGTGTTGGAGGGACTTCAAAGCATTACGCTGTCCCTCCTACCTATCTCTCTCTATATTCTTGGAAAATAGTTTAGTATATATCGTTTTATATATTCGTCAATTTAATTAAGTAGCGTCTTGTAGGCTTACGCGCATGACTCCCTCTTCTCCCTGTTCACGAGCTCTTGTGTGTTTTTTTTTTTGTTCGCCTTCTGTTTTTAGTTTGATATGGAGCGGAGATATCAGCACTGTGTATAGGTACAGACATAGATGTATATATATATATATATATATATATACATGCATGTATATACATTTAGGTATCTATATCTATGCACAGAGCCAGTAATCAAACATAGCATGCTATGTGCAAGTAGGAAAGAAAGACTGTTTGTATTCATCATCACAGTTGCTTGCACACAGACGCACCTATACACACACACACACACAACCCTCCTCCCCCCCAAAGCGCCAACAACAGCGAAATATAACATAGGTAAAAACAAGAACAACATCGAATAATAATAATGTGTAGTGTAAGAATGGGTTTTCGTTTTCGTTTTTTTTTTTCGTTATTCCTCTTGCGTTTCACTGGCTTTCATCATCGTCATTCGTCAGAGAATTTCATCAAAGTAAGGCACTCCGCCCCCCCTTTTTTTCATTTTTGTTTCTGTGGTCTTTCTAATTATTCAGCTCACCAATTCTTTCCCTGCTTTTTTTTTTCTTTTGCTGGGTCACTTTCATTACTAATCAGAGTAATACCTCTGTCATGGTCTTTTTTTTGCTTTTCTAGGGTCTTCGCTCATTTTTTTTTTTTACTCTTTAAATTGCGAATAGTCGTGCGCCTATACACTGGTGCATGTGGCTATTTTTTTTTTTTTAAATCTTTCTTCCTCCCTCTGTCCGCTTCATGTGAGTATAAAGTATTCTCTCACCGCTTTTTTTTTTCTCGCTGACACAAGAGATTAATTCATGTCATCCCAATACTTACACTAATTCTACTACTTCGCATGCCTCTAGCCATCTCTATCTATCTATACATCTATATATATATATATATATATACGTTACCGAGAAAACGGACTTTCACTTTTTTTTTTTCTGTTACTGTGGAAGGCTGACAGAGGCAACGTAAAAGAGAAAAGAGAGTAGAGGAGAGAGAGAGAGGGGACGGAGTTGGCACTCTTTTCTCTTTTCTACTTCGCCTCTCTTCTTTTGCACTGCCCTTCAGTACGCTACCACAACTGTTTTTTTCCTTTCTTTTTTTTTTTCGTGTTCAAAAGGGAGTAGGGCCTCGTTTTTCTGCTTCGTTCCCGAGTTGGAAAGCAAAAATACCCCTCCAAAAAAAAAAAAAGAAAAAATTACTGTCAATTGAACACTCGATTATACTGTCACATATACTTCGCTATGTACATATCTCTCTCTCTCTATAGAGATCCATGTATAGATGTACATGAGGAGACCGATACCAAAAGTACCTACACATGTATCAGATAAATACCTTAAATGGAAACCATCTATCAAAAAGCAGAGAAATGCCTTTTTACAATAGGAGAGAGAGAGAAAAAAAAGAAAAGAAAAAAAAAGGGGAGGAAAGGGAAACAAGAAACATAAACATATATATGGAGATGCGAAGAAGAAAGCTAAAGCCAAAGGCTTTCTCTCTTTTTCATCTCTACCGTAACTACCTCTACCTCTATCAACCACTCTCTATCAATACCTATCACTCTATCAGGAGCTCTCTATCCGCAACTATCCATAGATGGATGGCCTCGCCATACTCTCTTTTTTCCTTTTTATTTTTGTCATTTTTTTTTTTCTACCTTAAACCCTGGAATATATAAATAGTTGGTATATACAGATGAAATTGAGTGGGTTTCTACTGCTAAATTGCTGTCGGCTTTTTTTCTCTACTCCTTTTTTATTTATTATGCTTTTTTTTTTTGTTCTGAGGAATGGCGCCTGTGACTCATAGGTATTTCTTCTTCCTCTTCTTCTTGGGCCATTGCATTACAGACTCAAAGAGGAATTTGATGTGTCGTAAAGCTCTTCTTTTTTTTTTTTCGCTATTACCTCTTTTTATTTTCTTCAATTTTTCGTATTTTTCTGTTTGCCTGTTTGCTGATGAGATGTGGCGGTGATGGCACTTGTGTCGGTGACCACAACTCTCTTTTCTTATTCTTTTTCTCTTCTCTTCTTTGCTGCCTAGACACGCACACTCGTGCGTGCGTGCGTACACGTGTGTACCCTCTTGAATGTCATTTTTGGTGTAGGTGGGCACCCAGTTGTATTTCGCTCCACCCCCCCCCCCCTGCCTCACCATGGCAAACATAGTGAAGCACTAAGGGAAAGATGAACAGCAACAGAGCATGGATATAGCTTTTATACATTTGTGTTGTATATACACACACACACATATATATATATATATATATATATGCATTTCTGTATCTCTCTCCGCTACTCAATCTTTTCTGCCTGTAGAGTTTATTGTTGAGCAACAACAAACAAATCAATTATTATGATAAACGTGATGGCGACAATAGAATTGTGTCTGTGTAGTCATGTTTTCTTTCTCTTTATATGTATATGTATATGTATATATATATATATATATATATCTATCTATCTATCTATCTATCTATTTGTATGTGGCATCCTTGAACCTGTGCCCACTGGTGCTCCCCCTCTCTGCGTCGTCCCTGCCTTACATCTGCTGGTGAGTGGGGGTGTGTCTCTCTGTGGAGCGCCGGAGCGGAGGCTGCTGCTGCCTGCAACTGTCCCCCTTCTCTTCTGAGTGGAGAAGTGAAAGAGAAGAGAAGGGGGGACGAGACAGAGAGGGAGAACTGCCTCTTTCCAATAACTAGCATCGAGTCGCTGAGTCCAGTTGAAAACCAAAACGGACTGACACACAGGAAAGGAAAGTAGAACAGTAATCGTAATCATCTCGCTCTGCGTCGCCCCCTCTTCCCCTCCCCCCCCCCGGCGCTACTTCAATGCCCATACACGTCGTAAAATATGCGGGTGGATGTGCCGCTTAGTTGACAAACGAAACAGCAGCAGCTTCGAGTAATCATCATTACTCTTGGAAGAAAGAGAGATGACGCATAAAAATGTAATACGTACCTCTCTCACCATTGTGATTCTTTCTCTGAAAATATATGAAGATCTTTGTATTGTTGCTTTGCTGACTCCAAGAAGCAGAAGGGAACTAACACACCCACTCTATTTCACATCCATGCGTTCCTCCATATGCTTGGGTGATGGAGTCGCGACAATACGAGCTATATATATATATATATATATATATAGACTTGAGTATGTCGATACACACATTTATTTGTCTGCCACCCTTTCCGTAAAACGCAGATTGGGAAGTCGGCAGTGTGCGTGCTTTGTCTCTCCTCCCCACCCCCAATTTTTGTCGTCTTGTTACAGCCAACCGGAGAGAGAAAGAGACCCACGCGGTGTGGTGTGAGGGAGGACGTTGCATCGCGCATTTTCGTTTTTTTTTTTAGTTTAAAGCAAACAGCCAAACTACCAAACATATTTCCGGTGTTGAGAAGAAAAGAGAGAGGAACGACATGGGGGTGGTGCGCGGATACAATTAAACTAATGGAACAACAAGTGAGGGATAGTACATAAATACATATTTGCTGAGTTTTTTCTCCCTCTCTTCTCTCTTTTGTTTGTCTCTTGCTCTCCCTCTACTCTTCCCTTTTTATTTTTGTCTTTTTCGTATTTTGGTTCGCTTCGTCGCTGTCTCGAATCCACACGTCTCTCTCTTTTTTTTTCTTCTTCTCTTTCTTTCTGCTAACTAATGGTGCTACTGCTGCGGCTATTCGAAAAGTGCTGCAGCACAGCAGAGCGAGAGAGAAATAAAAAAAGGAAAGAGAGACAAAAAAAAAAAGAAGTGATAGTATCTGGAATACGAATCTATACGTTAATAGTAATGATAAGAGTGCTCTTTTGTGCAGAGAGAGAGAGAGAGAGAGTGATGTCAACTCACTCGACGCACTAGGTGAACACTCACTCTATTCAATATATATATTTTTTATATATAGATTTACGAGTCATAGAGATGAATAGTTCTCAGATACACTACGAAATGGAAAGGACCCAGAAAACAGTTGGAATCTCTCAGTGCATTGTTGTTCAAACAACTCTCTCCCCCCCCCCCCCACACACACACACTCCGATGATTTTTTTTTTGTTGTTGTACTGCTGCTGATTGCCCCGTCGTGTTTCACTACGCATACTTTTTTTTTTTTCTTGTGTGTGTGCTCTTTTTTTTTTTTTTTTTGCCTGTTGTAAAACAATCAAACAAACAAACAAAAAAAAAAAGGAGAGAAGAAAAAAGAAAAACGAAACGTAGCAGCCGGACCCCCCCCCCCCCCACCAAAAAACAAACAAACAAACAACAACAAAAGTAATAATCACTAG
This sequence comes from Scaptomyza caliginosa, assembly GCA_035044725.1. Classification (NCBI taxonomy): domain Eukaryota; kingdom Metazoa; phylum Arthropoda; class Insecta; order Diptera; family Drosophilidae; genus Scaptomyza; species Scaptomyza caliginosa. Next base: position 27,923 of record JAWNNR010000035.1, on the reverse strand, counting down.
GGACTCTACACGAAAATTTTCTCGCTGTTTTTGGTTTGCCAAATTACGATTTTTCTATTTGTCTTATTTTTGCTTCTTCCTGCCCGAATCGTGGGAGCCGTTCATCTCTCTCTCTCTTTTTTTTTTCTTTTTTTTAAATTTTTAAATGGCGTGTGGCGGTGCCGCCTTCCCTCCCTCTTTGTTTTGTTTTTCCATGCTGCTGCTTCCGCTTCTTTTGCTATTATTCGTATTAGTATTTTACTCTCAAGAAAAATCAATTTTGTTAAAAAAAAAAAAGAAAGAGGGATCCGGGGCTGCGGAGCCCGTGCGTTGCAACACACACACAGATCCACCTCTCTCTCTCTCTTTCCCCATACATACATATAACAATGTAATTGCATTCGTGTTGCAGTGTCTTTATTCGTTTTTTCTTTAAACCCGCCTCTTGCCCTCTCTCTTTTTATTGTATCTGTATGTGTGTGTGTGTGTGTGAATGATGGATCTACCGAGGGCCAGCTATAACCATGTAAGTGGATAGTTAGACATCATCCTCTCACGACGTGAGGAAGGAGAGGAGAAGCAAACAAAGAGAGAAATATGAAAATGTGAATCCCTTCCCCTCCTCCCTCCCTTTTCCCTCCCCTGCCGTCCCGTTTCCTTCTTTTTTTTTTCCGTCTCTGCTCTCCTTTTTGTCCTCTTTGATATTTCGATTTTAAAATTCATTTGCAGTGACGAAGGTAGCACAGAAAATGCGATCCACATGTGGGACTGTGTTTTCACTTGATGGACGGAGTGGAATCAAAACGAGAAGGAGCCTGGTGTGGGTCACTGAATTCAGCGAATACTGGCTTCTTCTTCTTTTCAGCCCCCCCCCCCCCTTCCCTCTCCCTTTATTGTGATAGTCTATATTTATTTTTGTCATATCGTACAGCCAGAGGGAGTGTAGGGATACCTATTGATACGTTTTTTTTTTTTTTTTGTGCTTTCTGAAAATCTTTCAATCTCTCTCTCTCTCTTATATTGATCAATGTATGTCTGTCTATATGTACGTGTGGGTATGTATACACAAGAATCAACGGAAAAACAACAACAACAACGAAGTAGCATCAACAACAACATCAACAAGCAAGCAAACAGCAACAGGGGTGTGGGGCCGGTGTTGGCAGCGCTGCTGGTTCAAAGGACACATTATGACCACCTGCTGCGCACGAGTTCGTACCATATCTATCTTCCCTAGATGTGTGTACGGATACATCGGTGCTCGAAATGTATGAGGATTCTTCTCTCTCTCTCTCTCTTTGCTTTTGTATTTTCCTTCTTTCTCCCCTCTTTTTCCTTCTTTTTTTTTGTTTTCCGTTTCGTTGGATGGTCTCTGTCTGTCTGTTTCTCTCTCTCTCTGTGTGTGTGGGTGTCGGTGTAGTTCCACCTTGTGTGTTTCTCTCCATCTCTTTCTCTCTCTTTCTTTTTTTTTTGCTGAAATTTATCGCTTGCTCCGACTCCTTCGGTTGCCATCGCATCTGATCGCCAGCTCTTTTTTTTTTTTTTTCAAATTGCTCTCCGTTCTCTATCTCTCTCTATTTTTATCCGTCTATCTGAAACTTCATCGCTAGAGACAAAGAGAGGGAGGGAGGGAGAGGGAGACTGCTATCGATCTGCCTCTATTGCTCAATCCATCTCTCTCTATTGGTCGATTGGTCTGCTCTTCATTTCTTTCCTCTCCTTTTTTTTTTTTTAGATCACTTGGAAACTCCCTTCTTTTCTTCTTTATTATTATTATTTTTAAAAAGGCTCATTATCATACTCACACCAACAACAACAGCAACAGAAAAAAAAAAAAAAAAAAAGAGACCTGAAAGAGAGGGGGGGGGGGGCGGAGAGATCTGACGCGGAGAACGGCGGAGCGGTGGCAGCGAGGGGAGCGGAGAGAGAGAAGAGGTGGGCCACCGACACGCCTACGTACATCCATACAGAGGGAGGGCGAGAGGGTGAATCGCCGTAATACTCAACGAAAGAAAGGAAACATAGTCATATCAGAGAAGCGAACACACAAGCGAAGGAAAAGAGCAGAAAAGCATTTTTTTTTTACAGAGGGAGAACCACACACACACACACACTGACACACGCAAGCAGTTCAGAGTACCCACCGCTGTACAGCAGTGCTGCCTGAGGTATTCGAGCATTTCGCCGCTGCCGCAATAGCGACTGGCGACTGGGGCCCATCACCATCCCTCCTCGTCTTAATATTATTATTTTATAGTTACTCTTCTGACATCACATACCTTTCTTTAATTTTATTCACTCTTTCTCTCTCTTTTTTTTTTTGTATTTACTACGCATCTAGAGACACACTCACATATATACATCCATACAAAATACACCCCCCCCCCACACACACACACGGACACGGACACGGACACAGACACAGACACTTTACATCATCCTCTGCTTCTCTGCGGCTCTCTCCGTGTGTTTACGCGCGCGAAGGATTGCAGTGGAGGAGGAGAGGACATATTAGGGTTTTGCTGAGAAGCCTCAAAACAAATCAAAAAAAAAAAGTAATTGAATACATAACAGATACCGACAGAAGGAATCCTGCAGCTCCTTCTCTATCGACAGCAGAAAGCCTCAGAGTCGAAAAGCAGCTAACATATATACAGATATAGATATGTAGAGAGAGAGAGAGATACAGAAAGATCTATCTATCTATCGATATCGCTCTCCTCCACAGCTGCTACCACGAGAGCCTTTGAAAAGGAGGCTATATCTATCTATCTATATATATTTATCTATATATGTCTTTCAATACGCAACATTCTTCAGCGTCCCTCCCTTGCCGGTTTGTACAACGTCCCCTCGCCCTTCCCCGTTCTCATTCGTTCCAGTACATTTAGATTTGGTACTAAACCAAAGAGACGAGGGAAGAGAGGCCGACTGGAATCGAGTGCGGAGAAAGAGGAAAATACAAAAAGCAAGCTACCGCACACATACACACACAGAGACCTACGCAAGCAAGGCAGCCTTGGTTACATCTTCACATCCACACCAACGAAAGAGAAAGAGAGCGTAAAAGAGGGGGCAAATAGAGGCAAGAGAAGAGAGAGGAAACGACAACTGCGATTGGTGACGAAAAAACAACAACAACAAAAAACGAACCAAAAGGCAGTGAAGGCAAACACTCTAACGACAAGTGAACCCACAAAGCGTATTAGAGACAACAGCAGCATCAACAGCAACCGCAGCAGCACTATAGAATACTCACGCTGACCGGGAAAGAAAAAAGAAAGTGAAAAAAAGCCCCCCCCCCCAAAAAAAAAAACAAGCAAACAAAGCGTAGGCTCATTTCACTTGGGTACGTCCTGCTCTTATCTTGACTGCTTTGCCTCAGTTTCTGTGACTTTCTCTTTCCCTCGCTCTTTTTCTCTCTCTAAAGAGAGGGGGAGGGAGAGATTGATTGAGGTATTGGATCGCTCTCCCTCGCTCTCGCTCTCTCTCTCTTTCTGTATATATCTATTAGTGTTCTCTCTGGTGCCCCTTCCCCCCCCCCACTACCTCTGTTTCCCTTTCTTATTGTTAGTTTTTGTTGGACTCCCTCTCTTCTGTTGCGCGGAAAAAAAGAAAATAAAGAAGACGTGGAGAGGCACGTGCAGCGGCGTGACTGTGAGGGCGGTGAAGAGAACAAAAGAGTGAGGTTAGCGAGCAAGCACACATAGCATTCGTTTTTGCTGCTCTTCTCGTTGGACTTCCTCCTCTTCCATTTGGGCACGGAGAGAGAGAGAGAGAGTGAGAGAGAGAAGAGAAGGGGGAAAAAAAGGAAACACACACACACACACACACAGCCCAAAAGCAACAGTACCCCCCCCAAAAAAAAAAGATCCAGTGAGACTCCTGCGTAGGGAAGTGGCGCATTTTTATTTCTCTTTGTTTTCAAATAAAAAAGAAACGCTCCCCCCCCAAAAAATAAAATTGAAGGGATTTGAGTGTGTGGGTGGGTACATGAAGTAGCAGTGATTTCAGCACGTGAAGACAAACTCCTCTATCGAATCCCTTGCCCCATTTGCCTCCGCTCCGCTTTCTCTTCCGGTATATATATATTACTTTTTTGATATTCGTGTATAGATGTGAACTGATTCTCCACTCCTTTTTTTTTCCCTTTCAGTTATTAGTTGTTGTATATACATATATATATACATGTATACATATATATATATTGCCTGCTTCTCTCTCTTCTACAGTGACACCTCTTCATCTATGCAGAGAGATAGACCTCTCTCTCCCTCTCTCTCCCTCTCTCTGTAGATCTCTCTCTCTCTCTCTCTCGTTGCGGTATCCTGCTCCATCCCCACGCGTTCGGGCTCATCACTCTTACACTTTTTTCTTCTTGTCTGTTGGTAGACGTCTCTCTGTGTATGGAGAGATCGATACACTTTTTAACGAGGGAAAGAGAACTAAAAAAAAAAAGTACAACTAAACAACAACAACAAAAACACCAGCAGCGACATCAGCAGTAGCGACAGTTCCGACTTTTTTTTTTTCTCCTTGAAGTCCTCTGTGTCTTTCCTTCCTTTCTTTGTTATTGTGTTCTTCAGAAGCGCTTCCTCTCTCCCACTCCCTCCCAATACATAGATAGAGAGAGAGAGAGATACACATATTAGTGTTGGCTTTGGCTAACCACTTGCTTGCGCACTCACTCACTCACCTCTGCAGCTCTCTCACACTCGAGGAAGACAAGCAAAACTATCACCATCGCCACTCCCCCCCCTCACTCTCTTTGCGAGAGAAAAACACAAAAGAAAAAATATCGCTGTCTGTATTTCTTTTTGCCCCCCCCCCTTTTTTAGGAAGATTTTCCTCAGAGGGTTTCACAAGAGAAGGAAACGAGAAAAAAAAAAAGGAAGAAGAGGAGGAGGAAGAGGAGGAAGTATCGCCGAGTGGTAGACAAGTGGGCCCCATTTGTTTTTTCCCCCATACCTCTATCGGTATCTCTATAGAGATCTCTCTATCGATTGCTTTAGAAAAAAAAAAACAAAACAAAACAAAAAATCAATACTATAGTTGCGTTGTAGTTTCGTTGTTGCTTTGCCTTTCTTTTGTATCTTTCTCTCTTTTTTTTTTTTTGTTTAACGTGCAGCAACAGCAGCAGCAGCAGCAGCAGCAACAGCAGCAACAGCAGCAGCAATATCAGCAGCAGCAGCAACAGCAGCAGCAGCAGCAGCAGCAACAGCAGCAACAGCAGCAGCAGCAGCAGCAACAGCAGCAGCAGCAATATCAGCAGCAGCAGCAGCAGCAGCAATATCAGCAGCAGCAGCAGCAGCAGCAATATCAGCAGCAGCAGCAGCAGCAGCAACAGCAGCAGCAGCAATATCAGCAGCAGCAGCAGCAGCAGCAATATCAGCAGCAGCAGCAGCAGCAGCAATATCAGCAGCAGCAGCAGCAGCAGCAACAGCAAGGAAAAGTCAGCCACACCTAAAACGATCAAACTCGAGAGTAATTCGTCAACTGACAAGATAGGAAAAAAAAAAAAAGAAAGCCGAAGTCAAATATATAGAGAAGAGGGAGGGGAAGCGACGTCCTCGGTAGCCGCGCAACTTTTCTTCTTTTTTTTTTTTTAATTTATTATCATTTTGTACTATATATAAATATATATATATACACACACACGCCTACGCCTATCTACTCATCCATCCATCCACCCATCTATATGTGTGCATTGAGGCGTGGAGCGTCCATTTAGAGGCATAGCAGCAGATCCATCTCTCTCTCTCTCTCTCTTCATTTTCCTTTTCTGTGTTCCTCCTCTGTTTCATTTCTCTCGTCGTTGTCCTCCTCTTATTATTATTATTTTTTTTTCGTTTTTTTCGTTTTCCGTTTCTTTTTCTATTTTTGCTGTGTAGTTCCTATTTTTATTATTATTGTAGTTTGCTGTTTGGTTGATTTCCCCCTCCTCTTCTACGTTGAAGGAACTCCCCTCCCCACCCCCCATTAGCTCCCCTCCCCACCCCCCATCAGCTCCCCTCCCCACCCCCATTAGCTCCCCTCCCCACCCCCATTAGCTCCCCTCCCCACCCCCCATTAGCTCCCCTCCCCACCCCCATCAGCTCCCCTCCCCACCCCCCATTAGCTCCCCTCCCTCCCCCACCCCCTACTACTACTACTCACCCGCTCTACTCCACTCCACTCCCCTATATATATATATTTTTTAAATTTAAGTCTTAATTTCATTTTCTTCTTTCGCTCTCCTCTTTTGCCGTTTTTTTTTTCTTTTTGCTCGCACGTTTCACACACACACACACACACGCAAATAACAGTCCCATCTCTCCCATCACTCTCCTCTTCTCCGCCACTGATCGTTTTGCTCGAGGTGTAACGGCGGCAACAGGCACAGAGAGGTTTATCTCTAGATATCTATAGAAACGTACAGCAGCAGGAACCACGACTTTGATAGATCACAAACAGAGAAGAGAAAGTAGTGGCAACAGCAACACTAAGAAAAAAAAAACAACAACAACTATAGATACATCTCTCTCTCTCTCCCTCTTCGAATCGGTTAACGCATTAATCTTCGTGTAATTGAAGCAGGAGAGGTGGCAATTTAATAATAGTAATAATAATAATCAGCAAAGAAAGAAAGAAGGAAACAAACAAACCCGGTAGCCAAGCAGGGAAGCGGAAGGGGACATCATTGCTACTCTTAGGATTGCTACACTTTGTGTGTCTGTCTGTGTGTGTGTGTCCTTTTCTTCTCACCTTCTAGTGGCGGTATAGTTGCCTTTTTTATTCTTTACCGTTGCGCCTCCATCTCAATTTCTCTCTCTCTCTCTCGCTCTAGGTAGAGAGTGATAGAGCAGTATATATTAGTAGCAAGAGGAGTGAGGGAGAAATCCTGAGCTGCACCTCTCTACATACGGGCTTTCCCTTTTCCCCACTTTTCAAAGTTTCGTGCCCGTGGGTGTGTTCTTCGTTTTTTTTTTTGCCCTGTTTTTTTTTGTTTCTCTGCGTGTGAGGGTGAATGTGTGCCTCGGTCAGCTGGTGAGCGTCCCCCCCTCCCCATCCCGTCTCCGTCTCCGTTATCACCACGAAGTGATCGCTCCCGATCTATCGCCACCGGTTGGGCGGTCGTGATGCCCTCCAGTCCGCCGCCGAGGGCGTTGAGGCAGAACCCCAGCGAGGCCTTCACCGTGCCACGCCTCCCACAACTGAGCAGCGGGGCGTCGCCCTCATCACAGAGCAGTGCCCTTACCCCGTTGCGAGTCGGCCCCCCTCCCTCGACTGCCGCCACCACCCCACTCCTTTCGTCATCACACGATGCCACACCGACGGCGCGGCTCTTCATCGCTGTCACGGCCGCGGCGGAGACTCGTAGCGCTGAGGCGGCACCGCCACCTCTTTGCAGCCACTTTCAGCAGCCACAGCCACAACCGATGGTGATGATCGATGCTGGTGGGTCGGTGGGAGAGGGACGAACGACGGGTCAAAAGGGCCTCGCCTTCCCACCAGCGGCGGCAGCCGTGAGACGCGGCCCTCTCCCGCTAACAGAGTTGTCTCTACGGCGCTCTCAGCTGCCTGCGACGTCACCGCCGTTTCTGCACCGGCTGTACGGCAGCGCTGTGGCTGTGGGGGACGCCTCGGTGATCACCACCACCGCTCGTCGCGTTGAGGAGCAGCTGACACCGACAGCACCACCCTTTCCTCAGTGCCAAACACCATCGCAGCCGCAGCCGGTCAGTGGATGCTCCCACCTCCTGTGGAGTTCCTTCTCGTCATGCCAGCTTTTCGAGTGGATTACATTTGATGTGTGGGAGGAGTCGGAAGGGCGGAGCGGCGGAACGAAGGACGTAGAATCGCCACCACCGCCGCCGCCTCTGTCACTGCTTCGCGAAGGAGCCGAAACACATCAGCCGGAAATGAGGAATGTGACAGCATGCCATCGTCGCCTCGTGGCCGCTGCTGCCGCAGCAGCGACGCCGCCAGGAGCCACAACTCCCGCTGCAGCGGACGAGCTTCCACAAGAAGAGGATCGTTACCACGATCGATTGGTGGGTGAGTGGCTGGCGGCGGTGCAGACGGGTGGCGGCGGCAGCGGCTGCTGCTCTCCAGGGTGCAGCGACGCCCTGCCGCTTTCAATGAGTCCTGTGACAAAGCCGATCGAAGCCGCTACGGCGCCGTCACCGTCCGATGAGCCAGTATCGCGATATGCACCCCTCGATTTCTTCGCGTGCACCGCGCCGTCCACACGCCGTCATTCGGATCCACCGCCGCCACCGCCACCGTCACTGGCGGTGCAAGGCGGTGACGGACCCCGCCGCCATGGTCGCCAGGTCTTCTTTACACCAAGGGGCGGCAGTGGCACGCCAAAGAAAGGTGCGCCTGTGGCTGTAGGAGACTTTGGGATTGAGTGCAACGTTGTGACGCAGGTGGATTGTTACGGCCGCGTCAGCGTGCGCATGGTGGAGGACTACCCAGGAAAATTTGGACCACCAGCGACAGAGAAAGAGAAGAGCGAGACACCGGAGGTGGCACGGCACTCTGCCGCATCACGTAATCAGCAGCCATCGTCACGGCCTCTTCCTCCTCTTTTTCAGCCATCATCATCTATGTCAGCTATCGCACGCATCGTCCCGCGGCTCTCACCCACAGCCAGAAATTTTGCCTTACCGCCACAGCAGGCAGCAATAGTGGCTGGGACAACAGGGATAGGGACAGTGGCGGTGGAGGAGCGCTTTCGATCTGCGAACTCTGCGCTGAGTGACTGCTGGACACCACTTGGGCATCCGCCGTTGCACATCAATTTCAGCAACGCGGCCACCGGCACCGGTACTGTCACCGCGACGGGTGCGCCACCACCGCCGCAGGTACCACCGCAACGTCCGCCAATGGCGTCGTCGTCCGCTGTGACTCGGCGGCCTTCATCGCCTTCGCTGCTGCCAGCGTGGTGCCTCATCGCTGCGAGTTTCCTCTTCCCCTCTGGGGGTGATGCCGGAGAGGGGACAGCGACCACCACCGTGGCTGCCGCCTCATCACCGATGCCGCCGGGTGAGCAGCCGTCCGTCACGGCCATCGCCGCCGCCGACACTGCCGCTGCCACGGTCGCCGCCGCGTTGGAGTCTACAGGAGTACGTTTGCGTGGACAGGCCCCACATCTTCCCTCTCCCTCCCCTCCGCAGGAGCGGCGTACTGTGTCAGAGGCGTCGCCGTGCACGTCGTTACACGGGAGCGCGGATGGCGCTGCGCCGAATTATACGGATTTCCACTCGCCACGCCCTGCTCCACCGATTTCTTCGACTGATCGTCTTCACCAGCGCACCAGCGCCACCTCGCGAGGGCAGCCGGAGCAGCAGTATCAACTGCAGCGTGGTGCCATTCGCCCTATGCACGGCGGTGGCTTTCCTCGTCGCCCGGATGTTGTGGGTAGCGGGTCCTTCTCCGCTGGCAACAACAACAACAACAACACGAACACCAACAGCGGCAGTAGCAGCAGGGGTCGTGGGGCTGTCGCACTGCCGGATCCCTTCGCCGTGCCAACACGGGACTGCTGGATTCTCGAGGGATGGGCGAATACCGTGAGTCCCAATGCCTATCTGATGCCGGAAAGAAAGGACAGCAGCGAGCCGATGAGTGGGACAGAGGCGAGCAGGGGATCCGCCCCGCCAGTGCTGGTACTGACGCATGAGACCCTGGCAGTGGAAAGCGATCCGCGTATCAGCGGTGGTGGCGGTTATTCGCCGAATAGGCCTTCGCTATCGAGCCCAAAGACCGGGCGTCGTGTGATCCCACTGACATTTGAGACACCAGTGGCGCTCGGGTCACCAGTGGTGATGGGCACTGGAAATGTGTCACGATCCGCTGCCGCTCTTTCAGCAAAAAAAGCCGCAACAGCGACCGCAATATCAACAGGGGCGACGAGGCCTGCACCGACTGTACCTCTGCCTGGTATGGAGCCTCCCTTCTATACACCACATCACTACTGAAGAACAACACCGAACAACAACAAAAGGCGAGGATGCGAACAACATGAAGTGAGGTGGAGGTAAAAGAGAGCTGATGGGATCAAGGTAGTCTCTCTTGTGAAGCACCAGAGGTGTTGAGAGTTGGCATGAACCGATGCAGCACGTACACATCTCGTTGCACGCATGTCCGCACTGCTATCCACCACGTCTTTTGTTTTCTACATCTCTTTTTTTGCATCTTTTTCACAACACAAATACAATAGCGAGCTAACCACGTGGAAAGCAAGCGAAGCAAAACGGAGCAAATGAGTGACTGCCGATTTGCCCTCCCCTCTCCAAACAATGAAAGCAGAGCGATATCTGCAAAAGGCGGCTTGTGGACTTGTGTGTCTGTGTGTGTTGCTGCGGTGTTGCCTCCCCCTTCTTGTGAGTTCTTTTGCGCTTTTCTATTCTGTTCGTCTCTCTTCGTGAGTTTTTTAGTTTTGGGCCTCTCGTTTTGACAAATGTGCTCTCTTTGATGGTAACTATTCTTTTTTGTCTCTGTCTCTGTCTGTGTCTGAATAGGTGTCTGTGTAGGTGTGTTTGCATGGCTTAATACAGCTCCATAACAACAACAACACCAACACCAACAACAGCAGCAGCAAAAAGAAGGCGGCCACACAGCAGTTTAACTAGTTCCATCATTGGTCACTTTTTTTTTCCAGTGCGTAACAACAACAGCAACAACAGAAATATAGATGACAATGAATTACAACACGATCCATGCAAGTAGATATACTTCTAGATGTATATATCTATATCTATATATATATATATATATATACATATATGCAGTGATGTGTGTGTGTGTGTGTGTAGGCAAGCAAGTATCAATGGCAGTGATGCACCTGCACAGTGAGTCACACTCACAGACGCACACACAGACCGGCAACTGAACTAACCCCCTTTTTTTGTTTTTGTTTCTACTTTTATCATTTTCCTTTTTTTTTTCTTTTCTAAATCGTGACAAAGACGGGACAAAATACCAAAAAAAAAAAAAAGAAAGAAATGCGTGGCACCGGCGTCTCGCCACAACAACAACACCAAAAGGAAAAAGAAAATGAAAACTATATGTAAATACGTATAGTGACAGATGCTGTTAACTGAGGGTGAAAGAAAGAGAGAGAGAGAGACTGTGTGTGTGTGTGGGAGTGTGGGAGTGTATGTGGCTGGGATGAGCGAGTGACTTCATTTTTTTCTTTTCCGTGTGGGGTTCCTTTTCCCACTGGTGATATATCTATATTGTTTTTTTATGTGTGTATGCTGTGTGTTGCTATTGCTATTATACCTCTCTGCATTCTCCGTCTATCACTTTCTCTCTCTCTCTCTGTTGGACGGAATAAAATGAGTGAGGAGGTTTTTTTTTGCCTTTTCTTTTCATCAGCGAAGCCACTTGCAGTGCTGCTACTAATTGAGCTGCTACAGTGGCCTACTTTTGCTTTTTTTTTTTTTAGTGGTGCATAGACGTGGAAACGTCGCCTTCGGTCCTTTATCATTTTAAATTTGCTCCTTTTAGCATATGCACACACATTTCTCTTTCTATGTATGCCTTTATTAAAGGTAGATGTCGAGAGAGGTATCTAGCGCACGTGGGCCATTTACACTGACGAACGCAGTGGCAAGGAATGAGTGGTCAGAAAGCGGTACGGAAACGATGACATAAATAAGAAAGAGAAAAAGGAAGTGGCCCCCTTGTGAGGGTGTTGGTGACTCTTTGCGTTTTCATGGTTTGCTGTGCTTTTGTCGCGCCCTTTCCATCAGAATGGCTATGTAGTGGTGACTGGTAGGGAAAGGGAGAGACAACAGCGTCTTCATTTGTCGTAGCGACTGATTCCATTGCCAACAACGCACTGCTCTGAAGATGTGCGATTGGTCGTTTTTCATTCTTTATTTTTTGTATGTCTTGTTGTTGCTACTTTTTATTATAATTTTTTTGTTTTTGTGTTTACGTGTGCGTTTTCGGTCTCCCTGTGGCTTCACTGCCTCTCTTCTGTAGCGATAGACATGTGCGTCTGTGTGTGTGTGTGTGTGTGGTGGGTGCATCGATATATATATATATATATATATATATATATATTTCCCAAAGTTGTGATGAGGAGTAAGAGAGCGAGCTACTATTTCTCTTTTAAATTCAGCTTTTTTCAGGTCGACGGTACAGTAGTGGTACGGCGATGCAACTGAGTGCAACAGTGAGCTCCCTCTCTCTCCTCCGCTTTCATTTCGTATTGTTATTATTATTTTTCTTTGAGCCTTGACGTTGCCGGCCACCTCGCCGTGGTGTCAGGGTGTCGTACGGCAATAGGCGGAGGAGAAAGTAAGAAGCAGGTGCTTCTTTTCCCTCTGAGCGGGGAAGACGGTGGACTGTTGGTGGCGGCGGACAGGTCCGAGGTAGTGCGACTTGCAGCAGTGAATCCCCGTGAGCAGTCTCACACGAACAGGGGTATGCGTGTTACCCTCTTTTTTTTTTCGTTTCCCCCTTCTCTTCAATAGTTTCCCTACCTCTTCATCGTCATCGTCGTGGTGATCAAATAGGAGCATGTCGCGCCGCCAGCGTCGAAAGAAAAGAAAGGGGGGAGAGAGGGATGAGAGCTGAAGACCTGACAGTTGCACTGACCCATTCGTGTTGGCTCGGTTTCAGCCGAGACTTGTTCGTACTGTCGTGGACGCGGAGTGGCCCTGTCCAAAAGGCGAGAGGGGGGGGGGAGATGGTAAATCTATTGGATGATGATGGGGATGAGCATTATGAGACGTGTGATCAACAGAGATCCATGAATGCAAAACTCAGATATGCGAATACATATATGTATGTTTTTACTCGTGGCCTATTTGTCACTGCCCCCCTTCCTCACGGAAAAAAAAACACACAAATATGGGAGGAAAGCAAGTCTTACTCTGCGTCGCTCTGCTTCCCTCTAATTTTCTTTTTTTCTTTCGTCGTGTGTGTATCGATGCCACTCTCTCCCTCTCTGTGTCTCTCTCTCTGTACCCCCCCCCCTCCTTTCCCGTCCGACCCTTTACAGCCATTTCTCTCTCTCTGTGGATGGGTGCGTATATCCTCATTTTATTTTTAAAAACTTTTTTTCTTCTAACGACTCTCTGAGGATATCTAGAGATATCATTTAGTTTGGCGAATGATGTGACTGTCATGTGCTGTTGTAGTTGCTACATGGTACACTCCCCCGCATATACATCTATACATATATACATGTATGAACGTATATGTCGAGGTATTCAGCTTTCCATCATCTCGCTGCCTCTGTACATTTGTTCGTTTGCCTCTCTCAGAGCCATTTATCCACTCATTCACTCACTCACGTAGTCACTCTCTCCCTCTCTGTCAAACTGAATGCACGGTATGGAATGTCATGTCCTTCCCTCCCCTTTGTTTTTCGTCTTTGCCCATCTTTACCGTTTCATTTTTGCTTGCTTGCTTGCTGATCCACTCCTTTGGGATCATCCGTTTCTATTTTTAGTCAAAGTAATACGATCCCATAGAGATGCCTCTGTATAGGTGCCTGCACACGTGTGTGTGTGTGTGTGTGTAGAGATCTCTCTTTGTTTTCCATCTGTACTCCCAAGAAGCGGGGAAGGAGAGCGGGATGGGGCGGTGACTCTATTGTTGGAAGGGATAAGTACGCCACCTCTTCCCCTCTTTTTCTAGCATTCTTCTTGCTTGTGTGTAGGAGCTACTTTTATTATTATTTTTTAAGTTTCCCTCGTTGAGCATCGCGAGCGGCCTCTCAAGAGGGCAGGGGTGCCGATCTATCCACCCATCGATCTCTATCTATGGCAGATAGCGGCGATTCTCTCTCTCTCTCTCTTCTCATTTTTCCTTTTTTTTTTTCAGTTTGCCTTCGTTGTCTCTTATTCCAGTCAGGTTGTGTTTCCTCTGTGGTGAGGAGGAGAGAGGCTGGTAGTTGTTGTTGCTGGTGTTGGTAGTAGTAGTGTGTCTGTGTTTGCTTGCAGTAGATACATCTGTATCTATCTATATATCTATATACGTTCTTCCTGTCGTCCGTGCCGAAGGGGGGAGGGGGGAAGGGAGCCATCGCTTTGGTGATACCAAGACAGAGAGAGGACAACAGGTGGTGGAACACCCAGTATGAGGAACATCCCTCTCTTCCTGTATGGATCTTCGTCTCTATCGGTCTCTTCACTTGTATTCACGCACACTTCTTTTTTTTTTTTTTGTGGTCAGTTGACTTACTGATCTACACGGACGTGTGTGACGATACGTGTGGGTATTCGCATTGCTTTACGTCTATATGAGCACAAACAAAAACAAACAAGCAAACAAGGCAGCATCTGCTGGTTTAGATGGCTAGCGCTTGCCTCCCTTTCTCTCTCCTTTTTTTAAAATTTCTCTTCTCTCTGTGTGTGTGTGCCTGTACACAAAAGCTGAGAGGAAGATGACAGAGGACGCCGGCGCTGGTGTTGGAAGCTGCTCTCGAGTAGTGGGACTGCAGTATCTATCTATCCATCTCTGTGTTGACACACACACACACAGACACACATGCAGAGGTGTACTGATGTCTTTCTTTTTTTCGTTTTTTTTTTCTTAGTGTGTGCATGTCGGTGTCCCCTCCCTCATACAGACACACACATATTAAGAAAAAGGACGCTGAATGGAACTCGCTCTCCCCCCTGCCGCAGAATGGCTGTGGTACTCTCTCTTTTTCTTTCTCTCTCCCTCCTTTTTTTTTTTTTAAACCTCCTTGACTCGCTCTCCCCTTACCATTCCTACATCCACCTGCGACACACCTCCACACTTCTCTAACGATGGTGTGCCCCTTCATCCCATTCTCTTTCATTGAAAGGCCGCTGCCGCCTCTTCTGCTTCGGTGTTGGTGTCGCTTCACCTGGATCGCTGCATGCAGAGGGATAAAGCGAAGTTGAAAGAGCAACATGAGAAGGGAACCTAACTACATACAGGAAGCAAATTCATTCTCTCAGAGAGAGAGAGCCACAGACACCAACGTGCAGTGCAGGTAGTACCAAGTGCAGCAAATTGCGATATCCGCCACAGCTCCTTTCCCTTCCCCCAAAGAGAGAGAGAGAGAGGGAGTGAGTGAGAGAAGAAAGGGAGAGGAGGAAAGCAGACGGCATGCAAGCTGGGAAGCCTCTTCTCTTCTCTTCTGTTTTTGTTTGAATGAGAAGCGGCGATACTAACAATACGACTGCAAGCTCGCCACTCAACCCGAGAGGCTTTCTTCCCCTCCTCTCCCCTCTTGATTGGCTGATTTCGTCCCTTCTTCACACGAACAGTCAAACAATCAAAGACGAAGGAAGCAGAGGAGAGTAATATCATAATCAAACAAATAGATTTTTTTTTCCGGAAGACTCTCTGAATACGCAGAGGAATCTTTCTCACTGCTTGGGGTATCCATCTATCCAACCATATGCAAATACACATACGCATTTATCTTTAGTACCCTTCCCCTCCCCCCACCTCCCGGTGTGTGTGTGTGTGTGTGTGTGCGTAGGGCCAACTCATTGTAAGCGGAGTAGCGGAGCTGACGAGCCTCTCCGTCTTTCTTCCCTTGTTTTCTATTTTTTTTTTTTTTTCGTTCTGGAGGCGCGGCTCATCATCATCATTCCGGCCCTGTTCGCTCGTCCCTTCTCCTCTTCCATTAACACTGCCTGCCTTCCTTTACAAAAGCTCTCATTGTGCAAACAACTTTTGGGAGATTCATTTTAGCCAAGACGGCAGGGCAGAGGGCAAGAGACGACGGAGCCGTAACCCCACCGCTATCCCCCCCTCCCACTACTACTACTACTACCTAAAGCAAAACATAGTTCGAGGACGAATCGCTGCCCATCGATACATCGCGCGAATAGCGACGGAGGCAACGCAGAGCGGCGCGCCTTTTTCTTTTTTCTTTTCGTTGCCCCCCCCCCCCCCCCCCCTCCCCCCTCCCTCCGCCTACAATTGGGATTCCTATTTTTTTTTTTTGTGCTTAATTTGGCAGCGAAGTGCGTCGCAGCGGTGCGGGTGGCACGTCTTCTTCTCGTTTCCTGCCGTTGCCTCCTCGATTTGCATAGCAGCGGCAGCGAAAAACAACAACAACAACAACAAAAAAAAAAAGAGGACGTATTGGAGGACAAATTGACCAACGGCGACCGCAACAGTGAAGAGGGAGGAGGAGGGAGGGAGAAAAAAAAAAAGACTCATCGACTTGAACCTCCCCCTCTCCCTCTCTTCCTCCTCCCATTTCTTTTCTTTCTGTGTGTGGGTTTCTTTGTGCTTTTATTCTTTTGCTGAGTGGTGGAAGACACATCTCTCTCTCTCTATTTCGATTTAGATATAGAGAGACATAGTGCGGGTGGGCGAGGTGGGAGGGGGGGGGGAGGGAGGGTGTATTGCACCATGGCGGATCGTAGTCCTCCGCAGCCCTTCGTGCTGCTGCCTCTTCTACCCCCGAGTCTGTCGTCCTCGTCATCGCAATTTGAGGAGGAGGAGCCACAAGCACCACCGAAACCAGCGGTAAAGGCGCCAGGGATCGTTATCGAGGTGGAGCCATTTGTGCTGCTGAGCTGCTTGCCGTGTTCGGCTGACGGACTTCTGCTCGTCTCCAGTTGCGGTTACGAAGATGATGATGGCACGATGGGCTCGTCCATCTCCGTCAACAGCGAAGATGACAACACGCACCAGAAACAGAGGCAACGCCAAGAGAAAATGAGGCAGCATCTGGGGCAGTTGGCGGCTACGAGTCCAGTGAATAGTGAGGGGCTAGTGTCGTGTAGTCTCCGGACACCGCCACATTTAGTTCTTCAATTCTCAGGGCAGCGGGGAATGAAGAGGATGTCGATGGCAACGGACGTGGCGCGAGAAGTTCCGCATTGCTTTCGGGATGCCGCCATTTCCATAAGCTATGTAGGGGACGATGTCTATGAGGGGGTTGACGGGGAGGAAGGATTGGTGTTACCTCTCCCACCTCGTCGTAGCAGCACTTCTGAAGCAGAAGAGCCGCTGAGCGTTCCGGCGGTGGGTGGGAAGAGAGACAAGGAGAACAACAGCGGTAGTGATGGCAATCATGATGATGTGAGTGATGTGAATGCTGATAGGAATGGGCGGAGTCCTGCCGACACTCTGCTGCCAAATAGTGGGGTGCGTCACTGCGATGCAGGGGTTCTCGTCGCGCTGGACTCAGCATCACCATCTTTCAATGATCAGCAGCCTTCCCACTCCTGTGGTGGTGCCATGTCGCCAGTGAACAGGTCACAACCGCCGGCGCGGCCGCTTTGCTTTTCAGCGGTTGGCACCTTCGCAGTTGGGCCGGCGCGTGACGCACGATTGGAGCGAAGTGTCCAGAAGCCGGTGACTTCTGCGGAAGAGGCAGCGCACGATGCGGCTATCCTAGAGGCAGCAGAGTTGATGATAAAGGAGTATCAATAAACACACCCAAGCACTCACACACACCTGTAAACGTACGTATTGGTATGTGCCCGTATGCATCTGCGTGAATGTGTGGTGGAGTCGTTTTTATGTTTCCGCAAAGGTGAAGCATTTCTCTCCCTTCGTTGGCGCTGCCTCTTTCCGTGTATCGAAAGCTATGATTATCAAGAGAGAAAAAAGACGGGGGAGAAAACTCCACAGGGAGGGGGTGGGTAGACAGAGAGAGAGAGAGACTCCGAAAAAAAAAAAGAAAGGAGTCCTACCTGTGAAGGGTGAAGGAGGACTGGGCCGGTGGTGGCCGTGCTGCTAGGACGGTAGCTTCTTGTGTGTATGTGTTTGAGTCACCGTATGTATATTCCGCAATAACAGTGGCATGGCAGTACACCCTTGCATTTATAATTACTATTGTCTTGTACGTGTGTCTATTACCATTACTTTTTGCCTTTTTTTTTTTTGCTTCAGCGGTGCTGTTAGCCAACTCGTTTGGGTGGCGCCACCCCCCCTTACTCTTCTTCATGTTCTTTCCGGTCAAACCTCTCGCCCACCCACTCCCTCTCCCCCCCCCTCTTTCGACCATCAATGCAAGTCACCTACACGTACATGGCGATGTATTTGCCATTGCCACAGGCGTCTCTCGCTTCTTTTATTCTGATTTCTTTCCTTTCATCAGCCGCTCACTTTTGTCTCCTTTTCGACTCTTTTTCCCGCCTCTCATTTTTCTATTCTTTTTTTTTTTTTTGTTTGTGCTCCTCTTCGTTCATCGGAAGTTTTTCTTTCCTTCCGTCTTTGCTCTCTCCCTCTCTCTCTCTGTGAGCGACAGCTCACTCTGCCGCATGGGGCATCGCGTCTTGTCTTGCACACACACACACACATACATGCGCTTACAGATACACCTACTTGCGTGTATAAATATGTAGATATACACATGTATATAAATATATATACATATAAAAATCTATGAATATTTATCTTAATATATATGTAGACGAGTGTGCACGTGAGGAGAGTGAATGGAAGGGAAAGGAGGGAGGGGCTCTTATCGCTGCGTCGTATAGGCAGCATTGACCCCCCCCCTCCCCCCTCTCCCCACCCCTCTCTGTTGCTCTGTTGCTCTAATTATCTTCTTCTTTCTTTGTTCCCTCCTCGCCCGTTTCCTCTTTTCAAGCACACAAGAAAGTAAGAAAGAAAAAAAAAAAGAAGAACAGAGGGGTGGACTCCTTTGATTCTTTTGGATGTGAAGTGATCGGAGGCGTGCGTGTGTGTTGAGGTGTGTGTACACCTCTAGAGGATGGAGTGTGGGATATGTACAGTCGATGATTCCCTTCTCTTCCCTCCCACCAAATGTTTCCCCTCTTTTTTCCCCCTTTTTTTTTGAAATACTACTTTATCGATATATCTATACGTATTCCTTTCTCATTCTATGGGAGCAGAGGCGGCGACAGCAACTCGAGTTGCTCTCTCTCTCTCTCTCTATGAGTATCAATAAATACGCAATATAAAGAGGGGGGGGGGGGGGATGTGCATATTTCTCTCCCTGTTGCTGTCTGTCTGTCTTTCTCTTGCTCTTTTGTTGATCACATTCTTCTTCTTATGAGGGCCTCATACACCATTTCTATTTTCTTTCACTCTTACTATCCTTCACGATTTTCTATTTTTTTTTTGTCCCTCTTTCTCTCCTCTTCATCACGTGATGTGTGTGTGTGTGTGTGTGTCAGCGCGGAGGAGTTCCCTACGCCTTTCTTTCTCACTATCCGTCCCTTTCTCTCGTGTCTTGTTTTGTTTCCTTTCGCCCCTCTCTCGTTGGGGGTCTTCCAGTTGGTCCAAGGATAAAAGTTTTACCAAACCACACCGACACAAATGGATGTCCTTTCTCTCTCTCGCTGTGAATTGGGTGTGGATCTCATTGCAACTCTGCAGGAATATCTGCCAGCATTACATATATCGTTATATATACATATATAGGTAGACACGTGCCTGTAGAAAACAAAATAGGTGTGTATAGCTAGAGATCAACCTGTCCGTGTGTTGCTGTGTGTATGTGCGTAGTATTCCCCTCACCACCCCCCTTTTCCCCCTCCCCAGAGCCCGCTTCCTTTCTATCGCTTGCTGTTTGAGTGTACGCTCTTCCTTCCTTTTATTTTCCTTTTCCCTTTCCTCTTTCTTTCTCCTCGTTCGTTTGCTTGTGTATGTGGTGCCTCTGCTCTTCCTTTCCCTCTCTCTTTGTGTGTGTGGGTTGTTGGAAGTGAGGGACTCAATGCATGAGTGTCTGTGTGGGTGTGTGTCGATGGATGGGTGGATCTCCCAGCTGATCACTGAACCGAGAGGACTTTGTCGACAAGGTGGAAGAAGAAGAGGGAAAACAAAAGGGAACGAGCGATATGGCTACTCCTTATTTTTCCCCTTTTATTGTATTTCTTGTAGGCTGCCGACTCGCCTCCTCCCCTCTCTCTTTCGCTATCGGATTGCTTGACATAGTGAGGGAGACATCGCCGATGACTTGTCTCTTTCTCTCTTTTTATTTATATATTGCTTACATTTTCTTCTACTCCACCACACATTCTCTCTCTCTCTCTCTCTGTATGTGTCTGTCTGTCTGTGTCGGTGGCATGTGGTGGTACTGTCCTGCTTCTTTTCTTTCCTCTCCCCCCCTCTGTCGCTCTCTGTCTCTGCCTGCTGTCGTCGTGTATGTGTGGGAGACATCGATGAGAAGAGGGTGCCAAATATGCAGGGGGGACGGGGGCCAAAAGAGGTTTATGTGCCTGCCGATGGGCAGGTGTTCCTGCCCCACTCCGTCGCGACTTTTTTTTGCTCGTCTGTGGGAGTAATGCCAGAAGGGGAGAAGTAGGAGGGGAGGGGGCAATGATCAAAAATCCCTCTGCCCCTCGCTACCACCCACCGCCACTTTGCTGCCACTTACTGCTACTCTTTCGTATCTCTCTTGCTCTCTCTCTGTTTTAATGTGCCGGTAGGGATATAGCTACGTGGGAGATGAAGGCACGAGGCGGTGACACTGAGCGAGTGCGTAGGGTGTGGGGAGTAGCGGTAGGCATGGTTGGAGCTCTATAGGCGCATGGGTAGATTTATGTGTGCATGATTCCCTCATTGGGTACTATTGCTGCTGTGATGACTACTACCATCATCAAGGCGAGAGAGAGAGAAAGACAGCGAGGGGGTAGGAGTGACTGTGTATGGGTACCTCCGTGCATGGGAGAGGGGGACGGGATGCAGGAAAGAAAGAGAAAGGATCCAGCCATCACTTTCCCTTGTTGAAAGAAAACCTACCATTGTTTTGCTCTTGTGTGTGTGTGTGTGCGTGTGTGTGTGTGTGCGTGTGTGTGTGTGTTTGCATTTGAACGATAGTCTTCAACACCAAAGCAGACTACTTACAAGCAAGTAATGCAAATCATGAAAAACATGAAGCGAGGAAGAGGCAAAGACGTTTCACATCAGCTGCGACACCTAAGACGTGGACTGCGCAAGATGCCACGTTGTTTTGGTGCCGTTCTTTTAAACTATATATATATATATATATGATGTATCTCGCTGTGCCGCTCCGTGACGGAGAGGCGGCGTCATCTGTGACCACTGTCATCGTCACCATCTTCCTCTGCATCCTCCTCGTGAAGAAAAATCATAGTAGACTTAATCGCACTTCTTCCCTTCTCTCTTTTTTTTTTCTTTTTTTGTGGTGCGGCTTGCACATCTCTACACATATACCTACAAACACACATCCCTACACTCACACAGAGGGAACCTTCCACATCACGAGCACCTTCACGCCATCCACATAACGGCTCCTCCACGAAGAGGACGTCAAAGGAAAGCACGGAGGTCTACTGACGCACGAATTGCTCTCAAGACAACACATACAAATACAGACATATATACCCCACCCAAAAAAAACAAAAACAAAACAAACACCATTTCCCGCCAAATCAAAGACGAAAACAAAAAGAAGCAAACAACGAAGATAACAGGAGAAGAGGAGATATATAGAGGAGGACTGCACTGTCTCTCTGCCTCTCTGCCTGTGTGAGTCTGTCACTCTCACTCCTCTCTTGGTATTTGCTGCTCGACATTTCGTTCGTTTCTCTTTTTTTTTTTGCTTCGATAGCCGCAGACTAACACCATCAAACCTTTTCTCTCTTTCTTTCTTCCTCTCTCCCCTTCGTTAGTTTGTTTATTTTGATGCCCGTTTAGCATTTTTTTCCCCCTCCCTTCCTCCCTCCCTTCTCTTTTTTAGTCCGTTAGCGTTAGCGGTGTCTCTGAAGCACTCGCTCGTCTTTTTTAACCTCCCCCTTTTCCCCTCTATTAGGTCAGTAGGTG
Source organism: Scaptomyza caliginosa (assembly GCA_035044725.1). Lineage (NCBI taxonomy): Eukaryota > Metazoa > Arthropoda > Insecta > Diptera > Drosophilidae > Scaptomyza > Scaptomyza caliginosa. The sequence goes on along the minus strand of JAWNNR010000035.1, from coordinate 6,239 downwards.
CGGCAGTTTCCCCCCCTTTTTCCTTTGGTCGTCAGCATCTGCGCCACTCTCTCTTTTTTCTTCCTTTGGTTAGTATTCTTTGAGTAGTTACGGGAGGTGCATCTTGGTTTGCTTATTGGATCATTTATTCAATTCTACACACAGACACAGGCACACTTGCACATCCATCTACATACAAAGACATTCACATACTCACACACACACACAGGCACAGACAGACATACACATCATCGTCAGCACCTCATTAGCGCAACTCGCTATCCTTCTCCCTCTTTACCATTATTGTTAGTAATTTAATTCTCTGTGCTGTTGTCGTCGTGGTGTGTATTGAGTGATCGCACTCCTCTCTTATTATTTTTAGTTATTTTGCCTCTTTTCGTTCGTTGCTCCCCTCCCTCCCTCCATCTGTCTCTCTGTCTTGATGGGTTGATCGGTCAGTCGATCGACAGTGCCATCCCATCGACCGCTGCCCACCCCAACCTCAAAAGAAGAGGGAGCGAAACAAAAGGCGGAGGAGAGCAACAACAACATCAAATTTTTTTTTTTAAAAAGCGAAATCGTAGGTGGTCGTCACAGATTGATACATCGATCTACGGATAGACAGATAGTTGCCTACACTCACCCACAGAGAGAGAGAGACAGAGGGAGGAAGCGGGCTGATTGTATTGATTTATCCCATCAATACTTTTTCTGTTCATTTGCCAGCTCGTTTCTTTTCTATCTCGCTCTCCTTTACTTTTTATTTAGCCCCTTTCCTCCCTCCTCCCTCCCTTCCCTCCCTTTTCTTCTTTTCTACACCATGTCAACACGTCTCGAGTCCCTTTCGTGGTTCACGGGCAATGAGAGCGAGGAGCCATCGCTGCTTGGTCTCTGCCTGCCACCTGATTCTTACCGCGAGGAGGCGCGCACGAGTCATCATCATCGTCCTCGTCGTCCTCATCCTGGCGATATCTCGCTCAACTCCTCCGTCGCGTCCTCTTCGTTGTCCTCCTGTGAGATTGGAAGTGTGGCGATGATGCACGTTAGCAGCACATCGGATTTCTCCACGTCGGTCAGCCTCCCTCGCTGCATCGCGTCATCCTACTCGACCGGCGATCCGTTGCACTTCTCCGAGGAGACCAGCGTCACCGTCTTCGGCCTCACCACGCACACGAACCTCTTTGCTTCGCAGTGCACGACGGCCAGTTGGGGCGTCACGAATCGCTCCCTCTCTGCCGCCGCGGAGACGAAACTGCTGTGTCTTGAGGCGGTCGCGCGCCACCTTGCCACCGCCGGCGATGGCGACGCCAGTGACGCACAGTGTGCGGTGCCGGCGACGGCGCGGGCAATTACCAGCCGAAGCGCTGCGGCCTCGCCGAGCAAGTCGTGCGGCGTGGCGACGTCATCATGGCGGCAGGAGAGAGCCGTGGAGCAGCATGGGGCCGCGCTGAGCACCACGACGGCCGGGGAGGCGGAGGACTGGGCGTCGGAAGCAGCTCTAGAGGCTGCGCTGCTGATGGCTGCGATGTAAAGAGAGCTGCTGAAAGGAACTCATGAGGGAGGAGAAAGCAAAAGCAAACAAGCAAACAAACATGCAGACATAGACGCACACACACACATAGGCAGACACAGACGTCGCCATCGTCATCACCGGGCAGCTCCTGGCGCCTAGTGGTGGCCATGTGTAGATGCGTAGATAGCTATATATATATATATATATATAGGTATCCATGTCTCACTAGAATTTTTCTGTCGAGTGGTTTCAAACGTTTTGTGTTCATTCCAACTCGCCGGTGGTGTTTCTTCGCTTGTTTGTGTGAGCCCTTCTGTTTTCCTTTCCTTCTCATGAAGGGATGCCTGTTACCTTCCCATTTAAAGTATCAAAAGCAACAGAGTAACGATCGCCTCCCCCACCTCTTTTTTTTCCGACTTTTTTTTTCCGGTGGAAGAATAGGTAGCAATGGACAGAGAAGAGACGAGACGTACGAATGGAGTGTAGTGGGGCTGCCCATCGACTTATCTTTGCGATCCCTGCTCATCCATCAAAGCAAACAAACCAACATCACTACAGCGGCAGCAGAGAAGAAAAGTGGGGGTTGGATCTCTCTTCTCTCTCTCGTTTGTTATGTAGTTCGTTGCTGCAGTTCATTTTCTCGTGTTCCGTTGCGGCCTCTTCGTACCTCTCCTCTTTGTTTGGTTGTTGCTGAACTAAAAAAAAAAAAAAGTAAAGGAAAACAAAACTAAAAATAAAATAAACTGAACATAAATGAAACAGGCGCTGTGTCGGGTACGGTCTGCTGAGGAGGGGGGGGGGGGAAGTCGGTGCTGCTACACCCTCTGCGGGCCACGCTGGTGGGTGGGGGTTGGTGTGGTGAAATCAGACCGCCGTGACACCAGGCACCCCTTTTCTTCCCATCTCTCTCTCTCTCTCTATATACCAATATGTAATTCTTTTTATTTATTTACTGTGGGTGGTACGAAAGCGATGACAACGTCCGAACAACTCAACAAAAAAAAAAATGAGTGAAGATTCCTTTTTTTTTTCGTTTTAAAGGGTTTTAACATCTTTTTTTTTTTCTTTTGTGTGTGTGGCGCTGATGAAGCAGACGACGGCGACGACAATTTTTTTTTTGTTGCTTTTTTTCTTTTTACTTCTTTGGCAAAAAAAAAAAGAAGAAAAAAACAACAACAAACAAACAAACGAAACTAACGAATCAAATCACAACGAAAGAAGAAGAAAAAAAAAAAAAATAAAGCAGCCAAAGTGACAAAACCGACACAAAACGGGAAAAAAGGGGAAAAAAAGAAAAAAAAATATAAATCCGGCAAAAAACGGATTTCTGAGACAAAAAATAATAATAATCAAGATAAAAAAAAAAAGAAGTGAAAATAGCCATCCGCAAGTGGAGTCAACGAAGTGAGAGGAACAGAGATGAGGAGGCCGAGGCTGCAGTAGTCATAGTAGCAACAGCAGAAGGGAAGTGAAGCAGAGAGAGAGAGAGAGCGTGCGAAGGAGATGAGATCTTGCCCTTGACTCTTACTATTTACTACTTCTATTGATTTTGCTATTACTACTATTTCTGGTGGTTTCTTTGTTTCTTCTTTCCTGCTTTGACTGATTTCGTTCCGCTTCTCCGTACGTTTTTCTTAAAGGCTTCTCTGTTTCTTCTCTATTGCCTCTCTGTTCTGTCTCTGTCTCTCTCTCTCTCTGTGTGGGACGGTAATTCCGCATTCCTGTAAGTCTCTCACATTTTTTATATTATTTTAAACTCTTCTTCTCTGCTTTTGGTGCTCTTTCTCTCTCTTCTTGCAGGAGAAAGAGAAAGAAGAGGAGAGGATGCCAGCAGAAGCGGAGTTGTAGAGAAGGAGATGCACATGGAAGACATCGATTCAATATGGTAAAATAAGGAAAAAAGTTGCAGACGAGTAGCCACTCCACGAATCGACACAGGTATTCAGACCAATCACACTTCAAACTATTGCCCCCCCTTCCCCTCTTTTTTTTTGTTTTCGAATTCCTTTCATTCATTCATTTCTGTTTTGTTTCTCTATTCTTTTGGTCAACGTGCCAGTGAGGAAACTCCCTCCCTCTATTTTACTTTGGCTCCATTATTACTGTTTTGAGGGAGTCCAACTAACTATCTCTGCACCTCTCTCCCTCTCTCTCTCTCTCTGTCCACATTTTTTTGTTTACCGGTGCGATATTATTACTATCATGACTACTTTGACGATTAATATAAAGACTTGTAAATTATGTAGAACTCTCCCTCTCTCTTAGTCGACTGACAACTCGGTAGTCTGTCCCTCTTCATTTTTTTTTTCTTCCCTCTTTCTTCTTCAGCCTATCGTTGCGTGCGTGCCAACTGGCGCCGTCTTGTCCGCCCCCACTCCCCTCTTCCCTCTTTTCTCTCTTTAGTGAGTCGGTGGGTGACGGACACTATTCGAGCGTTTTCTCCCTCCCTCTTCTTCCCCTCTCGCCTTCTTTCCCTTTTTTTTGGTGTTGTCTTTTTTTTTTAAATCTTGGCGCTCATCCACCGGACACTTCGATCGAAGACAAGACACGATGGGGAGAAAACGGTGGGCGGTGAGCCATCGAGTGTCCTTTCTCTCTCTCTCTATATCGAAATATATAGAATTCGAAGCGTATGCTGTTAACAAAAAAGAAGGAAAAAAAAAGGAAACGAATAGAGACATCTATATATATCAGCATTTACCTCTATATTCTAATGCGTATCTCTATCCATCTCTTTCTCTCTCTCTCTTTATTGATAGCTGCCCATCTCCGTTTCATCTCTCTACATCTACATCTACATCTATATCTACATACAAGCAAGCAAGCATTTGCAAGCAGGTTTTATTTTATTGTTCTCTATATATATCACTTTTCTCTTCCTCTCCATCTCTCTCTCATGATTTCTGCACTATATATATATATATTTTTTTTTACACATTTTTCGTGAGGAAAAACAAAAACAAAAAAAAAGGGAGAGAAATACGAAAGCAAGCAAAACAATAATAATAAAAAAAGAACAACGAGCGCCTCTTGCAGCGATCACCACTTCACTATATACACTCGAAGCTGGCTGCTGAGGGGCGAAGAAAGCGTGCTTTTTTTATTATCCTCCCCCTTCCCTTTAAGTGTGTGCATGTATATATATATATATATATATAACAAGTGCTATTCCTCGCTGGCTCAATGCGGCGATTGTGAAGACGCCAAACGATGACTATCGTTAGTATAGACTCCCCATTTTTATTAAAAAAGTTTTTTTTTTTTTTTGTATGTCGTCTCTTTCTTTGCTTGATCCTCCCCCCCTCCACTTGCCAAAGCCGCAAATTCTTCCGTTATTGTTTTTATTATTTCTGTATTTGTCGCTGTTTCTGATCTCTTGAAGTGAGCCCACCGATGGGACTCCTTTTTTTTTTTTTTGACCACTGCGGATCGGGACGACTTTTATTTATTTATTGTTTTCTTGAATTCATCATCAAAAATGTCTCGTTTTCACTCACCTCTCTCTCTGCCTCTTCTTTGGCAGCTATTTTCTTGTCATCTCTCCGCTCATGGCACTCCACTGAGCTGCTTCTTTTTTTTTTTCTTTTCTCTGAGGGCCCACAGATATATCTAGAGAGAGAAGTCTCTTGCGGTATCTCTCTCTCTGACTCACGACGTGGTGTGACTTCAACTGAAACAGAAGGATATCGCACACTTTGGGAGAAGTGGAGCACGCATCATTCAAAAATAAATACTAATCATAAAACAAGAATGACAATGTGTGAAGCTCCCACGCGCTTTTTTTTCTTTTCTTTTTGTTCTTCGTTTCCTCCGTCTATTGGCGTGTGTGTGGTTGATTGTCTGCTCTGGTTGTTTTTCTTCTTTGCTGGCTTTTCTGTAGCAACGCATGCCAACAACCGTAGCGGCCTGCCACACTCAGGGGCTGGACCGGACAACACCGATCCATGCGAAGAGAGCGCGAGAGAGGCCACCAAATCAGCAGTGAGGCGGAAGTGAACGATGACAAAAGCAAAAGGAAAGAGAGAGAGAGCAAATAATAATAATAGGAACAACAACAAAAGGAGACAAAGTAGTCCTATTGAAAGACAATATTTGAAAAATCCAACAACGTTTTTTTAGGCTATAGATGCCCCCCCTTTCTCTTGCTGTGCTTCTGCGTGCACATTTAGTATGCTACCGATATGAGCGTTGATGACTGTTTTTTTTTTTTTTTTTTAATGTTCCTTGTAGAAATTGAAATGAGAAACGACAACAGCAAACAAACGACAAATAAAAAGAAATGAAAGACTTTCTTTGGTCACGTTTTCCTCTTTTGATTGTCCCCATTGTATAGTACTTTTTGAGTACACTTCGTAAAGCTTTTTTTTTTTTTGTATTTCTGTGGCACCGCAAGAAGTTGCGTCAAAAGACTCTGTTTTTGTGTGCTTTTCGCAACATCCACATACACACTCACATAGGTATATATATATATATATATATAAACATATATCTATCTATCTATCTATTTCGCTCTACTTTTTTTTCTCAGCATTTCTTTGCTTTTCTTTTCACATTGATGGGCTTCTAAAAGAGTGTTTTTTTTTCCTCTTTGAGTGTGTTTGAATACCATCAGAGAATGGAGAGGAGGAAGAGGAGGATGTTGCGTGGCCGATGCATCGCTCACTTTCTTTCTTTCTCTCTCTCTTCTTTGTTTTGGTTCCTATCTGCTATTTTTTTCTCTTCTTACCAGTATATGTACATCTATATA
>JAWNNR010000034.1:0-17967 GCA_035044725.1 Scaptomyza caliginosa | reverse complement strand
AAAGGCATTGCATTACATTCATAAACCATAGCCAAAGTTTTTCTAATTCTTTAGTCCATATCCACTCTTTTTATCAATCCTACCGTACTTAGTTCATTGTAAACTGCTTTAATTGGCACAAACATTTTTATCCATTCTGCAACAGACTTTTCCAACTGGTGGTTGTAGAAATTATTTGGACAAAATTAAAGCTTAAAACTTTGAAGGGCTTTTCAAATATACTATAAAACCAAAAAAGATGTGCATATATAGCAAACAGTAAGTTACTGCAACTTTATTTAAACGAGAAAAAACTGGATTGAATACAATATGTGTACAAAATTTTTGACTGAGTCTTGTGTTTATTTGGAATTTGACAATTTGGTAAATATAATTAAAATTATGTACATGTTCCTTTCAAAAATGTACTTTGTATATGGTACTTGTTAGTTATTTCATGAAGATAACATAAACATCAACTATTGTTTGTCTTTCGTTGGTGACGGTTATTTTCTGCGCGCTTACTTAAACCAAATGCCTATTTACCCCTGCATGAGCCCTCTTGCTCATTAGTTTGAGTGTTGGTGAAAAGCCAAAGCCTAATTTTTTTTTTTATTAAGTAAATTTGTTTTTGTGTCCAGGCTCGCTTCTGTTACTTTATCGGATTAGTGCCTTTATTAAGCGTGAAATTGATCCTTTTGCTATTATTGTAAAAAAGTTCAAGTTTAAGCACGCACGAAGCATATCACCATTGAAGTTGAGCTTGCCGTTGGAACTTTTCATTAACTATTTGTTCAGAAGAGTTTTGGCCGCCACATATTATCGTGAAGGAGTTTGAAAATAGTGCTTCGCCAATTGCCTCTACTCAAATAACAAGAAACTATCTCAAGTATTTAGCCTGGCTTATCAAAATGTTAGAGGCCTTAACACTAAACTATCTAGTTTGTATCTTTACAGTCAAAAGTCCCTTGAGTCACAAGTAATTAATCTTAATGAAACCTGGTTAAAACCTGATATTTCCAAGCATTCTCTTTTTCCGATTGCTGTTGACACTCATGTATTTCTTCATTACAGATTTATTTAAATAAACCTGAAATTGAGTTTCTATGTGTTGAAATTCCATTTGGAAGTCGTTCGCATTATGTAACATGTTCCTATGTTCCTCTCCAGAGTATTATTAATTATTATTTATTCATGATTTTATTCTTGATGTTTTTTAGCTTGTTTCTTCTTTGTTAACGGATATGGATCTTCTTAGTGTAGTTGATAACTTTCATCTGCCAAATATTGGATGGTTATGAAATGACAGATCATCTGCATTATTACCAACCACTTCTGACGATTTTATCGATGGTCTCCTATCGCAAGTTAGCGATGTGCCTAATTGTAGTGAACGTTTTTGTATTTGACTTTGATTCCCGCTCTAGTGCTTTCGGAACGATACCTATCACACCACTTTCAAAATATCCCATCCCTAATCCAAGTTTAGAATCAAATAATAAAAATCGGGTTGTTTACAAAAAAAAAAAAAACTAACTAAAATGTGTGTACAATCAAAAATTAAATACATTATAACTTTTATGTTTTTCATATTTAGATAATTCAATTATTTTTCTTTATGAGTGTTTCGTACAGTGAACAATGCCAACACAATGCAAAGGGGCTTATTTGAGCAATAATGAAAGTAAATCTAGAAATAGGAACTCATGCCATAGCAAAAAAAAAACTAAACGACTGGTAATTGACGTGAATGAGGTTGTGTAGCAATCAATAACGGCGTAAAACCGACCTAGAAAAAGAGTTTTACATCTTATATCTTAAACTAAAAAAATTGTATAGTCTCTTATCGTTTCTTGGACTTGCAAGTTACTACAAACATTTTTTGTAAACGATTTTGCATTGATAGCGAGACCCATAACAGATATGTTAAACAAGAAAGTCATGCCGATGACGCCTTGTCACGACAAAACATTAATACCCCACAAAACGATTTATTTATTGTTTCTAAAATCAAATAGTTTTGGAAAAGTCAAAGTATCTACTAACGCGATATTTTATACTTCTTGGCAATAAATCCCGCCACATAATCCATTTTACTGAAAAAATGTTGTCAACACTATACATTATAGCTTGCCAACATTGGCCAGCATTTAACACGCGTTGGTTTAAATTTCCAAATGACCAAATTATGAAATTGCAAGGAATTTGTATTAGACATTCCCGATAAAAATTAACAGGTGGAAAAAATTCCTATAGAACACAACAGAGCTGCTCAATTAATACCAAACATCATATAAATATATAGTCATTAGCGACCAATATTTCCCAATCTAACTGATAAAAAATTATTTCTTACTTGCAACGAAGTTTTTCAAGTTTCCAGTTATACAACTATTGGCGTCTAAAACAATCGTGGATAAAAGAATCCCTTTCATACATCTTATACATTTATTTCTGAAAAAGAAAGCAATAAACTGTGAAAACGAAGCATCGTTCAACTCTGAAAAGATCGCATCGTTATTTATAAAACAATTAGGTATAGACATTGTATATACCCCCCAAAAAACGGACAAGTTGAACGCTTTGACAGCACCCTAACAAAAATTGCGAGTATCAAAAAAATTTAAAAATGTTGATGATACAATAGAGTAAATCTTGCGGACAACTGTTGAATACAATAAAACATTGCACTCTTTCACAAACACAGAAAACGTATATTTAAAAGAAAATACAAGGCCAGGTAATAAACTATCCCCGTTATTAAAATTCAAGCACACATGGGAACGTCTGTTCTCATTAAGAAGAAAGTCGTCTATAAGGACAACCTTAAATAACACTTGCTCTAGCAAACTTATTACGAAAACATTTGATAGTTTTACATTTTAGTTTTTATTGGATTACAAAAGTTTTTTTTTTTTTTAGTGGTTAATACTTGAACAACGGACTATTTCCATTCCAACTACATCCCGATAATTGAGAATAAAGTACTGGTATAGAAAGAAAGGTATTTAATTGGGCATTTAAGTAACTTAAAAGATTTTCAATCGTATTGGGCAAAACAGAAGTTGTCCAAAGCATTCCCAAAACCGAACATGCGGCGGCTACTAGATGTTGATACCAACCATATCAAGAGCTATCTATGTAACGGTTGCATCATAGAATGACCGGAAGCTTAAACTACTTTGGCACACCGCTTAAAGTAGTTGCTGGGAATATTAATGCCTCAGATTTTTTAATGATTAGAAGATCCGTATCTCAACATATTGAATCAAATAATAGAGAAATTGTGATTAATTATAAGACTTAAAGAAAAATAAATTAGTTAACTGAAACAGTAAATGAAATAATTAAAGCCAAGCAATATGGATTAGTTAACTTTTCTTACTTGCTCACAATCACTCTTGCTAAATCCAACATAACAAGTCTTTTTATATTTGACTAAGAGGATTTTGGGTCCGTACTAGTCGAACATCCCACAGATGTTTTGAAAATAACCATAACATAAATACATTATTTATATATTAAAGAATAACCCAAGAATTAAGTGCAGAAAGCATAGCCAACTGCCATACCCCACCCAGCCACCAAAAACCCCTGTTATGGTATAATAATTAGCAATGGCCCAGAAGTCGCGACCAACGGCACGCACTTTGTTACCTTTGAGCGTTTTGGCATCGTCAATGGCACAAAATACCTAAACCATTCAGCATGCCACTATCCATCGGATAATTAATCACAATATACATGTCATCTAAAGATAAAGTAGAGGCGGCTGTATCACCAAAGGAGTGGTGCTGGCTATATCGGGTTCGCCCACATCTTCAACGGTTCAATCTCCCTTTACCTGTATGCGGTAGAGACTAGCTTCAAGGGAGATACAGGGGGTCATTGATAAACTCCAAGTGACCGGGGAATATCAGATTTCTGAGGGGGCAATAGTTAACAAAACTGCTTCACGAAAACTAACGCTACGGACAAACAGACTGTAGGGCGTTCAAACTCATACTGGAGGCGTAGTACATGTGCACCTGACGGTGTTTAACGCCGCTTGTCTCCAGCGTTGCCAGATCGGAAGCGAAGTTGCCAGTCTCATTACTTTATTTACACACCCCGTATACCAGCGTTCAGTTCTCTGGCCAGCGTAATAACCTGATTCCTTGAATGTGTGCAAGAGCAGCGTTATCACTAATGTTCAGTTGGGGTTTATTCATGTAGCTTTGGCTAGAGTAACTTTGCCTTTCACTTTATTCGGTATTCAGTTAAGTTTAAGTCCAAGTTTAATTACTAATAAGGAGCGACGTATCGCCCTTTCTATACAAAAAAAAAAACACTTAGTTAACTTATTATTACAATTGGAAATAAGCTTATGTGAGCATCAGCTGGGTTACCATACAAATTAACCAAATTTATTGGTGACATATTTTACAACATAGAGTCCATTTAAAACAATATTAGGAACGCAAGAGAGTTAAAAAATTAAAAGCAACAGAACAGAAATAAGCACAATATAAGAAGTACTTTGCGAAAAACAACAAAGACCAACAAATTACGTTAAATGTAAAATAAAGCTGATTAAAACGATTATCTAATTTTACAAAAAGTAAGACTGTTCACTAAGCAATTTTCTAAAATCCCGTACATTTAAAACATAATGAAATTAATAGAGAGCAGCGCAATGTAGTATACGAAATAAGATGCAATTGAAAAGATAGAAATGAGCGGTACCTAAAGAGTAAAAATGTTTATATTTATCTTTCGCTATAAGAATAAAAGAACAGCACTTAAATAAAAGTGACCATGCGGCTGATTTTGTTGACTTTGCGTGCTTGCAATTTGGGCTACAACTTAGAGGCATTAAGGACAACAATTATTATCCTCAGAAATAATTTTTTGTCCGTTGTCTTTTGTTGACGATCCCCAGCACATTAAATTAAATTAATGTATGAAACATAGAGAGTACATTAGTTGAAAGAGATTCCAAAAAATCCAACATTGATGAGTTTTGATGTGAACATGACTACTTTATTCTGCTCATAATAGATGAAGTAAAACAAAGTACTGTTTATTATGCTGCTGATAGGATAGTGTTACAATTCAACTACGGGCGCGAACGGATGTAACCTCTTAGAATAAGTCTCTAGAGCTTACATCAAAGTTAGAAATAAATCTTTTTGAACAATGGTGAAATAAACACATATCCAGTCTATAGAACGTCCTTAAAAAAATAATACGCCAAATTTGGTAAAGAGCTAGCTTGTGACACTTCTCAACCGTATGGTCTTAAGGTAGCCTTACCACACTTGGTGGAAGAATATCGTATTTAGTAACATCTTTCATAAACATGCATTAAAGTATTTGGTGCCACGCTTTTCTTTGTTACCAGCTTGTTAAAATACAAAATTTCTATATTTGGTAGCAATATAGCTAGTGCCATCTCCTCAACAGGTTCATTAAACTATCTTTAAGCGCTACGCCCACCACAAAGACTTCCCAACTATACTTTTTCACGACCACTCAAAGTTCAATTTTTGTTTTGGTATCAGTTAGTCGACTGCAACTTTTATACTTTATTTTGTTTGTCTTTCCTATACAATTATTTTAGCTCGTATTAAGACTAAGGTTTGCAAAAAAACAATGCGCAAATATAAACATTTTTAAGCGTTTTTTTTTAATCTTCAATTGCCTAAATTATTTTGACCCACATAGTTAGGCAAAGGCCTATTTTTATGACACAAGAATAAATTATCATTTTAAGATAACTTCAAAAATAAAAAATAAAAAAATCGATACGTGTTAATTGGGATATCTTATTAAAAAGATACTGTAAGCCTTTCCATTACCACCATCTCTCGGATAGGGCTATAATATAGCTTTCTTCAATTTGTTTGGTAGTTAGGGAAAACTTCAAACGAAAACTAAAGATGACTGGAATGACTTGGCGGTTGTTTAAAAATTTTATTTTTAGATACAACAGATTATATCTGCGCAAATAGACTGCTTTATGTCAAAAACTGAACATTTTTTTTTTATAAAAACAAGATATATAAGTTTAGATCGCGATGCTGATCACTTTTAAATGATTTCTTTTATACATTACACAATTTATTATAAATTTATAACAAACTATTGAAAAAAAAAATTAGTCAAGAAAACCAAACACAATTTGGCACCACAATCAACATGTCTTGAATGTATATTTAGAAAACTATTTGAATTATTTTAAAGACAAATTCTAGACGTCTTCGGTCGTCGTAGCATTGAAATTCTAAATTGTGACGCAGACAAGCAATGAAATATTCCAAATCCAAACACAACATTAAAGAGTGATGCGTTAAATTAATTTAGACATTAACATTTAAACAATGCCAATATACTTTGCACATTAGAATCAAAAAAAAAAAAAAAACTTAGTAGTTTAGTAGTTTTAATAAAATTTGTAAGTTGGTTTTCATAATGCGTTAATTTAACTAAAAACATAAACTTTTAAAAATACCAATATACTTTTCTATCAAAGTTAAAAAAATACATTTTTTTTATAACATTTTGAAATGGTTTTCCTCTTACTTCACGTTGCAGTTTCCGTCGTTCGACTTTTAGTTCTGCCTCTGCTTTTTCGGCTGCTTCTGCTGTGCTCTTATATCGTACAACCTGCGTCTCCGAGCGGGACAAACTTGCCTGAAGACTTGCGATTTCCTGTTCAGCTTTTTGCAGTTTGTATTTGTAATCTGATATGATTTTATTTGCTTCTCCTGTAAAATGCATGTGAAAGAAATATGATGTTAAGCTAAGGCCCTCCGCACAACAGGCAAATGCTTGTCTTAACATAGACCCTAGACAATGGCACTGTACTAGGTCATTTTTGTGTTAGACGTTTCAGAAAACTAATTAAACGGATTTAGCATCATAAGAACATAAAAAGCAACTAAAAACTTGTGTACGGATAAGTTATCAAAGTATTCGAAAAAATTATCTTTTTGAAAGAGGCCATCATGGTTTACAATAGACCGCCGTTTTCAGGTAAATCGTAACACTGGTTTTACTATTTGTAGTTTATTTGCCTAATGTTGTTGCGAAAACATTACTTATTTAAGTACTGCCTGTTCTTCTGTGACAGACTGGTTTGTTAAAATCTAGAAATGTTTTTAAAAATTATTTAAACGCAGCTTATTTGTTTTTCTATATTGCTTAAAAAGTGCTTCCGACCGTATAAGTTTATACATATATTCTTGACCAGTACGTGAGTCACAAGTCTATATTGCCATGTCCGTCTATCCGCCTGTTCCCATGCAAGCTAACTCATTATTAGAGCTATTTATTTAAACTATACAAACTCGTAAAGAAGATAGCTAGCGACATCTATCATAGACATGTATTTTCTTTTTATGTCAGTAGCCTGGTAATATCTCCATGTCTTTCATAGTTTTCGAGCTAAGTTCACAAAATGCGGTGGCAATATACATAATCTCATTCTCCCAAATTGTTTATTAAATTCGTAGCACTGGCCCTAGACATTCGGGTTTTTTGTTATCAGATTATTATTCACTCGGTTGCGTCTGACTGCAACGTTTTCACTTGTACGAGGTCTGATAAAAAAATAACTGTTATTTTCAAATTTCGTGACTTAAGTATGTTTAATTGTAGATAATATCAGCCATTTTGGATCGTCAGTTTGGTATTGACAGATAAAAAGGTTAGTCGCGTTTTGGTGTGCCCTTCGATTTTTTACTCTTCAAAAAAAAAAGGGTCAAAACTGTATTAAGTTTTGTGTAAAAAATTATATTAAATGCGCAAGGACATTTGAAATGTTGACTGTGGCGTTGGCGAGTCGACTATGAGCAGGACACAAGTTCAATTGTGAGAAGATGTCAATGACGGTGCTCGTCCTGGTCGCCCGAGCACGTCAACAACAGATGAAAACATTGAAGCAGTGAAGAAAATGATTTTAGATAATCGTCGAAACACTATCAGAGAGATTGCTGGTGATGTTGGCTCATGCCAATAAATGGATGTTTTAGGCATGAAACGTGTAACAGCGAAGATTGTTCCAAAATTGCTAAATTTTTAGCCAAAACAACGTCGCATGGACATCACTCAGGAGCTGTTGAACATCTTCAATGACGATCCAGAATACCTCAAAAAGGTCATAGCTGGTGACGAATCATGGCTATGACATTGAAACCAAAACCCAATCAACCCAATGAAAACGTCCAGAAGAGCCAAGACCGAAAAAAGCACGAATAGTAATAATCGAAGAGCACACCAAAACACAAGTAACCTTTTTATCTGTCAAAAACAAACTGACGATCCAAAATGGCTGATAATATCAACAATTACCAACATAAAAGAAAAAAAATGAAATGAAAACAGAATGCGAAAATCGAACATAAGTAACTCACAAAATTTAAAAATTACAGTTATTATTTGATCAAACCTTGTATTTCGTTAGTGCTTTGTCTGCTTTAATAAACCCATCCTCTAGTTTTGCAGAAAACTATATTAGGTCTGCTTAATACTCAACTTCAATATCTTGTACCTTCTGAAATGGATGAAAACTTACTTTGAAGTTCGTAATCATCATCATAGCCTACAGGTCCATTTAATGAATTACCGCGTCCACCGCGGCCTTCAGTTTTATAAGCATCTAACTGTTCACGCAGATTTTGCGTTTCGATTAGAAGACGTTCCTTTTCGCCAGACAGCTGTTTTAGTCTTACATCTGAAAATATTCAAAGTTTTTTTAATTGCATCTTAAATCAAATTAGTCAGTACTTACCCAGCGAGCCTTGTACTGTTGCCAAAGTACTTGCGTTTTCAATACTAACTAGAGCCCGCTTGGCATCGCTTCCATCGGTATTCTCAATGACAACAATAACGAGGCCATGTTCTGCTATTAACATATCGCGTTCCGTTAGCTGGCCTTGTACCAAGTTCAGTTCAAGTGTTGTGCGATCCAAGTTTCGTTTTAGGGCATTACAATCCCTTAAATTATTTTTAAGCTCGCGCTGAAGTTGTGCAAAAGCCTCTTGCATTGTCTCACTTTTATCTTTAAGAAGCTTTATTTCATAGGTCTGAGATGACCGGTCGTTGTCTAGCTGGGCATTCGTTATCATTGCTTTCCTAAAGCGTTCTTCAACTTCCTGATATAAAAAAGGCACGAAAAATATGCTATGGGCTTTTATAGAATAACTTCTTAATCATATAAATATGTCAACGCAACATGCCCTTAACCCTGTACGTATGTTAGAACACATAAGCGAAAAGGTTACAAGACGCTGCAGTTCATAAAAAAGACTGTTGAAGTCGATATGCATGTTACAAGCATTTACAGACAGTGGTAAAATTTCGTTTGGCGTTTTTTTTTTTTTTATCACTTTTGAACCGTACTAGTAAAGTAGTGGCTGACAAACATTAACAAGGCATTTATGGCTTTGCGCAAGTCGATTCAAAAATTTTGAAAACATTTCTTAAAACAAATGACCTTTTTTTGAGCCGGTGACAACAAACAAAATTGTAAAACACAACAAACTGAAATGGCGAAAGACACTTAGGCGAAAATTGTCCGCAAACTTAATAAGGATGGTAAGCACTTAAGTGAATATTTATAAATTCACAGGAACATTATCTGACTAAACTTCTAAAGGTGCAAAATAATTTTATTGAAACGATAAATACGCAGAAAACTGGTGAATGAGCATTAAGTGTTAAATATGGACTCGTTTGCAAAGCTGTAGTCTAGTACTGATAAACCAATCTATGTTGGTTAAGGCAAACGTGATCTGTTTTTATCAAAGTCATTTTTGCGCAGAGCCAGGTGTACCACACTCTTTACCTATTTGAATATATTACGATCACCCTTTAAGCCTTACTTACATATTCTATTTACTTTTTTGAATAATCAGATTGTTTGGAATCTACAAAAAATGCAAAAATATAAATTTTTTTCCTAAGTGCCAAAACGAAGTAACTTTCGATCGTTGATATTAAAATATATAATAAATTACCATTCAATTGCTATAAAAATCTTTATCGGTAGCTGATAACAGTTCTGCCCTGTCTTTTTAACACAGTACAATTCTATCTGTAATGTTCCTACATAGTTTAATAAATCCTGGACTAGATTCTTCCCTTTTAATATTATTTTTTAAATTCTGATAGGCTAAACAGACTTAATCTTTACATATTTCTCAACAAATTTGTATTTTATTGTATATTTATTTCTTGCTTTGCAGATTCTACGGAAAAGGTAATTTTATTCAAAAATAATGTGAAAATATAGTTTTTAATATTGAAGGGCGCGTGGCATGTATGGCCGTTCCATTCAAAATCAAAATCGTTCGGAAATGTCAGTAGCATAAAATCAACACTTTTCACTTTTTGTTAACTTGCAAATAATAAAAATTTGTTTAAAAATAATTTTTAACATCGTTATCTTTCGTGTTCGTTGATTTTGGCAAGAGTTCCGCAGGTGATCAATATTACACCACTAACTCAAAAGACTACTAATATACAAATATACGAGGTCTGATCAAATAACAACTGTTATATTCAAATTTCGTAAGTTACGTATGTTCGATTTTCGCATTTTTTTTTCTGTTATGGTGGTACACATTTCTGTTATATATGTTGGTAATATCAGCCATTTTGGATCGTCAGTTTGTTTTTGACAGGTAAAAAGGTTAGTTGTGTTTTGGTGTGCTCTTCGATTATTACTATTCGTGCTTTTTCGGTTTTGGCTCTTCTGGACGTTTTCATTGGGATAATTGGGTTTTGGTTTCAATGTCATAGCCATGATTCGTCACCAGCTATGACCTTTTTGAGGTATTCTGGATCGTCGTTGAAGATGTTCAACAGCTCCTGAGTGATGTCCATGCGACGTTGTTTTGGCTACAAATTTAGCAATTTTGGAACAATCTTCGCTGTCACACGTTTCATGCCTAAAACATCCATAAAAATTTATTGGCATGAGCCGAACGATATGCCACGATCATCAGCAATCTCTCTGATAGTGTTTCGACGATTATCTAAAATCATTTTCTTCACTGCTAAAATGTTTTTTTTTTGTTGACGTGCTCGGGCGACCAGGACGAGCACCGTCATTGACATCTTCTCACAATTGAACTTGTGTCCTGCTCATAGTCGACTCGCCAAACGCCACAGCCAACATTTCAAATGTCCTTGCGCATTTAATATAATTTTTGCACAAAACTTCATACAGTTTCTTTGATCCATTTTTTCGAATAGTAAAAAATCGAAGAGCACACCAAAACACGAAACAAATGTGTACCAACATAACAGAAAAAAACCGTTTGATTTATTTATTATTTATTTGCTTTCGATAACATATTTGGAAAAAAAAGGAATAATCAATATTTGAAATTGATCTGTTTATGGCACAGAAAAGAAATTCTGTCTTAATGTGTGTGTTTAAAAATTGTCATAATTACAAAAACAAAAATAAAACTGTTTCGTTTTTATGCCCCGTAGTGACAAGGATCAAATTATCATGAACTCTGTTAGTAACTATATTGTTTGGTATTGTTACTTAAAAAAAGAAGAAGAAACAGATTAAAAGGCTCAACCCGAGAGAATTCGACAAGGAGATAATTAATTAATTCAAATTAATGAATACATTTTTAAAATGCTTTATATAGTGATCAAAAAGTACACCTCATAGAATCAGCGGCTTCGTCTGTCTGTTACCCAATTTAGAGGTTAAGGTATAAAAAACAGGCAAAAAGATGAAATCTCAATTTTCTTTAGAATGGATACCTACTTTAAGGTCATGTTTAATATCACGCAAGCTACGACCTTCGTCTTCCAATGAATCTTCACTGCTGCGACGGGATGCGGTTGACCGAGCTAAGTTTAAAAGACCACCGTAGGTAGAACGTGCGGCATGTGATGAAAAAGTGTCGATGATTAAAGTGTTACTGGTGTGCATGTCAAATGCGCGGTCAGCATTCTGCTCCTGTTCTTTTTGTTGCCGCTCAAGCTCTCGCATACGAATCTCACGAGCTTCGGCCCGGGCTTGTCGACGAGCTGCCAAGCGCGCTTCTGCCTGTATTAAACATTTTGAAACAAAAATATTATATAAAGAATATTTTTTTCATGAATTTTATGTATATCTTAAAGTAAAACACATGAAAAGTTGTGCTGTAATAAACATGGCTATTAGGATTTAAAAAGTTCAAAATTTTGGGGTAATAGCAGTTCGCTTCTAAAAAATGCCTAAAACATAAAACCTGACTGAGGGTAACTTTAACCAAACACAGAACGTATAGAATTATTCTGATTATTTTGCCTAGTTTCTATGGCTTACGACCCACAATTAAAACTTAAAGATTATATTGTAAGCGATCTAATATGAAAATGGGGGAAATTTATCCTTTAGTCAATTATCAAAAACATCGAACTACCCAAAACAGGTTGGGACGAGGTTAAACTACTAGTGTCATACAAAAATATAGTTTTTTGTGCATATAAAATTGTGTGCAAGGATTTTACTATTAAAAAAGAGTTAACATCCATTTTAATCACGATGTTGGCATCGTCTGTGCCTTTAGCCTAAAGCTGACATATGCTTTGATCGCCTTTAATATACATTTTTATACAGTTCAGTACTATTAGTAAAACAAAATTTTTTGCGACTATCCCTAATTAGGGTTAATAAGGTAAGCAAAAAAAGCCTTGAACCGTTTAACATTGTGTTCAATTACTGGTTATATAAATAAATATAATTTTTTTAGCGCCTAAGAAGTTCTCAGAACTTCATGCGACCACAGAACAAAATTTAGGATGTATATTTATTTTAGTAAAGACAGTATCTCGATCTCTATCTTCAGAAAGACTTACTTTTGATGGTAAACAAAATGTGTGGTTTTTGTGCGGTCGAATGCAAACTAGATGACACACTTTACCTCAACATTGTACAGAAGCCGAAAAAGTCAAAGAACTAAAATTTTATTTATGCACCAAGTTTTTTAATTCTCCAGAACAGTTAACGTCGACTTATATCACCTTCAAATTTCTTTCTTATAAATTCGACATTTCCGGGCACTTCTTAAAGGTTAGGGATATTTTCTTCATCCAACGGTGTACACATGTTACCAACTGCTTGGGAATTCAGCAGAGCAATGTAAAAGCCCAGCCACGTGCGTGCCCATAACTCACCACTCCTTGACCACAAAACCCTACATAAGTTCTTTCTGTGCCAACTTTAACGGCGAACACCCACTTGCATGGTTAAATGTTACCCCAAATACCAGCAAAAGAGAGTTCTTTTAAAAACCAAAATCACAAATGCAGCAAACGAGTAGCTCGAAGCATAAAATCCAAACATTTTACATATATATAAACATAGTCAAGTTTTTAGTAAACTCTCTTACTAATATTAATATTCCAAACTTAAGCCCATTCTATATAAATTATACAATAAGATATAAACGTTTTAAACAACTACAAATAAATGACATTCCTATACTTACTTAACTTAAATGGTTCAAAAGGCTACAGCTTCTATTTGACCAAGCTTTCCCACCCATGTTTATATAACAATATACTCCCCAAAATCGCCAGAGGTGTAACTGATATAGTCCAAACCAAACCAAGAATTGGCAACTTGCAGTGGTGTGACCATTTCCCTGCACCAACTAAATGCTTGAAACATTGAAACTCGATAACTTATAAATATGTGCTTAATTAATTTGCACCCCGAGATGTATCGATTTGTTTAAGATTTTCCAGTACCGCTCCTTACTAAAATACACACAACTCCATATATACTTATAGCCAAAAAGTTGTAATTCAGCAAAAACCAAAATTTTAAAACGGATGAATATGCGAAAGTAAGATCATAAAAGCAAGAGCTCAAATAAATAATAATCAGTATTAAGCAACAGCAACAGGCTACAGCATATGCACTTTGCTATGAGTTCTTTATGGCGGACCTGTAAAACTAAACATATGGTCTTTTGAGTTTAAAACAAAACCTGTGGGACTAAAAAACTACCTATTACATTTGGCACTTGAAATTTGTGAGCGATACTTCCAAAGCGCTTATCAAGTGGATGTGTGATATTTAACATATGAATTCATAATAAAGACGAACAAAACAAAAACACCTTCCACGTCATAAGCCAACAAAAAGTAAACAAGCTGTGGTCGAGAGAACTTGAATAGAAAAACCCCTGAACACTAGATATTTACACCTTACAAATTTTTCTTGCGTGTATAAGCCAGTTTCTGAGCAATTGCATGCACTACTGCATGTAGGCCTGTAGGCATGGTGATTAAACGCTAACCTTTAATCCAAATTTAAGATGTTTTTTTTAACACTTTTCAGGGTCGGATACTCTTCTGTCAGTTACATTCTTTCGCAAAAAAGCTTTTATATTCCCTTGTACCCATTTCATGGGATAACTGTTTAATAAGTAAGGGAAGTAAAAATGCATAAGTACAGCTGTTATGTTGCACTCGTATGTTTTTTTTACACTGGCGCTGGCGAGCCTTCATATTTCATTGACCTACAAATGTTGCAACCAACCAATTAAAACTATATGAACAAAACTACATTTAAAAAAATGTTGGCAACTGAGCTCTCGTAGTTGTTACTTTTAATTTCTATGTTAAACTTCGCGAGTCTATACAAATAAATAGATTTGTGCCTTTGTGTTTCATCGGTTTGTGTGTTACCCAAAGTGAACATTAAATTTAGTATGTATAGTACGGAAAGAGAAGGTACAATCGAAGGCGAGACATTCTTAATTTTACAATTTTATTCAGTATATACTGCATTTAAAGAAAAGTTTAAACTCTTATCTGTGGCGGTGGAGTGCTTGAATATTCTTTAGTGACAGTGACAGTATTCCCCTGTGCTCTGATAGCTCTATTTATAATGCACATGTGTCTATTGTCTTATTAAATGTCTCTCCATGCTTTCCGTTGGCGATTTTCTTTTAGTTTTAGGTAATTTCCATATTGCTGAAGCTACCTGGATTTCCTGTCTCGAATCGGGTGTTTTGACCCCTAAAATGCACTCAAAATGCACTCTTAAACGATTTACTTGGGATGCCATTGAGTCAAATCAATGCTGTCCCAACTTTTATTAATAAAATGCTTTATCTGGGTTTAGTTTTGGATCTATCTTCTATCTTCCGTCTTAATCTTTTTACCTTTGCAAGCGCAAAGCCATGTAACGACGCGCTCGTCAATTTCGGATATCAGATTTGGTAATACTTACTCGACTTATATCCCGTATTGTCTAGTCTCCCATCTACGGGTCTGAAGACTTGGACGCGGAAATTAGTAACCTTACGCTCATTTGTAAGCAAAACAGGTCAAAAAAACCTGTGTGGTTTTTTAAAAACGACAATCAAAGCTGTAAAAGAGCTTTAGAAATCTGGCTCCTTCATAGCTTATTTATTTTACTTTATTGCTCGATCTCTTTTCTCAGTTGTTAACAACCAATATTTTCGGAATAAACTGACGCGGTATAGATTGTATTTTCAGCAGAATCTTAATCGGTTTCTTAATTTTGGTAATGCTAAATGTAAATTTTAATTACCTAATATAAACTTTGTCCTTTAGGAATGCAAAACCAACTATATCAGGCTATACCCGAGCTGTTTGTAAATAGCCCTTATTGTATTTTTAGCCTATACCTACTTACAAAAAGTTAACTTCTGAGTGACTTACAGGCCATTAAACCCCTATTTTTAACAGGACCGGATGGTGCCAAGCTGAGTGCTTAGATACTGTGCTCGATATTTTTTAAAGGCGTTGCACCTTTCCAAGTATTTGGAAAGTCTTTTAATCTTCTCTCCATAAAAACGGAAATAAATCGAATGTTTAGAATTATGCGGATAGGGCGACAATTACACAATCAATAGACGTAGAATAAATGACCAACATCGCTAACAGATACATAGAGCATCTACATCAAATGAATTCTTGTCATGGCCATAAATTCAAACTTAAATATTAAATATAAAATGAACCTTTTTAGAATTAACTTTATTCGTTAGTAATGGTTTTCAATACAAGATGCAAACTAATGTTATTTACACAGATTTCAGTAAGGCATTCTACTCTGTAAGTTATAAACTATTAATTCACAATCTTTTCGAGCTTTCCTAGTTACCTTACTCCTTGGATTTAAGATTATGTATTTAATTCTAATAACCCAAAGGGCTTACTTTAATAAAAATTCCCTAATGGATTTAATGTCACGTCCGGTGTCCCACACGGTCGTCCCTTGGGACCTTAATTATTCGCACCTTATATAAATGATTTTCTGTCTGTTATTGATTTTCCTTGAGTGTTAAATGCTGATTATGTAACCCTTTTGTTCGCTAAAAAGTTTCAAAATAATTTAAACAAGTTTAAAATCCGGAGTAGATAACCGTTTGAGCCTTAACTGCAATTAATATAAAGTTATATCTTTTTATAGACGTATGCCCTTTTTAATATTTATTACTTAGCAAATACACTTTCAAATCGCGTTAAATGGGCTGAAGATTTGGGCATCCTAATGGGCCCAAGACTTTAGTTTGAGAAGCATATCATTTCTATTACAGATCGAACATCCTGTACCATGTGGTTCATTAGGCGTTAGTCGAAGGAATTCGATAACCCCTACCTACCAAAATCTTTATACATATATCTTCTACGACCGATTTTAGGAATATGAATCTTGTAAATGGTATCCCAAATACATGGTTCATCAGGGCAGAATAGAATCGGTACAAAAACAATTTCTGCTCTTTGCTCTCATGGGTCGTAATTGGGACAGTAGTATTAAATTGACTCTACCAATAAGTCTTCCCTCTCTTTCTGATCGCAGCACTATATAAGTAACAAGTAACAAGTACCTTTCTTTCAAAAGCTAATCAGTGGTGAAATTGAATCTTTAGAGTTAATCAACCAAATTGTTCCTGCAGTTCCGATCAGAAATACTAGAAAATTTGAACCTATTTCCCTTCATACTGGCTATTTTTTTAACTATCATATACCTAACCCTTTTTAAATTTTATTTTCAATCTATATATATGCTCCTAGACCACGAAAAGAAAATATCTGAATCCGGCTGGAAAGTGCCACAAAGCCAAAATACATAATCATGAAACTGTACTGTGTGAGAATCGTCTGCAAAAAAGAACAGGGCAATAAATAACTTGCAAATGGGAGAACCAAGAACAAGGACTTGTCACCCAGTTGAAAAAGTACAATGCTTTCCAATTAGCTTATCGATAGCCTGCATTATGCCTTCGGCGACTTAATTCAGCTTCAACCAATGGCTTTGCCGACTTTGTTCGGTTTCAACCAATGCCGTTTACTTGTCGTGCTGCAATTTATGGACAACTTTAAGCGCAAGACAACGTGAAAATCGCACACCGAAGGCATTACCAAATGGGTAGCGAGACAATAGAGCAAAAGGACTATGCTGCCTAACGTAAACGTCACGCAAAAATAAATCAAACTAAAGAAGGCTTCGTAATGTATTTAATGTAAATGTAAATAAGAATGTTTAAAGACAAACGTACTACAAACTCACCAATAGATTAATTTAAAATAATGGTTGATTATGCGTAAGTCAATTTACAAAAACCTTGGCTCAACATTAAAGATTATAATTATAGTATATTCTGACCATTCGGCTCTTTAAACTAAAAATGTTTTACTCAACATTTGATATTTTTGTTCACAATTTAAATCTTTACTTAAAATAACAATACAACCGACGGTCCAATTGCTGGATTGGATGGTTAGTTGGGTTGGTTGAAGAATAGACCAGTTACAACTGTGGGTGTGATTTGGGGGTATGTTATTGTTGTTGTTATATATGTTGTCTTTGAGTTCTCAACTCTTTTTGGCGTGTTTAATTCTCTTTCATGTGGATCTGCAACTGCGAATTTACAAATGGGTTTTCTGAAGTCGCCTAGCGTAATAGGATGACCATAAATTTGGTTAGAGTGTTTGTGATTTTTAAGA
>JAWNNR010000033.1:0-305608 GCA_035044725.1 Scaptomyza caliginosa | reverse complement strand
TATATATAGAATATATTGAACAACCAGGCCGATCTACCGCAGAAGGAGTCAGCTAAGCCAATTGAGGCGTTGGCGTCAGAAAAAAAATAAACCTATTTTGTTTTAGGAACACGAGACAGGAAGAAGGGATACGATGCCGTGTCGCTTCAAGTCGCAACGCGTCGCCCAGAAGTAAATTTATGTTATTTTTAGCAATAAGAGACGTGCAACAGCAGCAGCAGCAGCAGCAGCAACGGCGGCAGCAATAAGATCTTCAAGCTGGAAACATAACTGCGTCCGCCCAGTCGCGACGAGTGTAAGAGATCAATGACATCTCAAAATGAAATGCATTTCTCTCTCTGCAACATCGGCAACACACCGACACAGTCTGATTTATTCACGGCGATAAGTCTGTGTTGGCGCAAAATTATTGAGTCTTTTTTTCAACTTGGCAGACATTCAAATGCTTTAGTTGTGACCATTTCAAATGCATTGTTTCTGGGGTTTCCTATGTTTGGGTGTTCTTCATTCCATGGGGAATTAAAACTTTGTATTCCTTAAAAGATATATTCTCTTTAAAGAATTTGCAAGCCTTATATATATTTGAAGTATAAAAAAGCTTTTACAAAATGTTGATTCCATTAAATAGTTAAGATAAGCATATACAAATCCATAACCTTATAAGAACACAAGTTTTAAAGCAAGTATGCAGATCAAAGACTATAAGCTAAAAGTCTTAACATTTGTTTGTGTCACCTTCGAAGTATCTAATTCCCCGCACAACTTCTTCTACTCCCTATAGAGTGGCTACGTTCAGGAGGCAAAGCGTCATCTACGCGCCGAGTTTCGTGACATTTTGGGTCCACCTAGCTATTATGGCGCGCATTGGCATCAGGGCCATCGAGTGCATCGGATACCGATGCCACATGCCAGACAAAGATGGAGTGGACGACGTCGTTCGATCAATCATCCGCATCCCTTTAGCCGCTGGTCGCAGTGGAGCAGCTGCGATGAGGATTGCATAAGGCGAAGGGAACGCTACTGCAAGGCAAAGCGACAATGTGGACACACCAAGCATATGGAGCAGCAAAAGTGTGCGCAGTAAGTAAAGTTTAAGCCAATTTGTATTAATAAAATACAAATATTTCTAAATATGACTTTTGCAGCTGTCATCCGTCCGTCAAATGGCATCATGTTGAGAGCAAAGTGCAGCACACAAATCCCAATTACAACTACAATCCCCATCCGTATGCCAATCCACCAGCGATTGTTATAAATGCGGCAGCAGCTGCGGCAAGTGGGCCACAATTGCATACAGTGCAACCGACACCGCAACCCCAACCGTCGCCCCAGCCCGAACCGCATCCACATCCCACAACAGCTTATCCCCATCCACCTGAGGATTCTATTGAGATGGTGCATAGAAGACCGCACAGACCAAACCAGCACTGGCCTCCCATCGACTCTAGCCTGGAAGATGAGGATGAAGAGGAGGCGCCACCCTACGAACCGGATGAAGGTGACTTCTTTGTGTTGAAACGTCACAGACGCAAGCAGAGACCCAAACACAGTTCAAGGCACACTGCAAAGTACAACTCGAGACACAAGAATAGGGAGAAGCATAAATACGATTACATAGATGATGATTTTGAGGACTACATGGAGGGCAGGTCCTTGAACCATCAGCAACGTAGTCTGGGCAGCAGTGAAAACCTAAGTCTCGAGGGCGACACATTTCAGTATGAGGATTTTGACTTCGAACCGGATAGTCAATACGCTGACTCGGATGAGTATACGGATAGCCGGAATAGCAGCGCCCTGCCGCCGAACAAGGAGCGCAATACACCGGATGGAATGCAACCTAGACATCGAAGATTGTACTCTAAGTGGAGTCGTTGGAGCAAGTGTTCACCAAAGTGCACGACCAGGCGTTATAAGTAAATATATCTACCAGTTCCTTTTCATAAAACTTTTGACATTTTCACTCTTTTTATAGAAAGTGCCGCCTAAGTGAGCAGTGTGGTCGCGAGGTCCTGCGTGAGATTGCTTACTGTTATACGGAGGGCAGCTTTTGTCAGCAGTGGCTGCAGACACAGGTACAAAAAGTACCTGCCTATGAGTCAAGACCTATGGCCGGTACGCCGACAAGACCTGTGCCCGGTACGGCAACAGCAATGAGACGCATGCATACCGAACCGGTTTCTGCATCGTTGAGCAAGAACGATGTGAATGTCATAATGAGTGGAAAGGGCTATCGGGGACCAGAGTACTCACCACTTAAGCTACAGTGTGGCCTGGTGCGCAATAGACATCGCAGCATGTACAACATGCTCAAGATCATTGGAGGCAAGGAGGCACGAAAGGGCGAGTGGCCCTGGCAGGTGGCCATCTTCAATCGTTTCAAGGAAGCCTTTTGCGGTGGCACACTGATTGCTCCAATGTGGGTCCTGACGGCCGCTCATTGTGTGCGAAAAGTTCTGTACGTTCGCTTTGGGGAACACAATCTGGACTATGAAGATGGCACCGAGGTACAGTTGAGGGTGCTCAAGAGCTATAAACATCCGAACTTCGATAAGCGAACGGTGGACAGTGATGTCGCCTTGTTGAGGTTGGAAGCTGAAAGTAAAGTAATCTCGATTAGTTTTTTACGTATTAGTTATATTTATTTAAGGCTGCCAAAACCTGTGAACGCAACTAGCTGGATTGGATACTCTTGCTTGCCGCGACCCTATCAGCCGCTACCCAAAAATGTAGTCTGCACTGTTATAGGCTGGGGCAAGGAACGTAATCGGGATGTAGCCGGCACCAGTGTTCTGCATCAGGCAGATGTGCCCATTATACCCATGGAGAACTGTACCAGAGTCTACCACGACTATACCATTACAAAGGTGCGTTTGTTGTACATCCTAAATTGAATTATAATAACATATCTTGTGTGTTTCAGAACATGTTCTGTGCTGGACATCGTCGTCGTCGCATTGATACTTGTGCAGGCGATTCAGGTGGACCGCTGCTATGTCGCGATTCAACTAAAGCTAATCATCCATGGACCATATTTGGAATAACGTCCTTTGGCGATGGTTGTGCAAAGCGTAACAAATTTGGCATTTATGCCAAGGTACCAAACTATGTGGATTGGGTTTGGTCGGTGGTCAACTGCAATGGCAACTGCAAGTTGCACTAGGGCAACTTAAAGATATTCTTGCCACCGAAGTTTACTAGGTATACAGATAGGTATAAGTTAAGTCGTTATGTTTCAGAGGCTGTGAGATACTTATTTACATTAAATTCCCGTTGCCGGGAAAAACTCATCTTGTAAATACCAAAAAAAAAACAAAAACACTTACTTACATGTACATATTAATTATGAGTTATTTCAGTTTGACTATTCTATTCAAATATATTAATTATTTATTCACCTATTATAAAGTTTCATAAATGCATTGTAAGAATGCATACTTATATATATAATTAAAGCATATAGTATAAATATTGCTAGGCAGCTTTTAAAAACTGAACATTTTTGAAGCATACTTTTAGATGCTTTTACTAATTATCGTCTAGAACATGGTATCTCCAGTTTTGTATAGATTTTGGTTTATTTAGTTTATTACATAAGTATTAAATGCTGCCCGTTCAGGCTTTAATAATACAACTATTTAACGGGACATTTTTACACATCATAAGCTACAAGTACGAGTACACCATTTGTTTGTTTTTAATATATATGTATATATATGTGTGTATTGTATGTTTATAAAAAAAACCATCACAATGTAAATGGATTAGGTTGCGTATCATGTGTGTGTGTGTGTGTGTGGGTATGTCGGTGTGTGTTTATTTGTTGTTGTGTTAGTCGAATAAGCAATCAATAACCAAGTAGTCAGCTAAGCATCTAGTCGGATACTATCCACTCATCAAATGATGCATTATCACTGAGGCAAGCACCACCAAAAGAGCGAATGCAATTCCAACCATATACAGATTTCGTGAGAGCTCTCGCTTGGGCATTGTGCTGTTCAATTTTCGATTATCATCCGCATTGTCTGCATCTCTGTGCATGTTGGTAAAGTGACCGTCTTCGGGCAGACCCTCAGCATCCAGGAGAATCGATTCCGGGTCAAGCTCAATGTCCAGCACTTGCTTGGCTTGGGCCACAGCCACAGTGGGAGCTTCACCGCGAAACAGATACTCCGAGAATTGTATAGAGTTTGTTGCCTGATTGCTGCCAGCATCCGCTGGTATATTGAAGAAGACACGTCGCGGTGGTTCACTGATGTATACCTCATCGTTTGTCACATGCGGATCGGTAAGGCCATCACAGTAGACTTGAATGCGTGTAACCAGCGAACGCAGCACATCGTCGCGTATAAAACGCTTCACATCTGCCATGCAGTTCCTTGAGTTGCAGTAAATTCGTGAGAAAATCATTCCGCTCATGCGTAGAGTGCCATTGTATTCGCGCACCTTAATGTCATTGGAGTTGTTCAGTTGGCACTTGACGGGCATCACAATGCTGGCTCGTAATACGCCGCTGCTATTGGAGCTGCCTGAGTTGGTGGACGTTGAGCTGGTGCTGGCTGTTGTTTTAAGCTTGTCATCCTTGGACTTTTTTCTTTTTAAGTACGCCTGCAAGTCCATTGTGTCTTCAACCAATTCGTTTTGGATAAACACCTCACTGGCAATTAGATATTTACGTATTGTGAATATGATGTTCTGAAACTGTTCCTCAATGTTAACGCGTCCAGTTGTATCCGCTATGGGTATGACATCATCCAATTCGTAATTGCATTCTATTTGAATCCAGTCAAAGGTCTTTTCCACAATGCGATGATCCATGTCGGCAAATGTGCCCCCGCTGTCAGGGATTAAGTATAAAGTTGGATTAGCATAGGAAAAAACAATTTTAAAGTACGAAATTGATAAAAGCTCTACAGAAATATGGTTTCTAGAATACCACAAACTTATGTATCTAGAAACCGAAACACGTTAAATGCAATCCATAAAAAACAACTACGAAAACGAAGTACATATTAAGATACGAATATAAATATATATATATATATACGCGTTGAAGAGCGTTAAAAGAACATTGAAAAATGTGTTAAGTACTTTATGTTATTTACCATATGATGCATTTAATGTTTGCCGTAAAATACGTTTTTTTGCAATGTCTAGTTTTAAGCAAGATAATCGATATAAAGATAAAGATACAGTGATTCAGTTTACTTCTTTTGTCACAACCTAACTTTTCATTAATTAAACGTTTGTGTTGGGTTTTTAAGAAATTCACTTACTTTCCATAGGTATAGTTTTTGCAGAGCATATTTTTATCGGCCAGCGAGTAGGCCAGGAACACATATTCTGTTTGGGCCATGTCTGTGGTGTAGATGCCAAAGGAGCTGTTGCTCTTAAGCAATAAGCTGAAAATACAGACACGAATAAGAAATATCCAAGAAAAGTTTTAATTTAATAATAATTACTCGTAAACATCGGAAAAGAGTTTTTTGGCGTTCTTAAATTCATCGCTATGCTCGTCGGCCACCTCCGGACGCTCGGAGGCAACAAAAATACCTGCAAACAGTTGAAAAACAAAATTGATTCACATTTGTTTGTGTTAAGGCACACAAGTGAACTCACCGATGACGTCAAAGGAGCCGGGGCACATTTTACTGGCGCTCATCCATTGGGAGGCCAATGATTGCGATTTGATATCGCGTATGCTGGTTAGGCTCACATCGGTCAGGTCTTCCAGATCAGCATCCTCCTCGTTGTTGCGGGCCAAATGTACGACAATACTTTTGCTTATATCCGCTTGCTGCAAGTGCATTTGCAGTGTTTAACAAAATAAACCTACGTGGCGGGCGACCGGTTGCAGGTAAGGAGCATACTTGTTACTTACGTGACCGACAATGATGCCATATGAGAAACTGTGCTCCTGGGCGCACTTTTCCAAATACACCTCATCGGTTTTGCTTAAAAGCACGGTGCGCATTATATTTTAATTAAATTTTCAACAAAACAAAATGTGTAGCAATTTGTGGGCTGAGTCTGATGTTGATACAATATGGTCATCGATACTTGCATGTCTAATGCGATACCTATGCGATGTGTAGCATGCGGTCTATCGATCTATCGAACTAACCTTCGTTCAATTATTGCACGAGGCAAGAGGAAGCACAAACTCAACTACAGTTTGCCGCCAAATTAAAATTGAATTTGTTAAAAATATTTTAACAAGTGTTTTGTTTTTGTTGCTTAAACAATTAGTAAAATCAACTATTGTACTTAAAACCATTTTTGATATTGAAAGTTCAGGTATCTTACAAATTGAAATCTCATAAAAATTCAATCATTGACAAACAACTCATCAACAAATAATTGATTTGAAAGCTCAAAAGTCATTATGGATTAAATTGTCAGATTGCACAGCTGGTGCGCGTTTCCTCAATTTTTATTGCATTACGATATACGAGAAGTATTCCCCCTTCCCAACTTCTTTCAAGCGCTTAAATTAAGGCAGCAGCAACCTTATTACTCTTCAACGGCACAACGTAATGAATTATTTTTGATGTGTGTGTGGTGTGCGTGTGGCAGTGTGTGAATGTGTGAGAGTGTGTGTATGTGCATGTGCCACCCAAATGGTCAAGTGTTTTGTGGATTATGGCAAACGGACGCGATCGCGGTAATCGAATTAGGTAAACAAACACTCAATAAAGCGAGTGTTCGTTGTGCATATGCATATATGTCTCGGTATCTGTATCCGTATCTATATAGATATCTCACATTCAGGCAAGTCAGCAGCACAAGCAGCAGCAAGCAGCCAGAGCGATTGCGCCATGATGACAGGCCAAAACTAAATGAAATTTTCGTTTGAGGTGGTCGCTTGCGGCTGCCTGCCGGCTGGATGTCTTGGCGAACCATCTGCTTTGTGTGAATGCTTGATTGTTGAAGTGGCACTCGATGGTGCGAGGGCGCACGCTACTCTCAAGACACTCGCGACTCCAGCTCCAGCTCACGTCTTATTTACATAGTAAATTATTCCTGTTCGATTGTTTGCGTTTGCTCTGGATCTCTGGCATAAAAGCACTCGAGCGTCATCGTTCAGCTTTCATTCGTTGTTCATTCATGATTTTTTCAGCCTTTCACAAATCTCTTCCTATCGCTGTTCATATGTAAGCCATGCATTTTATGCACATTTGCGACAAATTGATGTCTTTCTATGAACTTTACAGAGCAACTTGTAGTTGAATACTTCGCATTAAAGCACTTTGTTAACCGTTAGTAAGATATCTTGTTAGTCGCAGTGTTTTGCAACAAACAACAAACTTCCGGCGAAACTTCTTAATCTCTCTGCACAAAATTTATGTTCTAACAATCTTTAAGAAACGTAAGGATGGGGGGTAATTGCATTTGGTAGCTCGATTCATTCGCCTGAAGCAACGCAATTCAAGCAAGCTTCGATTTGCAATTTGGCTTCTGTTTTCCCCACCACTTGCCTCCTGCTTTATTCTTTGGCATTCTGTGTGGTGCACAAATCACGCCATGTGTAGCTTAGTTGCAGTTTCGATTCAGCTTTGAGTCGCCTTAACCAAGCAACACATCAATCATGCATCACGCACATAGCACACAAAAGCCAGTTGCTAAACCAAAGAACACAGAAAGACAGTTCACAAATCTTGAAAGACTTTAAAGAGACTCTGCATAAGTATTTATGTTGGTGTGTGTGTGTGTATATCTTATGTTTGCAATTCATTTAAGATTTAAAAAAATTGGCTTAGAACAAATTTGAATGTGTTGTAGGCAGGTGAAGCTACTTCCGGTGTGTTATAATCAATAAATATAATTATCACGAAAGTAATTATATATAATTTATATATAATTATTAATAGCTAATTGATTACTGTAGCATATAAAATGATGTTTGAATTTTTTTAAAAGTATTTAAGTTGAGTTTTACAGTACTAAGAAAAGCACAAAAAGTAAATTTCTTATAATATTAATCAAAAGTTGACTAACTTTTAAATGCCGCACATAGCAGTACTTTTGTGCAACTTTAACATAAGCAATTCCTTTTCATAAATAAATTGCACTTCCCCTATTACACACACACACACATACACAGCTCACACGTTCTCAAACTATCAGATAGACAGACAGCGGCTTCTTCCTTCCTTTTCCTGAGGCTGGCTTGTTGTTTATACGCTTGGACGCAGTCATGAGCGCGTTGGCCACTGCCCACTTGGCGCGTCTCGTTGTTGTTGTTGTTGCTTGTGCACGTGCTTTTGCTGGCCGTGCAGTGAGGGGAAGCGGGATGTAATTGCTATTGCTTGTGTGCGCATTCAAGCTATATATAGTCATCTCTGTCGCACGCCTGCCGTTCATCTGAGAATGGCCGCCATTATGAATGTGCGCCGATGTTGAAAAACCGGTTGAAAGCACTCAACAACGTTTGAGTGAATTGTACAACAACTGTGAGTGAAGTATAGTGGTTGCCCCACAGTTCGGGGTATTCAGGTGAAATTCAAGCCACTTGCGGCTGCCACTCAGTGTGCTGAGAGCGGCTTTCACGTGAACAACGTTCGAACGGAACAGCGTTGAGTTAATACAACAACAATCGACAACAGCAACAAAACGAACAAAAACGCAGCAATTTGAAAGCTTATCATTCTTACTATATGTTGAATATGTGCGCGGGTGCAGTGAGAATTAGCAGTGTATTATGAATTCAATTGTCAGTCGCATTACGTTTCCGTTTGCTAGCAAGTGTGATTTATATGTGCAACACAACAAGCTGACTGTGACTACTTATTAAGATAGTGTGCGTGTGTGTGTGTTTGTGCTTGTGAAAACTCTCTCAATAGTTATAAGCCTAACGGAATTGTTTCGACAGCAGCTTGTTGCCAAATAACGCCACTGACATGTTGATTGAGCCGAGCTTGAACCGTGACTTTGGCTCGCTAACTGCTGCAAGTTCTGGCATTTCGACCGCACATTGGAAAATGGAGCCACATCCCCAGCGATTGCCATCGCTGCCACAACACGCGTCCAGTGGTAAGTGTGCCCTGGTGTAAGCTTAGAGTACATGTTGTATATTAAAGCGTAATTGCATTTGCCGACGGCACTTGGTAAATTTCCCTAGGCAGTGTTTAAAAGTGTTCTGGGAAAATTTGCGTGTGCGTTTTAGGGAAATTTGCTGATAGGTATTGAAAGTAGAATCAATTAGTTTTTCTATGGCAATCACTTGCGAGCTATTCATAAACTCCAATGTTTATGCGAATAACAAGCTTTTAGTTTTATTTATAACCTATTTATTATCTACAGAAAATAAATGATTGATCAACATTTTCTTTAACAGTTTTCCCTGCTTATATCATTTTGATCCAATTGTTATTTAAACAAATTCATTCATTTTGTAAAACCATTAACGATAATAATAGTTTCAACTGTCAACACAATGAGCTGTGCACAGTAATCAATAATATTTGTGCGTTTAAAACAGAACAAATGTTATATATTTAACACTAATTGACAATTGGAGGAATATACCAATGAAAGGCAGTTCAAATTAAATGGCAACACATTAAATATAAATATGATATATGAAAGAAACGATAAATATTGGCACGTTTGCCTCTTTATAATGCCATAATGTGTGTTTACCAACCACACAACAAAAAAATGAAACAAAACAAATAAAGAATCCACGGTTCTACGCTTTTGTTGGCAGCTGATTAAATATTTTAATTTGAATTAGCTTTTTTTATAACGCTAAACTATGCCCGAAAATGTTAAATCTTTTCTTCGCGCTATGCCGCGACTAGCAATTCAATTCATTCAAACTTAAGTTCTATAAACGAGTATATTGAGCAACGCCATTGCTGCTGCTGTTGGGTATGTTGCTGTTGTTGTTCGACACTTGAGCTGTCATCAGTCATTTGGCGGCATATTTTTTTTGTTTGCTCTCTCTCTTCTAGCTCAGTTTAGTCAACGTCAACACAATTAACCGTTAATTTATCATAATTAACCATTGTGGCTGACAGCAATAGTAGCAACAACAGCAGATACAACAAAAATAATGCTAACAATAGCCAATTATCATTCAATTCGTTTCAATTGCAGTCGCATCGGCATCACCAACAGCAGCAGCAGCAGCAGCAGCATCAACAACAATGACAACAACAGCACCAACAACTGTACAAATACCGCCAGGTTTTGTTGCTGCGTCCAACAACAATGTTGGCCCAACAACAGCGGCAACAGCAGCAGCAGCGGCAGCAGCAGCCGCAGCAACTGGCAGCACGCTCGGCGCTTTGATGTCGCAGCATCGTCTATTGGAGTTCTCCCGGTTTGGCGGACTGCGCGGTTACGATATTGCCCAACACATGTTAACGCAGCAGGGAGCTGTCTCCAAGCTGTTAGGTAAGTGAACAAAAAAAAACAATCCTTTAAAAAAAAAAACAAAACGGTTTACGGTCTGTCATATTTTCTTCAAGTGTACTTAAGCTCTGATCTGAGATAAAAAACACTTTGTTTGCGATTTGTTTCTGCCAATTTCAATGATAAACACAATTATGCATAAACCCTAATATCCTTGAACGGCACACGCGAATGCACATCCTGCCCCTTAATCCACTTGCTCGCTCCTCCTCTCTCTCCCTCTCTCTCGCTACATGTGCATAATTTAGCCACTTAAAATTGCATAAACGAGCGCTCGCACTCGGTCTGAGCCCAAAGGTAGCTCATTAATCAAAAAATATAAAAAAAAAATGCTTCGCTTGTAGGGTGCGCTTTGGGATCGCTGCTCCTGCTGTAGTTTTGTGTGGTTGCTTGTTGATGTTTGCTGCTTGATAAAGCTGTTAAGTGTGCGCGATAAGCCGTCACTACCGTTTAGGCCACACTACCAAAAGGCGCAACTGACGATTGTGGGTTGCTTGAACATAAAAAAAACATAATCCATAAGTCATTATTGCATCATTGTCTTATTATTATTTTGTTTTCTGTTTTTTGTTGCAGGCTCATTGCGACCACCTGGCCTAATTGGTGGCTCCAAGCCAAAAGTGGCTACACCAACCGTCGTCTCCAAAATTGAGCAGTACAAGCGCGAGAATCCAACGATCTTTGCCTGGGAGATACGCGAGCGTTTAATCTCTGAAGGTAAGCGTAATTGCCGCACACCTCTTGGATAATCTCTAATATATGATCACTCGATTCACTGATCGATCATTGATCAGCCGCAGTGACGGCGGCGGCGGCAGCTTTTAACCAGCATCTCTAAAATCTCTCTCCCTCTCCCTCTCTCTCTCTCTCTCTTGTTTGTTGCAGGTGTTTGCACTAATGCCACAGCGCCTTCGGTTAGCAGCATTAATCGCATCCTGCGCAATCGAGCCGCCGAGCGGGTGGCCAGCGAGTTTGCAAGAACAGCCGCCTATGGTTTGTATCCACCACCACCGCATCCGTATGGCAGTTTTACCTGGCATCCGGCCAATGTGCCGGGGGGTTCACCAGTGCCGCCACCTCCCTCAGCCCTCTGGTCGGTGGCAGCACCCACATTGGCCAATCTGCCGCCGAGTGCAGGCAGCGCCAATCCAAGCAGCCTTAGCTTGAGCTCAGCGAATCTGTTGAGCAGCGGTGCTCCGACCATGAATAGACCCATATCTCCGGGCTCGGGCAGCCATGAGACACTGGAGTCGGCGGATGAGAATCGACAAATTGATTCAGACTATCTGGACGATGATGATGAGCCCAAGTTTCGGCGCAATCGCACCACCTTTAGCCCGGAGCAGCTGGAGGAGCTGGAGAAGGAGTTCGATAAGAGTCATTATCCTTGTGTGAGCACACGTGAGCGTCTCTCCAGTCGCACCAGTCTCAGCGAGGCACGCGTTCAGGTAGGTTAATTTTGATGTAGTTTTTGTACGCTTAACGTTGAGTTTTTGAGGAATCTTATTCCTTAACGAAACAACTTCCTTCCTTTGATTTCTTTCCTCTACTACAACCATCTTCACCATAATCTTTCATTGGCCCCTAAGGAAAGCTTAATTCTTTTAGATATAACATTTCTCGAAACAAATCTTACAATCCTTAACTACTCACTTGGTTTCAATGAAATCGAAAAAGACTTTCTGGCGATCACTTAGATACTTCTATCTCCCTAACTACATTTACCCCTACTAATCAAAAAATCTACACTATCTCTCTTTCTCTTCCTCTATTTCCTCCCATT
Source organism: Scaptomyza caliginosa (assembly GCA_035044725.1). Classification (NCBI taxonomy): domain Eukaryota; kingdom Metazoa; phylum Arthropoda; class Insecta; order Diptera; family Drosophilidae; genus Scaptomyza; species Scaptomyza caliginosa. The sequence goes on along the minus strand of JAWNNR010000033.1, from coordinate 293,406 downwards.
AGGTTTGGTTCTCCAATCGTCGTGCGAAATGGCGTCGTCATCAGCGCATGAATCTGCTCAAGCGTCAGCGTTCCAGTCCCGCCAATCCAATGCACTCGCAGCAATCGAACGATGGACCCATCACCAGTTCACCTACGCCTAGTAGTCACAGCAATGCCTCAGCAGCGACCACACCACATGCTCATCCATCGGTTCATTGTGCAGATTCGCAATTAGCAGCAGCCCAAACGCCACCAGCCGTAATGATGCATCCGTTACATGCGCTACCGCCGGGTCCAGCCGGTCATCATCATCACTTGCCCACGCATCCCGCAGCACTGCAGCTCTTTAGTCACTATCATCAGCAGCAACAGCAGCAGCAGCAACAACAACAACAGCAACAACATTCGCCTACTTCGGGTGGCGTTTGTGGCAGTCCAACTTCAGGCTTGTCCATGGGTGGAGAACGAAGCGCCTTTCGCAGCCTGGTGGGCTCACCCTCAGCGGCAGCCTTTGCTTTGGGTTTGGCACGTCAATATGCCGTCGCTGCTTCTCTGACCGTGGCCGAGGAGCAACGTTCGCGTCTCCACTATGCTGTCGGAGAGAGTGCAACATTGGGTGGCTGTGGTGGTGGTGGTGGTGGTGGTGGCATCGGTGGCATCGGTGGTGGTGGCACAGTGAATGTGGACAATTCGTCATCGGATTCGGATGAGGAAATCAATGTGCACGACGATTCCGATGCTGAAATTGAGTCGCCAGTCACTGCGGTGGGACGCATGTCATCCTCCGATGCATCAGCGACAACGTTGCAGCTCCTAAAGCATGACCGGTAGAGGGGCAATATGGCTGGCTCTATGTGTAGCTACTAATTAAAAAGAAAACTTGAGTTGTGTGCGCGCTTGTGATTGACAGCAACAGAGGAGTGGGTGGGGAGCTTGGTCGGGGGTGCTACGGGGAAGGCGGTAACATTCGTGTTGCGCTCTGTAACTTGAGACGCGGCGACAACGGCAACTGCAACTGCGACATAGAAAGAAAAACAAATTGATAAACCAAAGGATGATACACTCATGTACTAAAAGTTTCTTCGAGTGTAGGTTTGTGGCAGCAACATTGTGTTTTGCGGCAACAGCAACATGCTTGTGACTATGTGTATGCCTAAAATTAAACACAAATTGTAACTAATACTTGCTACACAATATACCAGAAGAAGAGGCACATTACTTGGCCCACATTGTTAACTCAAACACAACAACAACTATTACTTATTACTATTATAATATCATCACACTCTATATATCTCTCTCGCTCTCTTTTGACTTGATATAGAATTTGATTTATATATATATATATTTAATGCCGAGCCGTTAGTCGCTAGCTGGCCGGGCTTACCTCATCACCATTTAAGGCTATAGCGTATGCAATATTTATCTGTAACTTAGCCCCTAGCCCATAGGCTTAAGCTTTAGCCATGTATGCTCATTAAGTGCGAGATACAATATACTATTACCTACTACATACTATAAGCACTTATGTATATGTATTCGGTTTGCGTTTAAACTGATGTTGATACATCAACACCAACACACACACATACACTTTGATATAACGTTAACTAAACTAAAGTCGTCATTGTGTGCGATGGCTCAAAACTAACTAAATAGTCTCTTTTCACAAAACAAACGTCAGAGACGCCAATAATAAACTGTTGAAAAAAAAAATAATATATATATATTGAAAAGTGTTTTTTTTTGTGTTTTTGTGAATTGCCGCTGCCAATAATTATAAACAATTAATGATAATGGGTAAGCGAAATACAAATAAAATGTTATTGTATGGCTTACAATTCAAAATCGTTGGTCAAATGGTTAGCTTGTGTCTATATAAAAAGTATATTTGCGAATTTTTGTATGTTTTAAACTTTATATTTCTTGTTAACTGGTGGAGAAAACTTCTTTGAGCTTTTTCGTTTTTTTTAAGGGAAGAAAGACAAGTGTGGTTTTGCAATTATATTTAAAAACAGTATTTCTTTAAATATCATCTTTATGTGGAGAAAAAACAAAAAAGAAAGCTCAGCCTCTAAGATTATTGACGAATGTCTCTAGCTGATCCTAAAACGCCAAATTAGTAACGAAAAGTCTTAAAGTAAAGGAAAACTCTCTGGGATTAAGTAATAGTCTAAATAAAAGAATCAAAATTTGCTTAAATTCGATATTAATATAGTACAAAGTTCCTAAAATATATAGAAATTACTCAAATCAAAAAAAAAAAAAAATGATGGGATATAATTAAGTAATACTTTGCTTAAACTCCGTCTCGTTACGTTTGAAGGCAACGAATATATTCATTTGTATGCTATACACATATTCACATGTTAACAAGCAGAGCACATAAAAATCAATATTTAATGGTTTCGAATACAAGCCTAATTTCAAACAATCCTAAATAATGAACTAGAAACACACACACAGACAATTTGAATTTGTTTAAGGAAGGAAAGAGATATGTGACAGCGACAAAAAGCACAGTCAATGAGCATAAATAAACATTTAACACTCAAAAGCTTCTTAAAAACGTTATTAAATATTAATTTAATCAATACTCATTATATATGTGTGTGTGTGTGTGAATGAGACAAACTGCTAAAAGCAAAACAGAAATAAGGAAAAGAGATGGCAATAAGATTGAAAACGAAATCGAAATAGTAACAACAACAACAACAAAAACGCGCATAGAAATCGCTTAAATTTCGTGTGTAATGGCCAATATGTCCAAATCGGGTTGATAACATCGACATTTTAATTATAACCAAATGAAGCCGCACAGACATGAAAAGGAGCGGTGAGGAGAGGAGGGGAGAGGAAGGTAGAGTTGGTGTTGGAGGAGAGCAAGAAAAAAAACGTTGACGGTCCAAAAGCTAACCGATTAAAAATGCAGAGTCAACTAAGCACATAAATCAATGTAAATTATGGTGTTAACAAAAGGCAAACTCGGCGCGTTCGAAACACCAAGCATACGAGAAGTCTGGCGACGGTTTAGGTTTGTTTGGTTCTGACTCCAGCTAAAAGATTTTCAAATGAGTGGCGTATATACATACGTATATATATATGTGCACTTTGAATCTGATAAGAGAGAGCGAGCGAACAGAGAGCGACATTGTCGATACTTTAGATGAATCTCGTGTGATCATGGTTCCATTTAGAGATGCTCAATCAGATTCATGCAAGCGTGCTCCAAGTCACACACACACACACACAAGCAAACAAAGAGTTTCAATTTGCTTGCGTTTTTATGAGCCTCTGTTTTTTGGCCCAACTCCAACTGTTGACTTATTCTAATTTAGTGCTGGGGCTGGTCGTGAGCATTCCTTTAATAAATTTAAATCACCTTCTATTGAAAATATTTTCACCTCTCCAGCCATAAATTATAGCAACATTATACATTCACACACACACACACACACACACACACACACACACACAGTCACCCCAGAGAGTGTAGATTTGTAGTTCTTTCAGGTTTTTAGCTTGTTAATTTCCAATTTGAAGATTCGCCACACTATGTAAGCCCCCTTTTGCATTAGTCCTGGCACGCCCCTGTCTATGACTATACGGGACCAGTCACTCAGTCAGTCACTCCATCAAGCACAACACACACAAACACACACACACACACAGAACACTGACAAAGTGGCGCTCTTCTGAGCGCCATATAATCGCAGTCAAACATTTTTACGATCGCAGCTGCGTTAAATTTTCAGGATCTACGTTTGTTTTGCGTTATTTGTGGCCTGTTGTTTTGTGTTTTACAGTAAAATTGCTCAGCATTTTCGCAACAATGTTGGCTTAAATTCTTCAGTTAATCACTGTGCACAGTTTTTATCGCTTGGGTTGGCTGAAATCGATGAACTTTACCCAGGCATCATTTTGAAGCCTCTGTCCTTACAGTTTTACCCACGGCGCTTGCCGGATTCCTCTTGGCCAAAGGGGCCTGGTGATAAATCTGTTGAGAACGCCGAGACAACATTTCCATCTTCATGCTCTTAAATGGACCATAAAAGAGTGAAATCGCAAGCGCAATTACCAAAGTTAGTTATGTTAACTAAAACAATAAATGGCAACAATGTTGCAAAACTTTAGCAGCCTCGCCAAGACTAGTTAAACATAGCTAAACATGCCTAACTTTACTAAATAAATACTAAAGATTAATATGTCAGAAGCTATGGTATTATTAATTTGTTCATCTACATATTTTCGATATTACTCCGGTAGCTGTTTGACTTCTTAAGGTTTCTGCGTGGGTAATTCAAACAGTTAAACAGACTTTCAGATCGAACCGCGCCTATTGTAATGCCAACAATAGTAATGCTGACGTTGCAGCCGACGAGAGGGCTTAATGAGCAAAGTGATTAAAATGTTTGCATTTGTATTTGTCCGCTCCTTAAATGAGCATCGCGCTTTCAACGCGTTGCGACCGAGTGATTTTGTCTCGTTGTCATCTCATTAGGAATCGACGCGATAAGACAAATTTGTTTTCTTTGTTTATAACTTTTATGCAGATACAGGTTTCTCTCAATGCCTCAATCTCTCTTGACTCGAACAATGGGCATATAAGCTCGATCAAACAATCTGTAATGCACACAGACTATAGGGTATCTGCGAGACGATAAGAAAGCGGCTTAAGAATGTTTTAGGAAAGTCAACATATGTTTAATCTTTGTCCGCTCTGATGTAGCTACAGCCAAGACTGAAACTAAAAAATAAAAGGAATGCTAAGCATTGAGTTTTTGATTTAAAATTCAAAATGATTTTGATGTTGGTTGTGTTTTGTTTTGTTTTCGGTTCGTGTTTCATTGCCTTGTGGCAGCAGGCAGCTGCCTGACATCTTCATTAACGAGGAGTGTGATCAAAAAGAGTAATTAGGTGTTGATAGTGCCCCAAAGTTAACCAAAAAAAAACATAAGTAGAAAATGAAGATACATTGTTAATGCATTCCCGTAGGCTTAATTAACAGCAGCCGCAATCTGTTCTAGAATGTCTAGTATTTAATTGAAAATTATTGCTATTTAAGGTTTTGCCCAATTTCTAGTTCTTTGAATAATTTCAATTTATTCGCTGCATAAAAATAAATCTATAGAAATAAAGACAAAAGTATATAAATCAAATCTTAACTTTTCGTACTTTCGCATTCGATTTTTAACGCTTAATAATTTTGTTAAAACGTGTTTTTGTTAAGCTGCCAATTAGCTTATTACTACCGAATTATAAACAATTATTACGATTCGAATTGAGTAGAAGTATTTAAAGAATGTTTGACAGTTGGAAAAAAACACACAACACAGAGAGTTATTAGCTGGTATCAAGTCAGTTAAACAATGTACCAATCAAATAGTTATGGCGGCAGTTGCTCCATTTCGAACCACTTAGCTCAAGCATAAACCAAGTTTTTTCTTGGGTGCTGTGCAATTAACCAAAAGTTATGTTGAGATGTATAATTAAAATGCATTCCTGCGCCTCCAATCTATTGTTGTTTCTAGGTGTTTTTTTGTTTCTCTAGCGACTACCAAACAAATAATGTTAAATGGCATTTTGAGGTTGCTTTGACACAAGATTTATTGCTTGTCCCCAAAATCTACAGAGAACCCGTTGCGGCTGGTGCTGCCACTGCCACTGCTGCTGCCGATGCGGTTAAATCAAACCATACAAAAAAAAAAAAATGTAAAAAGAGAGTTAAGATGCAACCAAATCCACGTTCCAGCAAATCATGCATAAATGAAGTCGCCAACAGTCGTAACGTTAACGTTAACGTTAATGTTAAGCTATTGATGCGCCTTCCTCGCCCACTAATTGACACGGAAACCAAATACCAAATACCAAAAAAACTTTAAAACCCATCCTGCTGATAAGCAGCAGCCAAACAACACTCAACTTCAATTTGAATTCGAGTTTTGGGATGCGGCTTGTTTGGAAAACTTTGTGCATTCAGCGACACTTGGCGATCGGTATTCGTGAGCTGCCGTCTTGGCTAAATCTCCATTTAAATGTGCTGGGGTCTGCGGGAAAAAGGGAAGAGGGGCAGAGGTAGCTTGGATGGTGATGATGCCTCATAATGCATACAATATGTCTCTATAGGATTTCAGTGGCTTCATTGATTCTTATCACCCTATAAAATACATTTCGTTTGATTATTTGTATTTCTCTCGCGTTTTTATAAGCCTCATCCACTTTGGCTGTCATGTCCGTTGTATTTGTTCTTGTTGTTCTTCTTGTTGTCGCCATTGTGGCTCGCCGTTGTTTGGCTTTTTTATTCATTTAGTTTTGTTTGTGTGTGCGCTAAAGTTTTTATTTTTTTGCTTTATGTATACCCTGTAGCCATTAGGATAGAGAGATAGAGATGCGATCGAATGAAAAATAAAACCTCTTATCATAAATGGAATACATCAAATTCCATCTCAAAAAGCCCCAAACAATTTTATAAAAATTATTTACAGAGTATCTTTCAAATGTAAACACCCCAAAGCTTGCATACTCCTTTTGCTTGTTCTTATTTGGATGATTTTATTTTTTCTTTTCATTCAACAGACATAGTTGAATGTTTTTTATTTTTATTCAAAGCCACAACAGAGAGAGAGAGAGAGAAAGAGACAGAAGAGTTGGGGCATAGTGCGATTCAGAGTGTAATTTATGTCTTTATTTAGTAAAGATTTCGTTTCCTAATTTATTGTGATATCTCTTTGGGCAAACGGGCAAACAGTTTCACTGGACTCGGTCATTGAGTCGAAGACTTCGTCGCTCGACACCTTGCCCAACATTATCTCTACCTCTCTCTCTCTCTCTCTCTCTCTCTGTCTCCTTGCATCACTCTCACTCTTTTTTTTTTTAGTTGCTGCCGTACTCTGATTGTGCGCATGCGATGTCGTTTGTGCTCACCTTTTTGACCACTCATTCGTTTCGGGGACAGAGCCACTCTGCCGTCACCTGTGCATCGTGTCAATGCTTGGCTACTTTTGCCACTGTCCCAGTCCCAACAGCATGCAGCATAAGGGTTCTCAGAGATTGAGGTTGCCATTAAGAGCGTGAAGTGATCCCAATTTATCTGCTATCGCCAGATAATGCTCATCGAACAAAGTGAATTAAATTGAATTTGAAAATAGCCGCAACGGCAACAAACCGAGCGCTGACTTAGAAGTGTGGAGTTGTTTCAATCCCAATACCAATATACTCATATCAATTTGAAAAATTACACATGAATACACGTTTATTTAGATGTTGTTGTACTTCAAAGTGTAGCTTTTATTAATGCTATGCGCTATTTTATGACGTCAGTGTAAGACCCTAAGGCCCAAATAACAGCCGCGAACATCTTCATTAGGAAATGGAAGCGAAACGATCGAGGAGCATCGAGCATCGTTCAGCGACAAGTGCTTTTTCTTGTACGAAACGTCGATGTAGCTAATTGGATTACTTGGACAAGGGCAGAAGGGTTTTAGCCAGTGTGTTTGGCGTTGTGTTGTGTCAATTAAATCTGCGAACGAAATGCTTACATAAATTCAAAAATTGCTTACGGTGCGCATCGATTTAAATGGAAACAGCTAAAGAAAAGCAAAAAGCTGAAACTGAAGCTAAAGCGAACAGTTCAGCTGCAATTTATATGCAAATTTATTTCAGTGCAGCTTGATAGTTCTAGCCAGGTGATAACGACGCTTGCGACGGTAACGATATTATGACGTCGATTATGATTGCGCTGCTCAACTGCCTCCAATGCCAAGATCGTTGGCCATCGGGCATAACCACATCTCATCGGCAACGGCAACGGCAACGGAGACACAGCAATTTGCATACAAATGGTGAATGCTCGTGCTCAGTGTCGGTTGCGCTTCGTGATTTTCCGTTTGAGATTTCTGGCGGGGTTTTAAAGCCGGGCAAGCCGGGCGTTTTGGCCGGCTTGGCCTGGTAATTAGATTCTTAATTTATGCGACGACTGAGCTCAGTGACCATACACACGATCTGTGTTATGCGAAATCCGTTCCAGATTCGACAGTGTAATGCAGTACACTTGAAGAAATACAACTGTCTCTTCAACTATTTTTAAGTGAATGTTTGGCAGTTTTGCTGAGTGCAACAAATAACAAAAAAAAAACACCAGCAGCCAACGCAATGTCCATGATTTATAGTGGAGACGGCTCGTTTTATGTTTTATTTGCGCTGTGACAATCGCCGCAAAGGGGACATTTGCATGGCATCGCTGCTGTTGCTGTTGCTGCCACTTGGTAAGAGTTGCAAGAGTTGCCAATGGGCGACATTAAAGGGCATTCTGCTGTCAGGTTTTGTTGCACACTCGCAGCTGTCCAACGCTTTGACACCTGTGTGAGATTCGTTCTGATGCGACTTTCAACTCAAATGTAAAGTTGTTGTTGCCATTGCCGTTGCCGTTTGTTGTGACTCTATTAGTGGCATGCCACAAAACCAAAAACTTTCAACAGCTCAACAGGCTGCCCTCAATTTATCTAGTTGTTGCAGAAAGCCCGCTAATTGTTGGCAATTAATTGACACGCGTGTATTTTACACATTTGGGTTATGTGCTAATTTTTTTTGTGTTTTTTTTTTTTGCTACACAATGTGCATGACGGATGGCGATAAAGAGGCGCTGATGATGCAATGACATAATAAAGACGACAGCGGCAACAATGCCCCCCCCCCCCCCCCCCCGCTGTCTTTGCTGTTGGTGGGGAATATGCAAATACTATGCGCCGATAAAGATCATGCCGTACAAACAATAAACAGCAAAAGCGGCAACATCAGCAACAACAACGGTCGCTACTAACTGTTGTCTGTTGCTGTCATGTTGACAATTGGTCGTTGGCTTTGTTTTGGCCCCGTTTTTTTTGCATTATTGTTGCAACAATTAACACACAATGCCTGGCTAAGCAAAAAAGGGTTACTTTTGCTGCTGCTGCTGCTGCTGGTGCTGTTGCAGGTGGTCCTGCTGTGGCTCCTGTGGCTTCTATGCCTTGCCCTCGCCCTCGTTCACTTATGCAAAACGAATTCAATTAACACCTTAGCATATAAGACATTAAATGTCTACAAACTTTCTGAATGCTGTGTGTCGCGGTGGCATTTGCACACGCAGGTCTCACCATGCCATGCCTTTCGTCACCCTTGTCGATTCAGTTACACTGGAAGAAATATATATGCTTTAAACTAGAGAATATGAACATTGTAAGAGTAAGTATGAAGTAACTCAATCAGCTTATTACATTTTCAGATCCATTTGAGTATAAATATTATGAAATGCTTGATTCGCTTGGTGTATCACCCAATTGGGGTAATCGGCACGCCAACGCCACGTACGCTTTAGTGGCCACCAGGAAGATGTTGTTCTCTGTCGCTGCCCTTCATAACTTCCCTGCCAGACAGGTGAAACATGAAAGGAAACGGAGCAGCAGCAGAGGCAGCAACAGCAACAGGGAATGAATGAATGAATGAAATGGTGGGTTCAGTGGCTCTGCGTTGGTTCTAGGGGCGCCGCTGCTTGGTCAGTGATGCGCAAGGTTTGCCTAGTTATTTATGTGACAAAATTTTGCAAATAATTGGATTGACTGATCAAAGCGATAGGACGACGAACCAAGAGAGCAAACAAACAGCAACAAACAGCAACGCGAACCGCTTGTGAGAGAGTCTGTCTTGGCAAACAGGAATTGGAATTTAATTCAATTAAATGCGTATTGTGTTGCAATTCCTCAAATGGCCTGCCAGTTGTTAACCAGTTAACAACGAACAGGCAATAAGAGCAAGAACAGCAGTTGAAATAAGACAGTAGCGGGATCACTAAACGACAGCTGACCCAATTGACCCCAAAAAAACTAAAATGTGATGATGTCTTCTTCAATGTTTTGTTGCGTTTTGTTTGTTGATCAATGGCCAGCTTGTAGCTGAATGATGAGTGCTCATGTTAGGCTTGACGCTTATTAAATATGTGCAGCAGTTGCGACAAAGACTTGCCAGCTGATAAGATTTTCGATTAAAATCGGATCAAGTACACTTAAAACAAAACACCAGTGCTAGTCGTATATTGATATTGGTGAATTTCAAAGTTTTTCTCCGTGTATTGCCCAAAGCTTTCCCATAACTCTCAAATGTTGTCGGAGAGCTTCTTTTAAGCACTGCACCACAGCCTAGCCTAATTGGATTAAATGAATCCAATGAAACCGAAAACAACATTAACATCAAAAACTTTCAAGTTTCATTTTTAATTCTTGGTCTTTGTTTTTTTTTTTGTTAAGCGAATCATGTTTGTTATTCCATGTGGCACGGGTAGATTGCTTGGGCTTTACTTAGAAGTGTCTCATTTGAGATCATTTGCTCACTTAAGCGAATCGAAATCGTTGTCGAAATCTATGAGATTCAACCGTCAAGCCTTGGGCGTAACAATGATATCCATGGGAAAACGTTTAAACAACCTCCATGGAGCATATGGCAAGAAAATGAGTCACATTTGTCAGTTGTTGGCAAGGAACCAAAAGCTAATTATGGTTGTTGTCTTGTCCAAATATTGCTTGCATTTGTGAAGAAGGCAACGTTTTCAACTAAAAATAAACCAAAAGTCAGTTGAGTGTGCCTAATAACCCACAATTTATATAAAAACCAAGTACATTTGTATGTAACTATATAATTTGTGACCCCCCAAAAGAACATGAACCTATTTCGTTTTGTTCTCTCTTCTTTCTTTACTGATTTCCCCAAATGTAAATTATTGAATTTTCTGTTTTTCTTTTTGTAATGCAAATAATCATTAAGTTTTTAAACTGTTTTAAACTCTGATGGTCAAAAAATTAAACCAAGCAAAACCGCCCAAAAATATAAATTCTTCAACTCTCTTTGCGGTCGGGCTAAATGCCACTCTCGGGGTGTATTTTTATTTCCATTTACATTTCGAATTTCCATTTGGGTTTCGCCTCAATTATACGCTCGGTCTGCGTTTTTTTTTTTTTTTTTTTTGGAAGGGGCGGTATTATTATTCTGTATTATTTTGTTTCCAACTGTTTGAGTGGTCGGTCGGAACTCGGTCAAAAGTCTGTCAACCCTTTCGGACGACTCACATTGGCAACACCTCTTCAATATTCATGCAACACATTGGGAAGCAACGCGAACCAAACCCGTAAACCAAAAATGGTTGCGCTTCACTGGCACACATAATCATAATTAGCTTAACACACACACACAGGAGCTGTTTTTTTTTCTTGGTGGGTGTGTCCTGGGGGTCTTTGGACCTAACTCACAATAATATTTGCCCAAAACCTATGAGCGTTCTCAAAATTCCATAATAAATAACTGGCGCATGATTACACTTGCAGGCAACCATACAACAGTCATAAGTTATAGACTTGAGCCAAGGTTTAAAGACGTGGAGTTATCCTAGGCATTAGCTGAGTGCTACTATTACTTTAGTCAAGCATGCCCCTGCAACTGTGTACAGGGTATAGGTAAGAACAATGATTGCGGCAGCTACTGCAGTGGCAAGTTGCAGTGGTTTGACTATAGGTCTTATAGCTTTAGCTACTTATGGCCGTAAGCAGTTGTTGTGCTCGTAAGTGCGCTGATCGCCATCGCGAGTGCTTCCTGTGCCCGGCTATTACAGCACACACATACACACTCACGCATAGAATGGCGAATTTGAACTCTGGGTGCGATTGGGTGCAGTTCAGTTTGGTTTTTGAAAGGCCAGTTTTGCGCCAGTTACACATATATACTTTTTTTTACCAATGGCGAGTGTGTGTGTGTGTGTGTGTGTGTGTGTGTTTGGGTAATTACGTGCAATTTTCACTCCTTACCATGCGCACAAGCCTGTGGCTGTCTGACTTAACTTGTCCAAAACACCAGATGGCCATGCGCTATCTCTTTTACTCCTTTACTCTATCGGTCGGGGCAACTCCCCTGACGCATTACACAACCTCCATTGTTTCCGTTTTCCGCACAATTATTACTTTACAAAAAAATATATATAATAAAGTGAAAAAAAGAAGAAGGTGACAGAGAAGCAACCAAGTGCCGTTTTTTTCGTTTTTTTCCGTTTGGTCTTGTTGCCGTTTTTACGGCCACTTAGCAAATAAATAAATGGGCCGCAAATTGCCGGGGTTGCATTATATATGTATATAAAATGCGAACCAGGAGCAGAACTCAACTAACCACAAGGCACAACCCCAGGTTCGAGGCATGACCAGCGAACCGCCAGTTTGGGCCAAGATTAATAGCTGTAATTGTTATTCATTGAGCGCTTTGCGCTCTGCGCTCTGCTATTGTCTCAACACTTGGGCTGCCCAAAACAGCTGCCCCGTTTGGCTAATATTGTAAACCGCAAAGTCTGCCAAATTGGTCACACATCTCTCGCTTACAGCTCTCTGTCTCTGGCCTGGTTGATGGCATATAACTAAATTGAAATGTTCCTCTAAATGCGTTGCAAGATAATATTTATTGTTCATCTTGAAAAGATTTTCGTAAATAAAGCCATAAGCGCTGCTCGTGTATAATTTATTAGTGCAAATTATTAATCATTATAGCAAATTAATTTCAAGAAAGTTTGGCAGCCAAAGTTTGCTTGAATTCGTTTCGAAATGTGAGATAAAATGGCAGTTAGCTGAACTAAAGGCAATTGCTACAGTTAAGCTGTAAAAGTAGTTTGATTTGTAGAACATTTCTAGGATTAAGCCTTATGTAAGCCTTTCTCAATGAGATTATACAATCTAATTTCTTATCTCAATAAGCTTATGACAAATCAGTACAGTTCTAAGCATTCGCATAAAATCGAAGAGGTCAGCAGAAATGGCAGCACAAATAACATACCCAAACGTCAAGCAAAGCGTACGGATTAGGGTGAGGGTGAGTGGGGGGGGAGGGGTAGGTAAGGGTCGGGTTCAGGCGATGGATTCACGGACGTGCTCGGCTCAGAGCCAACGAACAATGTGCAAGTGAAGCCCCATAAATATTGTTTAATCGATGTTTGCTCTACGTTTTATTGCATTTATGGCGTTTTTAATGAGTGCGCCTCTTCTTTGGCTTGATGGGGCCGTTGCAACAAGCAACTTGGGGCGCGGTGGCAGCAACAGCAGCAGCACCAAGGGTTTTAGGGTTGTTATAGTGCAACATTTTAAATTTTATGCCCCAGTCGGCTGGCGAACGGTTATGGCTGCCCAAGCGACCAACAAAAAAAAAACATGTAAGCCGCTAACGAAAGCGGTCAAAAGGTGGGTGGACAACCTGGCGCAACAGGGGGTGAAGAGAGGGGCTTTAGACAGCATTAAGCAATCGGCAAATGCGGTCGCACTCTGTTGTCTGTCGTCAGATGTCTGCCGATGTCTACAGTGACTGCCAATAGGATTACAACGTTTTTGCCAGTGACTTTGAGCCGATGCGTCTGCCGGACGCTTCAGTTGCCATTGGGCCTTCAACAAACCGAGCACACTACACTTGCCGCCAACATGACAATACAGATTACAGATTACATATTATGAAAGTACTAAAGAAAAAAAAGCCAGGAACTAGTTAAAAATATAGTAAAACTTGAAAACGAAATTAAATTATTTGATTTTCAGATCGAACACATTGTTTCTCACTGTGTATGTGCTGGTTAAATTCGACATACAGCAGCAATTAATTTTGTGCGCCTCGGCAACAATGTAAAAGCTGTATAAATATTGGCAGAAGGCAGTAGGCAGAAGGAGGCAAAGATTGTGCTGCCAATTGGCTCATAAAAAGCAGATTATGCTCGCCTGTTGTCTCTCTAGTTGGCCAGCCAAAATCTTATCGCTTAACGGTGATTTAGCACTCTACAGTGTGAGAGAGAGAAAAAACGACGCCTTTGGCTTCAACCTTTATATTCAGCCGTGGCCATTAAAGTATCTCATCAAGTTTTATCGACCATTAAAATGGGATCCGTATTTAATTAACCAGCCCCAAAATGTGAGCATGAATTGAGCTTGCCACCAGAAAAGAAAAATACCAAACAACAAACCCAATCCTTAATCCTTATGTCTTCTAGTTAGTTTGTGCTCGAAATTGCTTAACCTTAACGTACGTAACGCTTGGCGTCATCTGACAGGGTGTTGAGTGGCAGATTACATGCATTAGGCTGCCACTACGCAAGCTCCCCCTTCCCTCTACCTTCCCCTTCTGTCCACATATACTACACTGCCTCACAGCAGTCATTTATCGCGCCTTGACAAATTTACGGCTTGTAATTGCAGTCAGCTTGAATATCGAAACCGGGCCAAAAATCCACAACTTTATAAAGCCAGCGCCTGGCCAATTGTCTTGGTCTCAATTTCAGTTTCAATCTCTCTGTTCTCTTGTCTTTGTTTTTGGTTTTCCTCGCGCGCGCTAACCAGCAATTTGTGACTTTTGGTTTACTTGCCAACAACACTAAACAACAGATCTCAGGTTAAGCTTGATGCTCATACGGCGCCTTTCACTGCCAAATGCTTGGATTGTTATGGCAGCGGAAGTATCTGATCCATCTACCCTACCGCCACCCTCCTCCACCAGCCCCAACCCACATCCAGCTTGTGCCATAATTTATTGGTTAATATTGCAGCCAGCTGGCCAAAAGCAGTCACGTCGCCGTCGTTCTCTACGCAGCCTGTCTGCCTTTTTTTGGCTGGCCAGTAATAACAGTAGCTAACACTACCACACCCTCATTTTGTATGGTGCGGTAGGGTAGGGGGTGTTGTGCTGTATGTGCCGGCCATTTGAATGCGTCAGCCATTTGCCTTTTGTCACAAAGTCCACCCCAAAGTGGACGCAAAGCTGCCTTCAATACATCATTCGCTGAACATAATGCAATTGATAAGGGTTTTTTTGGCTATTTTTTCACTCAAACTTTGATGGAAAAGTTTGAAGAGAAATAAGAGTTTTATATTAATTTAAGTATTGTTTTTCCTACCAAAACGATTCATGCAATAAGAAAGTGTTAAGCCAAAGCAACAACTGTTTAAGTAAAAGTAAGTGTTAATATTTTGTTGCCAACCCTTTTGCAACCCGAAGCGATACTATCTCTTAAGCTGTCTATTGCTCTGGTGCTGGTCATAAAAAATGAACATTACATGATCCACAGAAAACAAACGAGAAATGAAATGAAATATGAATTGCATTTTACATAACAAATGCGATGATGTTGTGTACATCACTTTCAAGCTGATTGATGATTGCGCACCTACGCAGCAAACAGTTTGAGAAAAAAACTTAACAGCCATACACAATTAAATGGTATTATTAAAAAGGTAACAAGCTAAACGCCTTTTAAAATTCGATGGACACCAGGCAAAGTCACTGAGAGAGCTGCCGCGTTATTTATGCATTAGCAGCAAGAGTTAAAGCACCTGCCAAAAACTAAAGGCGACGAACTCCAATGCTAAAGGAGTGACTGACTGAACTGAACTGAGTGGCAGGCAGGAACAGAAGCCCTTATGTAGATTTAAATAAATTCCAAATTAAGAAAAACTCCAAGCTGCATAACCGAAAGGGTTCCCAAAAAGCATTTTCCACATGCTCTAGTTGCCAATGCAGTTCCAAAGATCCCGAATGCAGACCCCATCATCAATTCATCATCAAAACATGCAAGGGGTAAAGAGATACAGAGAGAGAGAGAGGGTGTTGCTGATTAAAACAAAAAGGACGATAAGCAGCGGAAAAAATTAGAGCAATGTGTATAAGGTCAATATGGCATAAATTTTCGATGAGCAACCAAGAACAAAAACCATCAACTTGTGTGTCTTTTTTGTTGTTGTTGTTGATAATGACGCAACATTTGAGGTTTTTTTGTTGTTGTTATTTTGTAGCCGGCGGAAATGCCGCAACAGACAGGTGAGTTTTAGACTTGCAACACTCAACAACAAGGAGTTGAACGTATGCGTATCCTGGCTTGCAACTGGATCCTTGCGCGTGTTCCAAATACCTTGCGGCTACAATCGCGTGCTCCTCAAAGTCAGCCTCCAAAAAGTGTGACATGAGCAGCAGCCAAGGCAGCCGAGGCAGCCGTGGCAGCCGTGGCAGAAGTCGTCTAAGCAACTAACTAACGTGTGGCCAGCCGTTAGTTAGCCAATCAGCTTGCTCTAATAACCTATCTATTCGATGCCCGATTGCATGACGGCTCATCACCTGCCGTCCAGCCTGTCGGATGAAGCAATCGACCTTTTGTTTTTGCCCCGTCTGAAGATTACGTTTCTCGGTTTGAGTTTGAGTTGTGCGTCGCGTGATTTAAGCATTTGTTTCCTGATACACTTTAATTACGGGTTGCTCTGACTCGCCTGGCGCTTTGTAATTGCAGGCAAACTGTGTGGAGACAAAGAGAAAGAAGGAGAGAGAAGCACAAAAACACAGATGGATAAAGATAAAGTTGGGTATTGAAATTGAATTCAATGAACTGCAAAATCATCTGGCTGATGCGACGTTTCAATTTCAACAATTGTTTACTTATTTTTTAAGCTTTTCGAAAACCTTTTGTCATTTTTAATGAGTAATAAGAGTGCATTTAATAAGATTGAGATAAAGAAAAAGGCAGAAAGAACAAACAAGAGCAGCTGTCTTATTGACTTTTCAACTCTTTGTGGAGAGGCATTGAGTTCGAATATAGAAATTAAGCATATGTAGAAGTAGAAGTTACTAAAATATAGTAAAATATTTTAAGCACGAAAAGTAAAAAACAAAAACTTTCTAAAATCAACCTAAACTCAGCTTGAATCAAGTAAAGGTAAACATTAATTAGGATCAGAGCTTCATTTCTTATTAATTTTGTTCCCATTTAGTATCCAATAACTAAAACACTTCTTGAGAAAAGCTTAACCTTTTTCATTGCTAAAGTCAAGCTTTAATTTTCGCTTCTTGTGTATATTTATGGAAAACTTTTCTACATCAAAATAGTTTTCACTTGTAGAAGTCAGTGAAATGCATAAAAAAAAAGAAAATGTTCCCATAACAATCAACAAAATTGATGAATTACTTGTAAATACCAATGCAATCCGTGAGTAAACTCAACAGTTCATAAAATTTATTGCTCAAATACATTATATTATTTATATGTTAGCTGTGCACAAATATTTTGTTAATGCTGTTTAATTCGTCACCTCTGCTAGCAAATGATAAATGCGTGTCAATATACACACCAAAAAGTTGTGGAAAGCGGCAAAGGTAGTCAGAGTCGCGCGACCCATCGGTAATCAACGTCAATCGGTTAGTTAACATACACATCTATTTATATGGATATATGGCCAATACGTTGACACGTAGCTCGTAAGCAGCGGCATTATATAAAGATTGATAACGAGGCCTAATCACACGTGGTAACATAAATGAATTGTCATTATATAACATGCTAACGTTCACTCTCTCACCCGCTCTTTTGCTGTCTCTCTTTGTTTTGGGCGACAAGTGCGGCAAACACTTTAAAGCGACTAATTCCATTTTCAGGCATCGCAGCAGGTTGTCCTTCTACTTCTGCATTTTCTTCTACCTATTTCTTATTATCACCTTTGACGGAAATCTCTAACCCACGCACACACACACACACACACACACTAGCCGGCTTTGTCCTTTGTTCGCTGCTGCTTGCTACCTCAATACAAAACATCGATCGCTTTTTGATGATGATTTTTGATTAAGTGCCTGCGATTTGTCAAAATATTTCACGCTTTAAACGCTATATAGACCCGAAAGGGGGTTGGGGTTCGTTGAGCGCACGTGAGCAAAGGATGGGGTGACACAATCCTGATGCTGCAGGGCAATGCCATAATCTTGGTACTTTCAGCATCCCATCAGCGTTGGCGTTGTCAGCATTGACTTGACAGCAGCAAGAGGAACAGGGAGCAGGGAAAAGTGACAATCGTCGGGCACTCGGCTACCTGCAACTGTGCGAGTCTGTGATCTGTAAGTTACAGCTTTTTAGCTTCTGTCTGGTGATTGACAATAAAAAATGCGTTATGTTTCAATAAATGGCCAACAAGACAATGTCGCAATAGTAAACAGTCAAGATAAAGCAAAAAAAGGTAGAGAAAAAGTAATGTCAAAAGTTGACTAATTGACAGGATAGAACAATATTGAAGTGAACTGAATTATCAGCATTTACGTGTTTCACTTGCAGCTATAGAATATTATGGCTGTGGCAGTGAATTGTTTGCTTAATGCCCAACCACTGGCAGCTAATTGATGTGCAATAATAAATCTGTGCAAAGGATCGAACGAAACTTGTTTCTGACCTGAAACTGTTTAAGCCAAATGGCCGCAGCGTAGTGTGGCTAAGAGTGCCAAAAGAGAGACAAGCCAATTACGAGGCGTTCGCAAAGCGGAGCGACTAAGTGTAAAAAAGTTACACAGTAAACAATATTTGGAATTTTCACTTCAAAGTCATTTAATTCGTTTGCTCTTAAATAATTTTCGTTGCAATTTCATTTAATTTGTGGTATTGTTATTAAATTGAAAGCATTAATTTGTTGCTGTGTACGATGACGAGAGTGTGGCAGAAAGGGAGCGCCAGTTGACACATGCGAGTTGCAACTGCAACACAGCGACGCGGACGAGACTTGCCACGTCTCGGCCCCGCCAGTCGTAGCCACACCCTTTATGACTCCACAACACAACTATATCTGCTGGCATAAAAGCAGGAGAACAGAGCAATGTGGATAAGAGCGGCGTTTGTTGCAAGAAGGGAGTGCAGTCAAAAGGGGCGACAAAAGGCAGAATGGGGCAGAATGGGGCAGAAGTGATGACCGGACAACAAACTACATTCAACAGATAAATACTGAATTTATGACTTAATTTAACTGCAAGCCAACGACAATTTTGATGATACTGAGCAGAGAGATGGGAAGAGGAGGATTGAGGGTAGGGTAGGAAAGCAAACATGAGTGGGCAGTGGCAGTCACAGCTTGGTTCGAGTTTGGTTTGGTTTGGTTTTCGAGATCGAAAAACCGCGTACATTAGCCAATCCTGGTCGCACATCGCTTCATTCACAGGCCGCGACAAACATAACTCAAGTTGAAAGTGGCGAACTGGCTGTGGCAAGGGGCAGGGACTGGTAGTTGGGTGCATACTGTGGGCCTGAGAGTCTGGCCTGGTTTTGCTTGATGTCTCTATTGGCGCATTGACTAAAAAAAGAAGCAAGAAGCTCAGCGCAATTTGCAAGGCGGGCCGAAGAGCACGATGTTTATCAGAGAGTAGAGTATTAATTTATCGCTGCACTACGCGCACAAATTGTAGCCGAAGGACATTCAGGCGTTTGCCAGCAACACATGGCATCAGCTTCAACGAAATCAAAGCAGCTGTGGCATGCAACCAGCAATGCATCATACATACAACACTCATCAGACATCTGACTGAGAAAGGAAGCGGCACTTGCACACTAAATATCTTCTGCACCTTTGTGCTCAAGTTGCGTGTGGTGTTTGTTTTTTTTTTCTACTTAATGATATTACGCGCAGCCAGCTGAGTACAAAAGATTTGTGGCATGGCATTGCCGAATTCAAAACTCGAACCTCAACTTTGTGACAGCAATTAACCGTCTCAGTCAAGCTGAGTCTTTGGCCTTTCTCTTAACCGCAAAGATAGTCAAAAAAAACACAACAAAAAAACTAAATAGTACACTAAGAAAAAACACAGTAGACAGTTGTGTGGAATGTACAAATGTTGTTGCATAAAATAATGCTCAGTGCATGCGCGTGTATAAATATATCTAGCTAAATATCTATGAGCAGCTTTGAAGTTCACAAAAGACAATGTGAAATGTAACGAAACGAAACGAAACGAGACGAGACGAGACGAGAGCGTTTCGTGACCCAAACAAATTATTAATTATTAATTGGGGAAAAATATGCTATAATTGTGGCGGTCGCTTCTTCTTTTGACCGAAAATTAAATGAAATTAGCCAAGACCAGGTAATTTCACTTTGCATGTGACGAATTCTCTCTCTCTCTTTCACTCAGTTTCTCTTCGAAGAAGAGGTGCGTGACCTGCTGGTTACTGGTGGGTGAACCATTTGATTGGTTTGAATGCCGACAGCTGGGGAAATGTCTATTGCCTAGGCACTGTAAATGTGGTTGATCCTGTGGCAAGCTGCAAGGCGTTAATTGCACTGCTAAACGCAATAACCAAACAAAAAAACAACGAAAACATTTAGTGAATTTCAGTTGTCAAAAGAGAGAACATTCTGTTACTCACAACCCAAAGCAGACTGCAGTGTCAGACAAATGCATTTAACACTTTGCAGCGGTTAACAAGTTCAGCTTTGACTTTTGCCTTTGCTTACCTTGCCCCATTCGCTTCGATAATTTTGATTTATGTGGGTAAATCATGAAGGGAACGCAAAGATTTACGACAGATCAGCCGCAGATTTATTACTTTTTGATAGCGCATCCAGCACCGAACAGGCTGCAAAACAAAAAAAGGATTCACTGATGCTGCTGCTGATACCCTTCTATGGGATACTTTGCGTTCAGCCAGCCAACAGGTAAATGCGCTAATGCGTGCTGCCGCGTTTTTAAGTTGTTCTAATTTGCCAGCGCCTCCTTCTTCTCAGTCTGTTTGCTCTGCATGGGAACTGCCAAAAAAAAAAAAATAAAGGTGTCATCGACATCAGTCGACAAACGCCGCCGCCTTTTTTTTTGTTGCCAAAACATATTGGCCCGTGAATGACAACAGTGAAGACAACAAACAAGAACTGTAGAAGATTCCGATTGCATATGCAATATTAAAAAGTGTAACTTATTAATGAGTAGCTGGATTCAAAGAGCAAAAGTTTACTGAATCGATATTCGAAGATTCGGTGAGGCCTCAGGGAAGTTACAAAAATGACAAGTTTTAAGCCGAGCTCAAAGCTAAGCTTGGCTAAGTTGAAAGAAGTTTAAGCAGTTAAAAGTTGTAAAAGGCTTTTTGGAATGTTTGAAGGACTTTATTTTGATAATCAATTTATAAATATAATAAGCAAGTTGACCAAAAATATATGAAACATATTTGATTTCTTGGGATAGAATCTTAGTCTTGACTTAAAGCCTAATCAAACCCAAGTTTTAAGCATATAGTTTATATTAAACAAACTCCACTAAGTTCATAAAAAGTTTATAGTTTATATATATAGTTTTTAGTGCATAGAAAAACCTATTTCAATACTAAGCTAAAAGCTGAGCGATGAAATCATTTTCTGTGTTACGCTCTCGCCTGTATTGCAATGGGAAAGTTTTGCCAATGTTATGTTGGTAACTGTGCTGCAAATGGTCTTGTTGCCAGTTTCGATTTACGGTGGCACAAAAGTGGCAAAAAGAGGCAAACAGTTGGTTGGCAAGCTGCAATCGTGATTCGTAGTTGGGCTTCGAGCGCAATTATAACGGTGCAGCGGTGGTAATTACCTGTGAATGCCATTTGCATAATAGCCCAGTCAGTCAGTACGACCAAACAACCCATCAGCCATGTTGGCCCTACTACTGGCAACGGGTTGGGTGGCAGCTAGACGAATGGTTGCTTGGTTGGTTGGTTGGAACTGCAGTCGCGACCGCTTTTCTGCAGGTCACATAGAAGACGACGAAGACGGAGTAGTAGGAGAAAAAACCAATGCAATTACGTGCAGAGAGCTAACATCAGCTAACGCCAGCCAAAACACCAACTTCAACCACTAACACCATTCCAAGTGCGCTGCCCACCAACCTAACACGCTTGATGGCACCAACAACAACAATCGCCTGGTGTTGCTGTTGTTGCCACGCTCGGACGGCTACGGCGCCGCCATTTTGCTGCGCTGCACTGTGGCCTTAAAATGCTAAAATACTCGAAAGTGTGTTTTGCATAAAGCCTAATCTTTAAAGTGATATGAAAATGTGTAAAAACTCATTTTTTATAGTATAAAGTCCTTAGACAAGAGTAAAGTTAAGATAAATATTCAATTGATTAGATTAATATTGCATTCAATTTGTCAGAAAACCACAAAGACCATCATGCTCTTAAAGCGCTTCTAAAATCTTTCATAATCTTCTCAAGTAAATCAACTTTTGAACCACTGTGCCACGACCTCAGTACTCAAACCCAAACAAACTCCTCTTATTCATTCCTTTGGCTGGCAAATGCGCTTTGCTCTACTCGTAACTTGTAACAATGTAACAAGTCGCTGTTTTTGTTGTTGTTGTTGTACTTTTCCCACTACCAACTACCCACCCCCCCGTTGAGCCACCCACACTTATCGCCTGCTTATTGGGGCCAGAGTCGACAACAATGTTAATCGGTCTTATGGTTTGCTCAAGATTCGGGTGACTAAAGACGTTTCTTTCCATCCATTTATATGCAAATTGCGCTATTTATCGCCATTTTGTTTTTGCATGTTTTTACATTTTTTGCTACCCGTTGCCGTTGTTGCTGTTGTTGCTGTTGTTGCTGTTATTGCGCTTTTTGTGCAACTTCTAATTGCAAACGGCATTGAGGAGAAACTTGGCTGGAAATGAAAGCGTAGTTGTACTTACTTTTCGTGCAGTGGAGCCAAACAGCTGGGAACTGAATTGAAGATGGGGCCAGCTATATATATAGATATTGCTATGTAGTTTGTTAGTGCTTTGGCTGCTAGTCGTTTGCTGCATTTAATTAACCTTATAACGGTTCGCTAACTAAAAGTGCCTTTCGATCGTTTGAATTTGAATTTGTGAATTATACGTTGCGGTCACTGGACAACGCGGCTCAACGCCACGTCGATTTTGAATGTGAATGCAAATTGCGAATACTACAGTAATCATCCGTTAATTAGCACAATAGCCTAACAAAAAGTCTGAAAATAAAGATATGCATTAATTGACATTTGGTTATAAGCAATGTGTAAAAAGAAGAAAAGTATGTAAAAGAATGACCAAAAAAGTTTAACGTAATTTGAACTGTTTTGCATTAAGATTTAAAATCAAATATATATCATAAATTTTCAAGTTTTATTTGGCTGATAACTAAAAGTTTCCGTAGAACTGGACAGAATGCTAATAAGTTCAATAAAATATCTTAAAAACCATTGAATTAAATCCATTTAGATACAAAATACAATAAAAAAAAAGTTAGAATAGTAATAAGATTTATTTCTAACATTAATTTGCTATTAAAATTTAACAAAATACTTGAATACTTTATTAAATAAACTTAAATATCATCAAATTAATTATTTAAGTAATTCTTATGCTAATTTATTAAACAATTTGTAGCAAAACTGAACTATTTTACTTTAAACAATTGAAAATTGTTGTCTGCTATATTGTTCGTGACATGCGGCGCTCCTGTACAGTAGATGCCCGCTAACCCGAAACGATGTCGAGACGGAACATGTTTTTGAGTTGGTAGTGAAGTGAATGGTAAGACCGGGTGCAGGAGCGCCTTTTGTTATCGAATGCAAAACTATTTAGCCATTGCATGTTGTTAATAATTTTAAAATCAGATTTCCGCAAGTTTGACGCAAACACGAAGGTAGCCACATAGCTGCAGGAGCTGTTGATATTATTTTGTTGTTTTTATTTTTTTGTCGATGCTGTTGTTGCTGTTGTCCATGACGTGTCCGTGTCTTGATTGCGGTTGATGCAATGCGCCCTTAAAAGCAGCAGCAGCGACGCTGACTGCAACAGCAAATCAAAGACTGAGAGAGAGAGAGAGCAAAGTTGTTGCTGCTCCAACTGACAATTGTTGCGCAATTACACAGAAGACCTATGGGCACGCAACTTTTGGACGGTTTTGCGGCTGCAACGAACTGCCAAAGAAGCATCTACCGAACTCCCAACAACAACAACAACAACACTCTCCAAACAGACTGAATCTTTTAAAGTTGTTGTCCACAGTCTACAGTCCTCAGCTCTCAGCTTTTGGGTTCGTCCTCAATCACGCCATGCACATGAACTACTTTAGTCCGTCTCTGGCAGCTCCTTGTTGTTGCTGTTCTGCTGTTTTGCTGTTGGCTGTTGGCAAAATCAATGTTGACGCAAATACGTGTATGTAGAATCATTTTACCGACAGTTCGGACTTATTTCTTTCGCTACCGAATTTAATTGGATTTTCTCCCTGACTTAAGGGCTTTAACTGCTGTGGTATGTGGAAATCATTTCTGTTACTCCAGACACGCAATGTGTGTGCCTTCTTGTTGCTGAATTAGCTTGTCGCAGCCAGCAAACAGCATTAAGAAGCTTGCCACTAAACCACCGCAACAGCAGCACACACTACACCCCCTTGCCCCTTGCTTCTTAACTAAAAACTCACTTAATTTAGCGACGACGAGAAGTTAATCATTACATTTCGCCAAGTCGCCGCCAGCCAGAGAGCGGCGGGATCATCCGGAATGACAGTGTGTGTGTGTGTGTGTGTGTGTGTGTGTGTGTGTGTATGCTTGAGGTGTAGATGATGATGTCTAGCTAGTAGCACTCTTTACAGCAACGTATTCGGTAGGCATATGGCCTTACTCCAGAGTTCTCATAATATTTTGACAGACAGTTATCGAAACGTGTATAATTATACGAATGAAACATGAATTCAGATGAATATCCTTGAACTGATTCATCAAGGTAAGGTCTTCGATTGGACTAACTAAAGGCAGTAAAAAATCATAAAAGTTAATCGTAGTTATTGTCTCTCGCCTTTGCTAAACTTTCAATTTGTAGTACAGTTATGTTATTGATTTATAGTCCTGCATGTAAACCAAATGGCAATCGCATTTAACTGCCTTGTATTCTCTATTACCCATAAAGACCATTTAAACACTTTGATAACCTTGTTTACATATGCAGAGGGATAATTTTCATTTCGAATGCCAAACGAGCTGCTCTAAATTGTATTAGGTTTGGATAGTAAATCTTTACGTAGATCTACATTAAGGAAATACTTTGGAAGGTAGGCAAAAAAGTAGTAAATTGTCTTCAGTAGAACCTGAAGCGTTTAGAAATCCTTACAAAGTACTTAAAACAAGTTAAGCTTTACACAAATAGCTAAAATAGTAGGATTAAAACAAATCTTACTTAGTGTAAAACATTTTAATAACGAGTAGAAGTTACTTAAAGTATCAAAAATATATACAATTTGTATGCAAGTTAAATAAAGATTATATATTCTTCACTATACTTATACTAAGTATGAAATCAAGTACAAAATACTTAGACTAACCGCATATATCTAAGCTTTCAGTCCGCAAAAAACAAACGAAACATACAAAAAGACTACAATCGATTAGTTTATATTCATGCCAAGAAGCTTTGGTGCATGGGCCCAACTCAAAACAAAAGGCGGAACTTTATAATTCTGAACAGGCGCTAAGCACTTCCTCAGATGGCGGCCATTGTCGTAATGGCAAAAGCACAAAAAAAGCGAAGTCCAAACTCATTTCCGTTGAAGCATTTGGTGTTGGTGACGAGGCAAAATAATGTGACATCTTTCAAAAAAAAAAAAGCAACTTTCAGTTTGAACAATTTCTAATTGTAAAACATTTTTCTTAATCAGCAGAAAAGCAGAAGAAGTTGTTGAATAACGATGTTTGCCAGCGGCGGCTAAAAATGTTTCAGCTTTACGGTTCACAGAGTCTTGTGTCCATTGTGTTATTGCTTAGAGGGAGCTAGCCACTTATGAATACTGATTCGTATAGGCAAAAAAAAAAAAAAAGGCAGCTCTCTTCCCCTCGTTTGCCCAGCAAACGCAATCAGCATATGCATATGCCTACATATGGGTAAACATCACCGCGCCGCTAACCGTGGCCACAAAAAAACTACAGGGGCAAAACTACTTGTGTCTAAAACATGTACTTTGGCCGGACAGAGAGGCAGACAGGCGGACTGGCCGGGGCCATGGCAAACAAACAGAAAAACAGGAAGCGTGGCTACCACAAATATGCACGGACAGCGCCGCAGGGCTTTGACTTTGGCTCTTGAGTTTTTGGGCGCATTGGGCATTGGCTGCCACATGCATGTAGATACTAGATGCCTATCGCACTAGGAACACTCGCCAGGCCGAAAAGAAAAACAACGTAAATACACAAAATTATAGTGAAATAATGTTAAAATAATGGCGACGGCTGGCTGTCAGGCGGCGGCCATAATTAATGCAACCACCCCCCTTTGCTAGACAATCAAAAAAAAAGGAAAGGGCGCACGAAACGCAATTAGGCGCAAGCATAATTTGTTTACGACGCTGGCAGCGACGTCAGCAGCGGCCCAATTGGCATGCAAATGGTTTATATAACTAAGTAAATGTATGTGCTTATGTATATAAAGACTCTGGTGTTAGATATATAGAGTGATAAATGCTTAATTAGGCGCGTAATTAACGTAATCAATCATGCTGGCAAGCCAAAAAAAAACACACACACACACAAAACAAAATGAAAATCAATCATCAAGTGAAAAGAGCAAGAGAGAGAGGGAGTGGGGGGGACAAAGAACGAGAGCCCCATTAGCCAATCTGCGGCAATCAACTGCAGTGAGAAATAAACAACAGCAATAATGATTTCTATACACACACACACACACACACACAGTTGCCAGCGATTACATTCCAATTGAGAGCATACAATGCGTTAAGCGACGCTCATTGGCTGTTCACCGCAAGCAGTCTGTGCGTGCGTTAGAAAGAGATGACTGCTGTGTGTGCACAGCTTAAGCAGCATTGGTGCGACCGACACGCCTCTGTCACATGCAGCGTCTCACAGAGCTCTCACTCGAATTGAGTGAGTGCAACTGGAAGCCGGTGAGCGGCATTTCTCTCGATTATATAAGTTTGAGAGCGACAGTGTGAAAATGAGCAAACTTTCAAGAAAAAAAAAAAGACAATTTTTGTATGCGTTTCTCTCTCACACGCTCTCTCTCTCTCTCTCTTCCCCTTGGCACGTGAAATATAAAAACTTTGCCTAGACTAAACAAACTATTAACTATTAGTGTGTGTTTGTGTGTGTGGTGGCATTTTGCCGGTTAAAGTTTACCTTTTATTTCAAATTATTGTTGCTTTGCGTTAGCAAATTATACCCTATTAAAATTGATTATTTTTTTTTATTCGGTATCTGACTAGACGACAGAGACTCATCATAATTTTTGCAAAAATTGCCATGTGTTTAATAGCCTGGCTGATTGCGGTCTTTACTTTGGCAAGAGG
Organism: Scaptomyza caliginosa; assembly: GCA_035044725.1. Taxonomy (NCBI): domain Eukaryota; kingdom Metazoa; phylum Arthropoda; class Insecta; order Diptera; family Drosophilidae; genus Scaptomyza; species Scaptomyza caliginosa. The sequence goes on along the minus strand of JAWNNR010000033.1, from coordinate 266,319 downwards.
CCGGCTATTTTCCATGTGTGCTTTGCGACACTTTTGTTGCGTTTCAAAAAGCCAACGCCTCGCAACAAAACTAAATGCAGCACATCCGCTGTTTAGGTTAACATGTACTATACTATGTATATATGCGTGTGTGTGTGTGCGTAGTACAAAAGCGTACGCAAAGTCACGCATGTTATGGTGCGTTCCATTTGCCATAATCACAACTGAAGGAAAAAGTAGAATGGGCGACACACAGCCGCAGCCATTACTACATACAATGCTATTAGTTGGGTTTGTTGTTTGTCTGCCCCATGTGGCAAGGGCAAAACCAACCAGCGTCGAACGACCATTTGCAGACATACACATACTTACACACAGACACATGAGAATGGTCATATAAATCAATTAGGCGCGTCACATTTTGCCCACTGTCCCCGCTTTGTGTGTAACCTTTGCATAAGTGCATCTCACTCCCACGCACAGTGGTCACTTGACAGCCGAAGCAGGGTGAAACTGATTTATTGCTATCTCTATCACTCGTATTAGCATTGGGGTTGGTTTTTAAGCTTAATCGGTTACTGTTACTGGCTAGCTTCAAGTCGGCAAATTCTTGAGCTTTTTTGCCCAGAACTTTGCTAATGCGCTTTTTAGTACCGTTGCACAAAAAATAAGAGACAGAGAGAAAAAGAGAGAGCAAGAGCAAGAATGCCTTCACATTTGGTGTATTATAATCAAAGTGTGCTTCCGTTTGCTACCATTTTGCTTTCTACAGAACTTTTTTCAAGTCACACATACGCCCCATATTACAAAACAAAATCACTCATCAATTAAAATGTGACCAAAAACTTTTCTGGTTTTTTTTTATTATTTTTCTTTCTGTCGAGCTCAACAAAAGGCAGCGATGAGCGGCGAGCGACAACGACTGCTTAGGTAGTCAATTAATTATTGAACTTTTACTACTGTTTGAAAACACAAACTCAACGAAGCGCTCAATTGTGCGACGGCATTCAACGACAGCTTACTCGCTCACTCACGCACACAAATACAAATACACATACTCAAAAAACGAAAAACGAGTAAAACAAGTAATGTACGAACAAAGCGCGCTCGATGGCAACCACAGAGCAAGAAGAAGAAGAAGAAGCAATGTGAAAACGGTAACAGAGCAAAGCTCAGATCAGCTGCGCTGCGCTGCGCTGCCCGCTGCCTCGTCGCCACTGCAGGCAGAGCGACCAGGCAAACCGAGGCGAGTCCATCAGTTTCTGTCTCAGTTTCTCAGTCACAGTCGGCGTCAGGCCAACAGCGTGAGTGAGTGCGCGTCGAACGGGAACGTTTCCCGTTCGCTGTCTCTCGAGTGTTTTAAATTGTTTGCGTATGCGCGCGCGTCTGTGTGTGTGATGTTTGCGTGTATGTGTGTGCCTCTTAAAGACGAGCTCAAAACGCCGACGGTTAAAACAAACGACACAAAAAATTCAAAACTAGCCGCTGCCAAATAATATTTTATACATTTACGTGAACAATTAGTTAGAGAAAACGCACGCAATAACTTATCGATAGACATTAATCGTATTTTGTTGTTGTGCATGGCATGGCTACAACAACAGCGGCAACAGCAGCTCCAACAAGGACATCCACTATAAGCAGCGCATCGCTTGCCGCCAACTATCAAACTGCCACGCCCACCTGCACAGTAGTCACAACAGCATCATCAGTCGCTGCACTTATGCCCAGTGTAGGCGTTGCCGCTGGTTTGCCCATTGGCCTGGCTGCCGTGCCCATGCCACCCCATCTGCCGCCACTGCTTGTGGCCGGCTTGGACAGCAGTGTGGCCAAAAGTAATGCACAGCCGACGGCAACGACGAACTTGACAGCTACCGCATCACCCACACCATCCACAGGTATGTCGGATTAAGTATATTACATAATTGGGAAGAGTTAAGTTAGAAACTAGTTACAATAATATAACAAATTCATTTTTGACTGTCTTTAACAAGCCAATATCAAAGCATTTGTTCAAACTACTTCTCTCGAAAGAATTTACTTTCGTTTTTAAGACCAGTTCCTCTTTAGTTAAACGCAAAAGCTTCCTGAGAACAGTTCCAGTGGAGTGTTCCTTTCATTTCTTTCGGATATTACTTATACCAAAAACAAAACCATTTTAGTGTTATCTGCCTTAAAGATTGAATTGTTCCTTTCATTTCTCTCGAGCAAAACTCGAAGCATTTTAGTGTAATCCGCCATAAAGATAACTTCCAAACTACAACCCACAAATCCTAACCAGTTGAGCACCTTGCGCAAGTCTAAACATTTAGCGATTCCTTGAATTGTCAAGGAAAAAACTACAACTCGAAAGGGACTTAACCAATTCGTATAGCAAGATATTTATGTTGTGCAAGAAAGTTGCTGCCACTGTTGGCCAAAAAGAACAGCTAACCCAAAAAGCCAGACTTTAAAATTGAATTTCTGACCGAGTCGCAAAATACACACATTGGAAAAGCGCAATGATTTGGAAATTTCATAACAGCAACAACAAGAACAACAACAACAAGAGCCTTAAAAAAGAGCTGAGCTGCAGCAATGTTGGAGCTGCCAACTGTTTTGGTCTTTCGCACATCAGTGGCAATTTGTTTTGCACAAGTATGGGTTGTCAAATAAAATTAGTTCATGTCGTCGGCCATCGAGTTGGCCACGTCGAGATGCGACGACAACAACAACTGTCGCTGGGGGGTGGGGGGAGGAAGGGTAAGCTGTATGCGGTGAATGCAGCGGGCAAAGCTTTGACTTGTCTCTAAAAGGTGTTGGAAGTTGCACAATAAATAAATAATTATAAAAAGAGCAAGCAAGAAAACCAGCAAAAGGGGCACACACTCACACACACACACACACACACCCCCCCCGTTACTAGCTGGGGTACATGGCACACATTGATGTTTAAGCACTGGGCAGAAACCATACTTAAGGGTTTCGAGTTACCTGATGCGTGTATTCGCATTATTCTTAGAAAGCCGAGCGTATAAAAGGTGTGCACAATGATTTTTCAAGTGTACTTTGTTCTTGCTCTCTCTCTCTCTCTCTTTTGTTGCTGTGTATTTAAACTTACCAACATATACTTATTTATAATGTTTATGCTTATACTTATGTCACCCGACATGGATCTTTTTTTTTTTGCCAACGTATACGTAAGTCACTTGACCGGAAATATGTTGGAGCTGCTCTTCTTCCGCTTTTGGCAATGGCTCATCTGCTTTACTGGCTTGTTTTCTGATACCCTGTACACAAAACTAAGTTAATAAAACGCGCACCTTTTGGCTAACAACGTTCTTGACTACGGCCAACAAAAAAAAAAACACAAGTGTTTTTGGGCTTTAAAGTTAAATAAACTTCAAGCAATTATCTTAAGTCAATAATAAAAATTCGTTGTCTGAATACACTGCAGAAAAGTGCTTACTTGTAATGCATGAATATTCGCTGTAATGTAAGCAATTTCTTTAAAAGACAATAAGAGAAAGAGGGAGACAGAGCTATAAGTGCGAAGATCACAATATGACGCATTAGTTAAGTCAAAAAAAAAAAGGGGAGAGAAAAAACCAGAAGCAACTAGAACAACAAGTAATGTGCTGAGCGCGACAAACAAGATCAGCGAGCAGCAACTGAGAGGGGGAGGGGAGGGGTCTAAGGCTTACGAAAAAATGAAGAAGAAAGACTGAAAGAAACGGCTGTGGCAAGTTTAATTTATATGCAGTGCGGTGCGGCAAAAACTTTACCGGTAGCAATAAATCAAACTATCAATTGAATTCCGAGGCGATCATCACTTGTGCTGCATGCTGCATGCCGCTTGCCGCTTGCCACTTGCCACTTGCCACTGGCTGGCTCGGCTCGACTCTGGCGTCGCTTCTTGTTATATGTTTGTGCGATTTTAAGCCGATTTTGCAATTGACTGAGGTGCGTTGAGGCAGCCGAAGCTGTCGCATTGCCCCCTAAGAGATCTTCTGCACTAAATCATCGCTGTATCCAAGCTATGCGTCTCTGTGTGTGTGTGTGTGTGTGTGTGTGCTAGTTGACATCCGTGGCAAGTACTCAGCCTGCTGAGTATGAGTATGAGTTTGGTCTGGTCGTCAATTGTTTGGCTCGCAGCATAAATCAGGCATAAACCATAACCATATAAACGCGACCGAACCAATTGTGCTGCAACATGTGGCTTGCAACAAATTGCACAGCATTTGTGTACGCATCACCTTTAATTAGCACACAAATGCGCAAGTACACTTGCAGAAAAAAACGACTAACAATTGGTTTAGAACAAGGTCAGAACAGATTGCGCTTTGCTTCAAGAGCATACCAAAGCATACTGCTTTAACTGAATGCCACACACACACCCTACACACACACACACACACACTCGTTGAGGTGTTAAAATGTGTGCAGTTCTCGCGATCAGATAAAATGTCAAAATGAACATAAAAGCTTCTACATCTGAGGAATTGCTAATCGCTGCCGTGGCACGTAACACAACAAAAAAAAAAACCAAACCAAAACGAACCAAAACGAACCGAACCCAACAACAAATTGCCAGACAACGGAGACATCAGGAATTTCATAAATTCCATCACAAATTAGCAGCAAAGGCAATACTGCAGCACTGTCCATTCGCTGGCCACAGGCTCAAACAAGCAGGTAATGGACCACACCACGTCCACTTGACACGCCATTATGACCATAAACGTTGACACTTCCGCCAGCAAACAGCTCGTCACTTCGCTGCCCAATGTCTTCGTCGTCGTCGTCGTCGTCTTCGTGCAACTCTCTGTTGTGTTGCTTTTCACTTTGACGTGTTCGATCAAAAACACACCGAAATTTGTCCAATCATCTGTTAGCCTGCCCCGTGTGGCACATTCAGCCTTTGGCTGCCTTGCTGCAGTCAGAGTGGTACAAATTTCTTGGTGTTTGGCTGCCATGCGCGGAATTCTGGCAGCGACTTCGTTTAAATTCCAATTGACATTTAATGATCTGTACCAACTAACTCAAACACTTTCTACTTCTTCTTCTAGCAGCTCTAACGCACAGTCACTGCCCCCCACTTTTTGGCAGTGGAGCACAAAGCTCGTCGGCGGCGGCGGCAGCAGCAACAAATCTCAGTGCTTTGGCCTCACAGCATCGTCTTTTGGAGCTGTCACGCTTTGGTTTGCGTGGCTATGATCTGGCGCAGCACATGTTGTCCCAACAGGGCGCAGTATCCAAGCTGCTGGGTAAGTCTAGGGGTGCTTTGGTAAGGGGTTGGGGCGTTGACCAATGTAATCATTATTGTATAACCATAGGCGCTCCAAATGCATTTGTCGTGTCTCGTTTGTCGTGTCCCGCCAAATTAGTGGCGTCCAAGCGTCCGTAATCGATTTGTCAGTTCGTTTTGGGCTCCACGGCGTATACACGACAAATCGATTGCACCTTACCATGCCCAATCTGTGGGCCCACCTGAGCTCAGCTCAGCTTGGCAGCGTCGCACACCTGTTGCGTTTCCAATATCAACTATTTTTTTTTGTTTGTTTCGCTCTAAATTGCAATTCTGCGCGCCTAACACACACACACACACACACACACACACACACGCACACACACGAAAAAAACAAATTCCAAGGAGGCATTGAAGCGATTGTATTAACAAACAGACAGCTTTGGCTCTTTTGTTGGCTTTAAGTGTCGTATTATATATAGCTGCAACAAAGCTGATTTACATTATCTTTGCCATAATAAGCTTAAGATAATTGAGTTTGATTTAGTCAAAAGCAAGCTTCTTAAAGCTTTTACTTGAAACTTTTCTAGAATACAATTCAAGCTGTATGTTTCTAACAACTCCTAACTGGGTTCTACTCAATAACAAAGCAACTTATTGTTAAGCACAATTCAAATCGTTCAGTTTTACAATCGAAACATTCATTCATTGAATCTAACTTGAAATCATACTCACAAAGTACATTATCTGATCGGTTAGCGGCTGCTACAACAATAATTCATTCATACTACCTTAATTGACGTATGTGTGTGTGTGTGTGAGGGGTAGGGTGTACTATTTTGTCGCTAGTTAATTTAAACTGTGTAAATAATTTCCGTTTTTCGCAATGCTCAAATTTACATAAAGTTCATACATTGTATACAGAATATCCAATTAGAACTCAGAACTGTGCTACACTGAAAAAAAAGTTGAAGTATTAAAGCCGTATTTTGTTATTAATCGATTTTCTATGAAATAACATAGATTTAATGAATGTTTCTAATCGAACAAAGTTCGTGAAACAGAAAACTAAAAATTGTACTTCTGTAGAGTATAACGAAACAACTATTTTGCTCAGTGTATGCGTTCGATCTCTCGCTACTAGTTCACAAGATAAACAGCGTGCGCCTGTCACTAGCTTCCGACAAATTATCATCGAAAGCCGCTGAAGCTGAAGCTAAAGCTGAGGCAAAGGCAAAGGCAGCGATCATTGTTGTTTTTTTTTTCCGCTGTTGTTCACAATTGTGTCGCTGCCAAATATTCAAATTAGCGCGACTTCAATTGTCTAGTTAGTGTGTATTAGTTAGTTAGTTAGTTAGTAAGCAGCAGGTAGCTGATATCTATAGATAGTTAGTTTGTGTAGTGTAGGTAGCCAGCGGGCTTTTAACTTGTTAGTTTGTTTGTTTCAAATAAATAAAAGTACGCCCACACGAGTGCGGATATTGTCACTGTCACTGTCACTGTTTTGTTTTCGTAGCCGGGTAGAGTGATTGATAATGTGAAAATTATGCGATTTGGCCGCAAGGCAGCTGTGCTTGTTGTTTGTATTTCAACAGCTCTAACTGATTTGCTTACTAGGGCAGAGGTCAAATGGTGTTAAATAAGTGCTTGAACATTGATAAGCACAAGTTTAAAACAGTTCGTAGTTATAAGAATGCAACTGCTATGAAACAAAACTTGTATCTTATTGATTTGATCGGATTTATTTGCAGGCACTTTACGTCCACCTGGCCTGATTGGCGGCTCCAAACCAAAGGTGGCCACGCCAACCGTTGTCTCCAAGATCGAGCAATATAAACGTGAAAATCCAACAATATTCGCGTGGGAAATACGCGAGAGACTGATTAGCGAAGGTAAGTGCCGCAGAACAATGACAATGCGTTCAAATCAAAGAACGAAGCTAATTAAAATGAATTGATGGGAACTCCCAAAAGTCAAATTGTAAGTGCGTCTGGGGCGGTCATACTTAAGGGTTAAGCGCCTCCAACTGCAACTTCAGTCTCGATTCTCGATGCTCTGACAGCATCAGCTTTGATGTGTTTATGGTACTCTTGATTGTTACTCGTAATGCGAATTAGCCAAGGTCCATTCATGTCCAATGCAATGCAAAAGAGAACTCGGCGTTCCCTTATTGCCTCATTTAATGTTACAATTCGCTCTGTGCAAGATTTATCGATTGGCTAATTTATGAACATCCGTTCCATTCGACTCTTTACTCAATTGATATGTAAATGTGCTCACATTTGTGTCACTCACTCATTGTGCCATTAAACCCCTCTGCCCCACAGTACGTACGTCGTCGAGAGACTCTGCTCGCCAGTCAATCGAACTGTGCGATGAATCGTCCGATTGCCATCGCTCACATGAGACGTTCGAACACACACAAAGCCACAAAAAAGTTGGTAGCTGTCTTTCGACTGTTTAACTCTGTTAGCCTGGCTCTTATGTAGATCACAATCGACAACTGGTCTGCTCATTACAGTCAATCTAATTTGCGTCAGTCGGTCTCTTTATTTGGGTTCATGGTGCAGGTCACGACGCACTGTATCCGGGCGCCAGTATCCGTTTACCTCTCTCTTCAGCTACTAACTGTCATTCAACAGAGAATGTCATTCAAAAGAACTACTGAAAAAGAAGTTACTCTGAACCCTAACCTTCAACTAGAAATTGAAGGAAGCAAAGCTGTGTTTGTTGAATACTTTTGTGTCCCTAGGTATAGCGAAAAGTAATGCATTACAGAGTCAGTTGAGCTACAGCAATTGCAATTCTTTCTTTTGTTTGAGCGAGCTTGAAGTTACTCTGAACCCTTACCTTTAACTAGAAAAAGTAGGAAGCAAAGCTGTGTTTGTTGAATACTTTTGTGTTCCTAGGTATAGAGAAAAGTAATGCATTACAGAGTCAGTTGAGCTACAGCAATTGCATTTCTTTCTTGCCCCAGGTGTCTGCACAAATGCCACAGCTCCTTCGGTGAGCAGCATTAATCGCATCCTGCGCAATCGTGCCGCAGAACGTGCTGCCGCTGAGTTTGCACGAGCCGCCAGCTATGGCTATGCCATGCACCCAACGCATCCGCATCCGCATCCCTATACAAGTTTTCCCACCTGGCCGGCCAGTTTGCCCGGTCATCATCCACTTTGGGGCAGTGTGCCGTTGCCAGCGAGCAGCTCCTTGCCACCAGCAGGCAGCAGTTACAACAGCAGCAACAACAACAACAGCGAAGGCCATTCTAATCCAAACAACAACAATAGTACGAGCAGTTTGGGCAGTGGACGCTTATCACTGCCAGCCTTATCGCCTCATGATTCGGGCAGTCGGGATAGCTGCCAATCGCCGGATGTGGATGCAAATCGAGTGATAGGTAAGTGGCAAGAAGCAAAAGGCACAGCTAAACGGGATATATATATGTTTTTATATTAGATATTGAGGGCGAGGATAGCGATACGGAGGATAGTGATCAGCCAAAGTTTCGCCGAAATCGCACAACATTCAGTCCCGAGCAGCTGGACGAGCTGGAAAAGGAGTTTGACAAGAGTCATTATCCCTGTGTGGGCACAAGAGAGAAGCTAGCATCGCGCACAATGCTCAGCGAGGCGAGGGTGCAGGTAAGTTAAGATTGAGATTGATTTTGGGTAAAGGTTTTGTTTTTTTTTTTTGGTTATCGCTTTTTTTTATTTCGACTACTAACCACAAAAATGACAGCGTTCCTTTTTGTTTTAATCACTAACAAATTGTCTCTTCATCGATTGATTGAATTAGGTTTGGTTTTCCAACAGACGAGCGAAATGGCGACGCCATCAACGGGTCAATCAGCTGAAACAGCGCGACTCGGCATCGGAATCGGTTTCACCAACGCCAGCGGCAGGAGCTACTACAACAACAGCAGCCTTTCAGGAGCTAAACAACTCTATACAAGGCAACAAGAGCAACAACGTCAACAGAAACCCTATGGCCCAAGGCCAGCATCAAGCCGATCCCGTTCCAGTGATAACAGCAACAACAGCAATAGCGCCGCCTGCCTCAATCACAGCATCAGCTCCATTATTAATGGGCGGTGAGCATAGCGCTTTTCATGCGACCATGCCCACTGCTAGCGCCAGCGCCAGCGCCAACGCCTCCGCCTCAGCTGCATCTGCGGCAGCATTTGCGCTCAACTTTGCCCGCCAATATTTGTGGCGACAAATGTCGTCGGTGCCACAGAAAGTGAAATCGCCAGAGCTGGAGGATGAAATCAATGTGGATGCAGAGGATGTCGAAACGGTATCGGAGGCTAACTAAAGAAATCAAAAAAATAGAGTGCAATCAAGTACACTTGGAAAAAAGACACGCATGTCAACTTAAAGCTTAGAAAGTTGTTAGCAAAAGGTTTTTAAAAACAATTTTATTCAATGTTTTTAAGATTCGATCCTAATCGCCCTTATGCACTTTGTATAAAGTTTAGCCTTATATAATCTATTATCTAACGATTTTCTAAGTTCTATTTCCAAGTGTAGTTAGAATATATCTTTAAAAAAACTGGAAAAGAAAGAGAAACTAAAATGTGCAAGTTTTGTGAATTTGTCAATTTTCCTATCGCTTTAATATCAAGAATTTAGTGCAATTTTTTTACTTACTTACTTACTTACTTAATTTATGCAAATCTCTAACTAAACACGTGCTGAGTACAAAATAAAATGATGAAACAATCTGTATACATATATATATTAGAAAATTTTGATAAATTCTCACGGGTTTCGTATAATTGGTTTGGGAATTCAGCAGTGTTGACACCTCAAGAAGCAAAGTGTAAAAAAAAAATAAGAGGCAAGCGAGAAGAAGGCGGGCAGCGAACTCCTCGACGCGCATTCAAAAATAACTCAAGTGGACAAATCTGACAATTTTGTGGCTACCACAAGACACCAAAAAAAAAAAGGCGCAAGAAAGAGTTAAAGTGAAGTGGCTGGGTTAGCTGGGTTTGAGTTCGCGGTCTTTTGGGCCTTCTGGATGATTAATGTGGCTTTAATTACATGCGCTGAGAACGTCTTTTGTGGATACGCTGACGTCCTCTTTGGTGTCTACGTCGTGTCGTCGTCAATGTGTATGCTCGAATGGATCACTATAATTATATATAGATGGCCGAATTAAATTTTAATTTAACGCCTGTCAAATCAGAAAACCACTTGTATAATCGTTCGCTTAAGCCACAGTCAACTTCAACTTCTTCTTTTTTCGAGAAAACTTGAAAGAATCAATTGAACAGCAGCAGCGCCAGCTGTCAATTTTTTTTTTCCTACTTTATTCATTTATTGATTATAATGAGCCACCGAAGGCGTCAACTACTCCCAAATCAACTGGCAACAATGTGATGAAAGCAAAAAAAAAATAAAAGAAATCCATTCAATTGAAAGATGCCTCAACTTGGCACAAGAAGAAAGAAAACAATTAATGCCATGAAATTTACATACCTGCGGCTTTTTAATGAGTCAGTCGCCTTGCATTAAAGCATTGTGCCACAAAGCTAACGGTTAACTCGAGAGCAGCATGTGGCGCTGTTTCAACTATCAATCAGTAACAGTACAGAAAAACAATATCAGTTAGCGACGGGTTTCTTAAGGACCGATTTTGAAACAAAGTGAATTGAAAATCGTACGGAAACATGTGTTACGGCAACAGGGTGAAGGGGGAAAAAGGTGTCGAACCACTTGTTGACTGCAACAGATTCATTGGAATGTCTCAATTTGCATCCTTGCCATAGCTGTGACTCTTAATTGCCAAAGGCGTTAGTATTAAGTGGTTTTCGTGCTTATTATAAATATCTCTTAATTTTTGCCAACCTGTGTGTGTGTGTGTGTGTGTGTGTGTGTGTGTGTGTAGAAGTGGCAAAATCTTGAAATGGCAATCACCGACTGCTGCTCAGTCGCTGAGGACAGAGACGAGCTAAGCGGGACAAGTGGAGGACGTCTTTGCTCCTGTCGTCGGCTTTGTTGTCATTATGTTGTGTTATTTGGCACGATTTGTTGAAACTAAGGAGCAGCAATCGTTGCTGACGTTGCACACATACAAAAAGAGATGAAGTTGCAACTTGAACTGGCTAAAGCTCTAGCTGTAGCCGAAGCTGTGCGCGGTTGCATGATGCTGTGGATCGATTGAAAATCGATCAGCAAAACGATCGGCAAAAAAAGGCAAATGGAAAAATGGGCAACACTTGAAGAAACATGTTTTTTAAGAACCTACAGCATAAAACTTTGATGCTTACGTTTTTCTAAGTGCACTTAGCTTGTTGCACGTAGCAAGTAGTAGCAGTAGCGTTGTGTGCCTGCCTCGCAGTGCCTGTTTCTGTGTGCTGTAAGTGTAAATATCCATCCGTTTGGTTTTCTTATGTGCGGCAGCTTCAAATGTTCCCCCTGGAAGCTGGGAGCCAAACTGGCGTCGTTCGCTTCAGCGCATATAATTGTCGCATGCAACATCGCGACTATCGCGGCACATATACATATACATACATACATATATATATATAGACTATACCGACATCGACACGGAATCGCCCTGGACAGGTAGACATGAAAGGTAACGCATTTCTGCTGCTGCTGCTGCTGCTGCTGCTGCCGCTGCCGCTGCAGTTGTTGTTGTTGTTGTTGCTTTTCTGCTTTAGTGTCGACTTGGTGCCGCTGAGAATAAGTAATTCACTTAACGCTTTAATATCACTGATAAATACGAAAACAGCTGCGCCCCTCTCTTTCCCTCCCTTTCTTGCATACACATTTGCCACTTAATTGGTGCAATTTTCAACGATTTTGTTTTATTTGCATGTCCTTTAGTTTTCGTTGTTGTTGTTCCCGCTTTTTTTTTGCTAAGGAAAGATCACTGTGCAGCTTGCGCAGACTTTGTGGCAGCGGCGTGCGAACAAAACGCGCCTCATTTACATATTACCTCGTGTGTCTTAAATAAATGCAAGGTAAATATTTAGCAATGTTTTTAAGAGATTTTTGTGCGCACAAAACAATTTACTTATTGGATTCATAAAGCTAACTGTAAACTGCCTTGAACAGGGTTGTATATGCAAGTAACTGCTATTACTTTAAGTCGTTACCATTAAAATATGAGTACCCATGCAAAAGCTAACAGTTACTTTAAATCCTTTGTTACTCTCTCTCTCTCTCTCTTTTACAATAGTTAGCTAACAAGGCGCCAAAGCATTGCTATTTTTCTTATTAGACTTTTAATTAAACGACGCTGCACAGACAGTTGTGCTGACAAGTTATGTGCCGGAATGAGGCATTATTCTTAATGTCATTCGACCGGATGCCATGGCCAAACATACACATGCACATGCTCAGCCAAAGCAGTTAACGTCGGGCACATCCTCAACTATACAAATACATACATATGTATGTGTTTAAAGCTGGAATGAATGAGGCAAAGCAAAGCTACCTACCAATCGACTTCTATGCGAGTTTAATGCAAAGCTAAGCCTATAATTTGATCATATCCACACAATAATTCACTGACTGGTGCAAAATGCCCAGTGGCGCTGGCCTGCTAGGGTTGCAAGGCGTATCCAAAACACAGCACAGAGAACCACCAACACAGCCGCAGTGCAGCAGTGACAGAAAGAGCGTATAATGAATGCGCAGCAATGCCATTTTTGGCAGCTTTGGGGAGTGGACAACAGCTTCTGATAAGACCACCACCAAAGGCAACAACCACTCGAACTGGCAGCAGTAGTTGTTGAAAGCGTCGAGTGACCAGCGAGTTATCCGCCAAAATGACCAGGCTCACTTAGTTGGGCATGCGTCATAACTCAGTGCGAGAGAGAGAGAGAGAGAGAGGAGAGAGCAGTCCTCTCGATCGGATTACCCGGCAGGCATTTCAATTCAACACATCCTTTTCGATCGCTTGCGTCGCCTGCCCAATTATAATTGTTACTGGGACCACGACCACGCCCTCTATCCGTATTTTGCTCGCTTGCGCAATGGGCGTGTGACATTTGGACGCAAATTATAGCAATGCGACTGACTTAAATAAATGCGCAAGTTTGAAAATTGAAAAGAAATTAACGGTGGGCAGTGCTTGGGCTCAACTGATTGCCATCTCTCTCTCTTCGAATTGCAAAAATATTATGCATAATTATACGCTAATGTTCACATTGAATTATTCACTGATTTATTGCCAAACCACAAACAAAGTAACTGCTCTGCAAGTAATCGGGTACCAAGAAGAAAACTACTCTCTCGCTTCTTCTCCGTTCTTCTTCTTTTGTGTGTGTGTGTGTACATTTGTTTGTAAGTATGTGTATCTAATGTGAAAGAAAATTGTGGCTCCCGGCGCCAGTGGGACTATAAATTTGAAGGGACCACACGCGGTCTGTTTGTGTTGGAATCGGTCATGTAAATTCCATAATTTAATGTCTAAGATTCACCGACAGTTCGGATTGATTACTGTTAAGAGTGTGATAAATCTGTGTTTTTTATTAACTTTCGGCATGACGCTGCAAAAATGAGTGAGTCGGACGGTCGGAAGAACATGAATGAAATTAAATTTGAAAATCAGATCAGCATGATTAGTTGTAATTTGTGAGACGCGTCATCGATAACCCAAACAAATTTCAGCATCCGAAAGTTAATTAATTAAATTTGTTCGAGTGCTTCCAGGTAAGAAATGTAAAAGGCGGGTTGTGAATTTGTCTCTTTAGAAGGAAAATAAATACTTTACAATTCTTTAATTTTTTATTGGACAACAGTTGAAGCACATTGAAAAATTGTTTGCAAAACTGCAAGCAAAAACTTATTTGGCTAAGTTAGAGCCGTTAGCTAAATACAAGTTCAAACTGTTGTAAAAATACTGTCAATCGCAGTTGTTGCACACTGGATACCAGTTGAGTACTAAAAATTAGGCTTTCGGTATTTTAGTATTTAGAGCACTCTCATATTTCTCGATCCGGTCACACTGTTTCTAAGCATTCCAAGTGGAACTCGCTATTAACAAAGTATTTTTTTTGCAAGTTACTTTTTTTTTAGACTTCTGATAAGGTAGAGAAAATAAATGCACAAATTAGTTCAATGTGTTAGTTGTCGTGCAAGAAACCAGTATTAGGCCTCCCCCTTGTAGTACCCATTTTAATGAATGTCGTGCAATTGTATTTTCAACAATTGCAAGCAACGTCAGCAAAAAAAAAAATTTTGATATCAACTTTGAACTATTGAAAATCAAGTTTGAAGACGCTAACAAATAGTTAATAATGGCCAGTCCAAGGACACGTCGCGTGCTGCAAGAGCTAAAACCGCAAGACGACAATTCGGTGAGTTAAAGTTGATTTTACATGCATTGCGCAAAGTTTGCCAAAAAACGTGTCCCAAAATCATGTTTTTTTTTTGTTCATGCACGCTTAGAAATGTTTCGAGTGCGGCACTCACAATCCACAGTGGGTATCGGTAACCTATGGCATTTGGATATGCCTGGAGTGCTCGGGCAAGCATCGCAGCTTGGGTGTACATCTGTCTTTCGTGCGTTCTGTGACCATGGACAAATGGAAGGACATTGAGCTGGAAAAGATGAAAGCGGGCGGTAATCGGAATGCACGTGAGTTCCTAGAGGATCAGGAGGATTGGAATGAACGTGCGCCCATCACACAGCGCTATAATTCCAAAGCAGCAGCATTGTATCGCGATAAGATAACAACTTTGGCACAGGGCAAAAGCTGGAATCAAAAGGATGCAGAGACACGTTTAAGCAACAGCAATTCATATAGTTCAAATAACTATGGCAGCAGTAGTCACAGCTCGCAAGCACGTGAGAACGCAACAGGTTATGGTGGTTCGACTGGCGGTGGTGCTGGCGGTGGTTATCAGAACGGTGGCGGCGCCTACAATGAGGCTTCGGGGTATCAACAGTTTCAGACACAGGAGTTTAAAGATCAGAAGGAGGAGTTCTTTAATCGTCGCCAAGTTGAGAATGCCTCTCGGCCCGCGTAAGTGGCTTACATAATCATAATAAACTGTTTTCGTTTTAACACTTGTGTTTTATAGAAACTTGCCACCAAATCAGGGCGGCAAATATGCTGGTTTTGGTTTCACACGCGAACCGCCACCAAAAACACAATCTCAGGAGCTGATTGACTCCACGCTGACCACTCTGGCATCCGGCTGGAGTCTGTTCTCTTCAAATGCTTCCAAATTGGCCAGTACGGCCAAGGAGAAAGCCGTCACCACAGTCAATTTGGCTTCAACTAAGGTAGGAACTATTCGTATTTAGCAATTTATTTTTGTTTTATTATTATTTTGTTTAAGTTTTTATTGGTTTTTTGTTTTGTTTTATGTTGTAGATTAAAGAAGGCACTTTGCTAGAAACTGTTCAGAGTGGTGTTACAGATGTGGCCTTTAAGGTCGGTAATTTTCTTAAAACCTATCATTTCGATATCTAATGCGTGTCATTCACCCAACACAGGTCTCAGATATTGGCAAACGTGGCTGGAGTAATCTTGCCGGAGGTAATGCTGGTACATCCCAAAGCGGCTACAACGATCCCAGCGTTGAGGACAATGGCTATCAGCGTTCCCACTCCGTGGGTGGCAATTTGGCCGGAGGCTTGGGCCAACAGAGCGGCGTTAGCGATAGTGATTGGGGTGGTTGGCAGGACAATGCTAACAATAAAACACATTTGACCAGCTCCAGCTCATATCAAAATCAACTAAGCAGCAATGCCATCGGCGGCACTTCCAGTACAGCCGGACTAACTGAGGATGATGATTGGTCGGGCTTCAATGCATCGAGCTATCAGAATGCGGAGACCTCATACCAGAACACACCATCCGGAGGTCAGAGCGTGCGGCGGAACATGAAATTGCAGGATACTTCGTCCAAGTTAAGCGAAGGTTTCGACAATTTAGATGTGAAAAACGTTAAACCCGCTGCGACGGCATCGAGTGGCAAAGCAAGCGCTGAGGATGATGCATGGAATCTGTTAATGAACTAAAAACAAGATTAGCAAAGATTGAAACCATAGTAGAGTGTATTTGTGAATTAATTTGATTTGTTTTGTATTAGTTAAAGGAACTTTCGATTTATTCGTATCGCGCATTTAATGTAATTAACAGATATTATGTTCAAATTTATCTATATACCGATTTTTCAACGAAGAAAGTTTAAATTTTCCATATAAGTTTTACAGGTTAGACCAATTTTAACTAGAAATGATACAAAGCGAATTATTATGCAGAAATATATATATATATGTAAATGTATAAAACTTATCTATAAACAAAGGTGTGTTCTGTTATTTGTTTGCTCTTACTTGTTGAACATAAAAATGTAGTTTTATTGATATAAAAAAAGATATCGATATATGCAGTTCGTGAAAACTAGATATCTGAACTTGCTTCAAAACGATCGATGTATCGATAGTGCACGAGACTTTCTGCAATGTTTTCTCTCATTTCTTTCATTCATTTTCGTTTTAACAAACAGTGTGGACGCGTTTTGTCGTTTTATCGTTGTCATAACATAAGATTTGGCAGTGCGCGTAGTTTATTCGTTTAATTAGGACCCAAAGTGAATTAAATTACATAGTAAATAGATAGATATTGATTAAAAGTGCAAACACAAAAATAACAAAATACACTTCAAACAGTAGGTAATAGCACGCGACCCGCTGCTGCTCACAGCAACTCTCTTTTCGTATCCATTTGTATTTGTTTCAGCTTGTCCATGTGTGTGTGAGTGTATGTGCTGGCCCGTGTATGTGTGCATAAAAACGCGTACGCAGAAATTTAATTTTGCCAATTTGGCAGAAAATAAAAAGAAAACGAAAAAATACAAGTACAAAGTATTTGCATGAAATTCGAAACCATAACACATACAAACAAGTTAATTAAAAGTATGCAGCAGTTTATACAATTCAAACACTAATGCGAAAGAAAGTTCCAGCATAGTCCTGCCTGCCTGCTTGCACCCACACCCTTCTTCTGCTTCTTGCTTCTTCAGCTCTTCTCCATTGCATTGTATTGCGTATCGTGCGTGCGTGAGGAGCACCGTAAATTTTTCAAGGCTTCAGGCTTCAGCCTCCTTCGGGACACAGCACTAACCTTTAAAACAATAGAAAATCAATGAATCATTCGCTCTCATGCTACTTCGCTGCCCAGCTGGCAGCTTGAGTACCTTTTTAAAGAAAAGAAATGAAATAATTTAGTGAAAGTGCGCTAACGAATGACTTCATTTTCATGATAGCAGCGGCGGCTTTAAGCTCGCAGCTGATTGCGTTTGAGGTGAAATCGAAGGTGTGGTTAATATTTGTATGGTGTATGTGAGTCGTAGCTGAGTGTCAATTACATGATTGGCAGGGTATTTGATGTTCGGTTACCCAGCATTAAACTGTTTGTTTTTTTTTTATTCTTTCTGTTGTTTATACAAAACATTTAAAACAATACTTTTTGTACAAATGCATATAGATATATTTTTTGAGAATAAACAGCAACGAATTTCTTTATTTATAGACGTTATATAGACAGAGAGAGAGACAGTGCCGACAGCAACGAAGCCATAACCCCGGCATTCCACGTTTCCCCAAGCCAAATAGATGACCGAGCCCCGAAATCAAAATGTGTCAGCCATAGAATAGCCGACATATATATATAGACAATATATGAAACCTGTGAATAAATATATATTATTTTGAGAACGTGCATTGGAATTTAGCGGAAATCACAGTAATAACAACAAAAGCAACAACAACAACAACAAATAGTTTGTGATCAAAATCAAAGCAATTTTTGGGAAGAGCATCTGGCACAAAAAAAAAAGGAAAGCAAGTAATACTTGGAAAAAACGTTAAAACGAGTCTGGAGAATGGTTAAAAAGCAAGTCGACTTGGAAAACAACGCGTCCTTAGTAATAAGTCAGCAGCAGCAGCAGCAGGCGGAGAAGCAGCAGCAACAACAACAATCCCAGCAACGCATTGATATTGATTTAACCCCAGATCAGCAGCAGCAGCAGCAGGCTCCAAATATTGGCTATAACTACGCACGGCAAGCAAATGCCATTTATGCACCATTAAACGCAACAAACACAATAACAACTTGCTATGAACCGCACCATAAGCATCATTTGCAAGTGCAACATGCGCATCTTGCCACAGCAACGCACAATTTTCACACAATGCCGCCACAGAATATCGTATCAAATGCACCACACGCCATTGTGCCAACGGAGATTCCTGCCGAGGATGAGGAGCGCTTGGAGCGCATTTTCAATCAATTGGATCGCGACGGCGATGGCAAAATCGATATACACGATCTATCGGCGGCCCTACACGAATTCGGCATGTCCAGTGTCTATGCGGTGGTAAGTTTCAATCTTTAGCAACATTGGTTCGTGTCCTAGCTAAGCGGGTTAACCGTATAAGAGTTATTTGCATTGTTATCTACAAAAGCAATTTTGTCTATTTGTTTGCGTCAACACGAAGCACAAACAAAAAAAGAGATATGCATGATTAGGCAAATGTGATCTTTGCACACCTTTAGCTGTCCGTCAAAATGAACGCAAACGCTATCTGATATGCATTTTAATGTAAATTATGCATAATTGGCCTTGGGTCATGCGACAAACAGTCGATTTTTAAGGTTTCATTGATTTTTGTGCAGCTGCTGCGTTTTATTTTTGTGACAATTGTTTTTGGGCGCCAAGGTTGGGCAATGCAGTCAAATTTTGTTGGCAACTATCGTTGAACATGTGCTTTTATTAATCATTATTTGTCGTTTAAACAGAAATTCCTGCAGCAATCGGACACTAATCAAAGCGGCAATGTTGGCTTCGCCGAGTTCCTTCACTATGTACGCGAACATGAGAAGAATTTGTGTCTGCAATTCTCGCACTTGGATAAAAATCGCGATGGTAAGAGTTGACTTTATAAACATTTAAAAGAGTATTATTAATGGTTTTTGGTTTCACAGGCAAAGTAGACTTGGAGGAGCTTATATCGGCATTTGCTGATCTGGGACTGGATATTGATATTGAGGAGGCTAAAAAACTGCTTGGCAGGTTGTTTATTGTTTTTGTTAATACCACATTGCTTATATTTACAATAATGTTTTATTTTCTTGCTTGCCACAGAATGGACAAGGATGGCAGCCTCAATATCAGCTTTAATGAGTGGCGCGATTATATGCTTATGGCACCCTCAACGGACATTCATGATCTAATCAAATTTTGGCGGCACTCTACTGTAAGTCCCAAGTGGCCCAAGCGCTTCTGTTTATTTTTTTGTATATGTATGTAGCTGCTAGTAATTTAATAGTTTAAGCATATGGATTTGTTTTGGCTTGGAAACAACAGTCAGCCACAGCCAGCTGGCCTTTGTTTGCATTGTAAGCGGAGCCTGTGTAAACTTTCATTTGGCTCGTAAAGCCAATTCGAATTTATACTTTGTTGCATTCGCTTTGTCTAGCTAACGCAGTTGTTTATTATATCGTTTAGTATCGTATCACAATTGATAACTAATTGTTAAACCTTTTTATAACTCCTTCCCTTCGTTTCGTAACCATAACCAAACAAAAACAACAAACATTCTTTCCATTTGTTTTTTGTTTTTGGTTTCTTTTTCTACTATATAATCGTATACTATAATGCATAAATTGTAGTATCTGCATACACACCAGTCCTGACTAACTGAGGAAGATTTGAAGGTACATATCACGTCTTACTAACAATAATCATAACTAGTTCTAGGGCACATACTATATATAACAGTATTGTCGTCACACACACACATATAATATTAGCAAATACACTTGAACTTGAAAAAAAAAATCCCAAGTCATAGCATGTAAATTTCCCTCATCTTTGCATTGAGTAATCTCCCATTAGGTGCTTTGAACTTTTTTCGGCTGCCTGTTGATTTAAGAGCGATAAAAAGTAAAAGCTCTTTTTAAAAGCTCTCTCTGTTCGGCTGACGTAACTTGGCGCGTTTCATTTCATCATTGTGTTTAACTTTTAAACGCTACGACTAGCTTTCAAATGTTTGTGTCTAGTCTAGACAGAGTTAACTGATCTCTTTTTTTTTATTTTATCAAACGCTTATCAGTTGACAATGCGTTTCACTCTGTATGAGGGTGAGAGAGTATAAGTTTTTAGTTTCGCTTTGTTGTCTGCATAATCATTTTGTTTATAAACAATTGTTGGTGTTGTTGCTCTCTCTCTCTACAAGGTTTCACAAATGATTTAATTCAATTGACTATAATTTTTATTACTCATTTTGCACTTGCAGTTTGCTTTAAGTCTACATTTGCAATTGCCTGAAAAGTGAATGTTAAAGAAACAACCATGCTTTAATCTTAAGGTCAACCAGTTCGGAAACAGGCTGCCCCTGTTGTGATACCTGTCTGAGATATTGGGGAATCTTCTGCTGCAGCATCATGTTCAGTTCTTTGTTGCTATGCAATCTGTTGCCAAAACCAGAATATTTGCCTTATCTTTTGATTCTTTTGACTGAGAACGTCACAATTAGGGCTTTAGTTGCTTATGAATTTTAATTGGATTTATTTTCATGCTGATAATGAGTAAAAGTGTTTACTGCTTGTGAATTGTTTACTGCAAAATAATCATTGCAAAAAGTTCTAGGTTAAAGTCCTTGTCCCTTAAATCCGCAAATCTATGCCCGATAACCTTTGATTTAGAACTTTTTCTTTTCCATTTGGCAAATGAAAATAGTTTACTGCCACGTAACTATGAATTTCTCTTAAAAACACATAAACAATTGTTTTTTTTATTGCTTTTTGCTGTTCCGGCGAATTGAACTGATTAATGCCAGTCACAATAAAGAAAACCACAAATGGGAATTTTTCTACTTCAACCTTATCAGAAACGCATATTTTCAAACTGTTTGTAACGAACTGTTATTGCAAATGTGAAAAAAGTAATTATTTTGTACTTAAATAGTTATGTCAGACCTATTTTTTAACAAACAATTAGACAGCACTTTTGCACCGGCTTATTAACTGCATTCTATAGGGCGGCTAACCTCTTGGCCTAGGATTTCAAATGACGTATGTGTATTCTGTAAAATTTCCACAGCACAGAGATAGATGCCAAGCGTGCTGAGAGCTTTAACTGTAAACATTCGTTGCGACTGCGACGCAGTTGCTGTCTCCGTGCGCTCGTCACAAGCCAGTCATGTGGGTGCTATCACAACGAATCAGTACTTGCAGTGCCCTTGATTAGGTGTGAATTGGCTGTGAATATGCAAATGAATTTCAATCCAATAAAATGATAGTTTTTGACCCGTCAAATGAAGATGTCATCACTTGCACGCTCTCTCTCTCTCTCAGCTGATGTAAACGGTTAATTAGCATTAGTTGCTAGACAGACAGACAGCAACCAGCGGGAGGTGAGGGGCATAAGTGCAAGCCACGCGCCACAGCTGTTTGATATGATACGAGCAATAGCAAAGCGAAAAAAAACGAACGAACGAACTCAACGAAGCGAAGCATTTTGCTGCGCTCAAAGTGCAAAGGCGTCGTTGTGCCGATCGTCACTTGAATTCGCGAGCAAAAGCTCTTCAGTCTTGTGGCAGCTGGCTCACGCGTAGGTTGTGCGCGCTTTAAAATATAACATTTTATTTCAATTCCGCTCTCATCAGCGACCTTTATGTAATCATAGTGAAGTAGAGACCGCCTTTGCGTGCTTTCGTTACAACCCAACAGCAAAACGCGAATTTTTAACCCAGTGTCGCGTTCTGTGAGCGAAAT
This sequence comes from Scaptomyza caliginosa, assembly GCA_035044725.1. Classification (NCBI taxonomy): domain Eukaryota; kingdom Metazoa; phylum Arthropoda; class Insecta; order Diptera; family Drosophilidae; genus Scaptomyza; species Scaptomyza caliginosa. Next base: position 244,363 of record JAWNNR010000033.1, on the reverse strand, counting down.
AAATAAGCAAAGTCTGCAATCTACTATACTCAATAGTTATAGTATATATATAAATAAATAAATAGCAAATATTTTTGTAAGCATTACAAAATTGCTACTAGTGAAAGTTTGTTTGTCTCTTTTTGTGCAATTGTCTTGCAACACAAGCAACAACAACAACCAAATAAAGTTAGTGAAAGCCAAAAGAGCTGCAGAAATACCCACGGCACATGTTCATCCAACGGAAGTTGGTTATCGGAAACGGTGTAAAGCGTTAAGACTGTGACTCAATACACACACACAGACACTCATATACCAATACGAAGTGTCTTGTGGATAGTGATATGAATTACGTTGGCAATATGTTTCGGAATAGCACATATCAATACAATTTACCAGTCGATTACCATAATATACAACAAATGGCAGTCGCTGGCGACATGATGGAGGATTTCGTAGTCATATTCCGGGACATGATGGGACGGGTAGGTTTTTTTACTTTAGCATTCCACATGACTCATCAAATAATTAATATTGTTGCTGTGGTTTTTTATCTTATCGTTTCCTGTGCATTTCTACGAACAATTTATAACACTTTTTACATATAAACATGAGCAGTTGCACATTTCATTCAATAGATGGCGCGCATTGTCCTCTGTGCAACATTCGAATCGTTTTGTCTTTTTATGCTTTATCAGCTGCTGTTGCAATAAACTGCACCACTTGCATACAGCTTGTGGCAGCCACATTGACTTAACATGCACGTAATTTGGCTTCGTTTGGCTTTTTTTTTGTTTTTGGTATAGTTACGTATATATATATATATATAGCATTCCGAGTCGAGAGTTCGCTTGGCAACAGCTATTAAAGAAAAAAAAACTGTCGAAACAAAATGCGACGTTGAGCAAAAAGCAGCACGCTGATATGAAACCGGTTGATGCCCCTCACATTTGGCGCCCATCTCTTCGTCTTTGTCTTTGTCTTCGTATTTTTTTTTTTGACGATCGTCAAATCGTTTCGTCGACATACTTAAAAACACACACGCACTTGTCTCTCTCTCTCTCTCTCTCGCTTCCTCTCTCGCTCCCGTTAGAGTTACACTGTAGTCTAGCATTCGCCTTGTGGGGTTTCTGTAACTGTTGCCAAGTGCTTGAGGCGACGTCATTATGTTTTATGATGCCTGACTCATTGTGGGTGTTGAGGCTGGGTTAGGCCCCCTTTTTTTTGATGGTCATGAATGACGTCAAATGCTTATAAACATTATTCAGCTTGTTTACAAACTTGTTGCTCACTTGCATTTTTGTTTTTCTTATTGTTTTATGATTATTTTCTTGTTTACGTTGACTTTAAAAGTTTTGCTGACGTTGTTTGCTTGCGTCAGGAAGCCTGGCTTCTTGTACATTCCAGCAATAACTGTGAGTGAATCAACCGATCCGGTTTATTAACAAACTCAAGGCATTTGCAGTCTATTGTTGGCCTAGTTTCCCTTCATGCCTTGCATTTGTCGTTTTTAGCCTTCGTTTGGGTTTTTTTCTTTCTTTATTATTGTGTTAAGAGCTGTAAAAAAACCCCTGTTTTGTGTTAATTAACTATTTTTAACTAATTAACACTAACTTTGAGTGTTGCTATATTTAGTTTTATTTTTTGACAGTGTTTTTTTTTATATAAATAGAACAATTTGTTCAAAGCTTTTCACTGTCATGTGTCTGCTATATATATATACCATATAATGTTTGGTTCCTTTTTCTTTTCTTTTATTTTATTTTTAAACGTAAATGTTTACTCCAGACATATACAAAAAATTAGTCACTTTCTTGGCAATGAAATGGAATTTTGCTGGCGGCATTTTTACTTAATTAAAGCGATTATTTTTAGACATTTTACCGGAATAAGAAAAAATGTTTTTGGCAACGTTTTGTCCCATATTTTTAGGGGTAGAAAAATAAAATAAAAATAAGGAATTTTTCTTAACATATTTTACTTGATTTAGTTTGAGTTTTGGTATTAGTTAACCTGCTAATAAAAAAATTATTTTCTTCTCGTCACTTAGCGAATAACAAAAGCAAATAAATAAATAAAAATATTCCGATTGTGGTTCAAATATGTTAAACATGACAAATAAGAATGAAATTCAGTTTGTCTAACATACGCCAAAAAAAGCCAATTAATTTATAACACATATATATATGTATCATTTTGTGTTTGCTTTTTTTTTGTGGCCTCTGTGACTTTAATAATATTTGCACACACTTGCCCCATGGATCTCACTGAACGTTTTGAGAGGCAAATGAACTTGTTTTTTTATTTATTATTATTTTTCCTCCTTTAAATTGCTTTTACCTTGGAGCAGCAAAACAACAAATAATTGTAATGCTTTTTGTTGTTTGTTATTTGTGAAATTCTTCACTTTTCGTGATTGTTTCCTTTATTCTGTGAAAAAAAAACACTTTTTTAACACAAATCACAAGACTTTATCGCCTTGAGACAGCTTTTTCAACTTTGGCGCTCTTATCAGTCAGCCAAGTGTTATCAATATACAACATATGTGTGCATATACGTCTTAAGCTAAACGCAAATAAATTGGCTATAATTACGCAACTGGCAAGCGCTCGGGCGGGGTGGTGTATAATGGGTTTGGGGGCACGTTCACAACTAAAACAAACGCCAAGTAAATTAATATTCTTACACACATGATATAATTGCTGTCTCTTCGCCACGCCCCCCGTCCCCGCCCCTTCCCCTTTCCCTTCACTGTGTTGTCTGTGCTTTATTTAGAATCTTGTTGCGTATTCATCGCAATTTGCTCTTCCGCATTGTTTTTTTTCTGTCTTTCTTTCTGGTTGTTCCTTCTGCTTTCGTGCTTTTGGCTTTTCGAGTGTATGTTTTGTTTCAATTGTGGCGGCGCAGGTAAACAGCTTTTGCAATTTTACATTGGATTACCCACTACCATTGTTGCTTTTGTTGTTGTTGTTTGCTGCTTTGGCTGGAATTGCAAAAAAGGTTTTCGTTTTCGAGCAAATGGAACTAATGGAATACTTACAGGCGCTTTTTCAAGAATGGCTGATGTCCTTGGTGTTGACGGTGGGCTTAAAAGAAGTAAACTCGCAAAAGGAATTGGTCTGATTAAAATACTAATTAATTTTTTTTTTTTTTTTTGTTTTATTTGTAGTTAGTTGAATTAATTAACCCTCAACACACCGCCTCATTATAAGCCATCAAAAACAATACTCAATACGCATATATAAAGCGATTTGATTTGCATTTAGCGCTTTATTGATTTTGTCAAATGTTATTTGCCTTTTACAGTACCTCGATATTGGCGAGGATATGAATGTACCTGATGACTTCACACAAAAGGAAATGCAGACTGGTTTATGGTGGCGCCATCTAGTGGCTGGTGGCATCGCTGGTGCAGTTTCACGCACATGCACAGCTCCGCTGGACAGAGTTAAAGTTTTTCTGCAGGTAAGCCTCTCAAAAAAAAAACACACACACAATAAAAACACTCAAACTACTCTACTATCTAGGTGCAAACATGCAGAATGGGAATCTCAGAGTGTATGCAAATACTGCTTAAAGAAGGCGGCTTTCGCAGCATGTGGCGCGGCAATGGCATTAATGTGGTTAAAATAGCACCGGAAACAGCGCTTAAATTTGCCGCCTACGAGCAAATGAAGCGTCTGATACGCGGCAATGATACAACGCGACAAATGACAATTGTGGAGCGTTTCTATGCCGGCGCTGCAGCTGGCGGCATCTCACAGACCATCATCTATCCCATGGAAGTATTAAAGACGCGGCTGGCCCTGCGCAAAACCGGCCAATATGCGGGCATTGCGGACGCAGCGGCCAAGATCTATAAGCATGAGGGCGCACGCAGTTTCTATCGCGGCTATGTGCCCAATATATTGGGCATACTGCCATATGCCGGCATCGATTTAGCTGTCTATGAAACGTTAAAGCGCCGCTACATTGCCAGCCACGATAACAATGAGCAGCCCAGCTTTCTGGTGTTACTCGCCTGTGGCAGCACATCGAGTGCACTGGGTCAACTTTGCTCCTATCCGCTGGCTTTGGTCCGCACGCGGCTACAGGCACAAGGTGGGTTTTAAACTGAAGTCTTTCATTTTACCAAAAGCTAATTGGTTTTCCTTCTTGTTTGTTTCGTGTTTAGCCGCTGACACGATTAGCTCGCGTAAAACACAAATTCCATTGAAAAGCAGCGATGCGGTGAGTGGACAGGAGACAATGACGGGACTATTTCGAAAGATTGTCAAACAGGAGGGTCTAACGGGACTGTATCGCGGCATAACGCCCAATTTCCTAAAGGTGCTGCCCGCCGTCTCCATCAGCTATGTGGTCTACGAATATACAAGTCGAGCGCTTGGCATCAAAATGTCGTGATTTGTTTACCATATGCCGTCTGCAGTGCGGATGTGTATGTGCGTGTGTGTGTGTGTGTCTGTCTGCCATGTGCTGTGCTCCAATTTATATAGTAGTATCTATATCTATATACATATATAGTTGTGGTAGGTGGTAGGTGTAAGAAACGCGCGCTCTCGCTCTCTCTCTTTCTCTTTAATTGTTCCTCTCTCGTTTGTACTGCTGCTGTTGCAATGATGCCAGTCTCTAGACCTCGTTTGTAAGACATGAGAAAATTTTTAATTATGATTATTAGATGCTTTCCTTAAAGACATAAAATGAAAGAAAGAAAATGAAAAAAAAAACAAAACAAAATACTAACAAAAAAGGACGCCTCTTCCATGCTCTTTTTGGTTAAATTAGTTAAATTAGATTTTTGGTTACTTTCTTAAAATTACAAAATAAGTGATACTATGGCTAATTTATTTATACAGAAAAGAAAAAAGAACATAAAAACAAAACAAAAAAAAAAATGGAAATATATATATAAAAAAGAAGAAAAAAATTTATGAAACGAAGGCTTAGTGTGTGAAGATAAAGATAAAGGAAGTGAAGGAGGAAAGAGAGAAAAATCCCAAGTTTCTTTTTAACTTATTCAACAAACGCAGTAGGCTCAAGGGCCCTTGTAACTATTAAGTGCTAATTTATTTAACAACACACACACACACAGCATTGTTAAAGTGTTTAAATAAGTCACATGATTAAAAAAATACCAAAAAATGTAAAGGGAGAGAAACATTTGACAATGCTGTTGAAACTAACCAAACGGGTTAAGTTAACTACGTTAATTGGCTGCAAGGTTTTAACTAAAAGTCAAAGTGCTTAAAGCAAGCGTTAACTGAGAGTGGAATTTTGACAAAAAAAAATCGATTGAATGAATGAATGAATACTTCGGAGCGTTTTAAGCTTATATTCACACAAAAAGACATAAAAAAACTACTCGTATTTGTTTAGCATAAAATTACAAAGAAAATAAAGAAGAAAACAAAATACCAATTAAACACTTAAACGTTTGAAATGTGATGATAAATAGTTTATAATATACATACATACGCATAAATATATACATAATAACTATCGAAAATGTATCGCAGTTTGGTTGAACGGCGAGGCTGATCAATTTTGTAGCATTTTATTTGTTAAGTTTAGTGACATTTTTTTCTTAGATATTGTACTAAAGTGAAGCCAACGAGATTATGTGTGACTAAAGCTAACAAAGAAAATAACAATATTATTTATTTTTTATACATAAACATTTACACATGTTTCCAAACGCTTGAAAAACAAAAATTTAGTTCCACTTGCGAACGAAATGTAAAAGATTAATATGTATGTTTCATTATTTTGTAATTTACACTTAATTAGACAATTGAATTTTCTCTTTTAGTTAAAATATTGTGAATTCTCTATAACAATAACTAAAGCATTTTTGTAAAATGTTTTTCGAAACGAAGAAGCGAAACAAATCAATCACTATCATCTATTTAATTTCAAACACTCACCCTTTGGATATCAAAGACAAGTTCATATGCATTATTACAAATAAATACAAAACTTAAAACAACAAATCATATACAATTTTTGTTTATTAATACAAAATATATATATATATATATACAAATGAAGAAAAACAATGCTTAATTCTAGTCATAGTAAATGAATTCTGCCCTCTCTTAAGAATTATAAACCTTTAAACTGCTCAATACCAATTTCTTTCTACCCTTCCCCCCCTTAGATAGAAACATAACTTCAAAACTCTTTCGAAATACGTAGTTGCTGATAATAGAAAAATAGATATATCTATATATATGTAATATGTGTATGTTTAATATTTTATGCCGATCTTAAAGTGAATATTCCATTAAATTACTGAACAAAATTCAACTTAAAACTATATATTGTTATATTTTTGTACGTTTAGCTAATTTAAAAAAAAAAATACATTATTTAATGTGATTTATATATGTATGCCCTAATCAAGTTAAATATATATTTAAACGACGTATAAAATAAATGCAAAGCATATATTTCTTATCGTACAATATACCTTTCTTGTTTTATGCTCTTTTCTTAAAAAAAAAACCGGTGGCGTATGCTTAATAAATGGTAAATAGTGTAACGCAACCTAGCGGCGAACTGCGGCAACAAAGATCAATTGACTAGTTCACAAATTGAATCCAACGCAATTATTTATAACGAGGCGAACTGAACAAAATGAAATTTTCGATGCTATTTTTGGAGGGTAACCGCCCGCCAGCTGTTTCCAATACACTCAGTCAAAAACTAAAAGGAAAAACGAGTCACGTTAAGAAAAATCCAATTAGAACTGTTGTTTTATATAATTTTGATTGAAAATAACTGCCCAAAATATGGAATACGATCCGAGTTATCAGCAAATCTGTTCAACGCGCACCGTTCAATCGGATAAAAAGGGTTTCTTCAACGAGTTCTATTTGGATGTAAAGGAGGCCTGCGGCGAGAAGTGGCTGCAAAACTATTTTGGCAAACTCAAATCGAATGCAGCACGCATTCTATCCATATTCAGTGAACGCGAAGTCTGTGATCCCGTGCTCGGTGTGCTGGAGCATGTGCAGCCGGTGTATAAACAGAAGGACGTGCTCGTCTCATCGCAGCGCCGAGCGCAGGCTGATAAGTTTTACTTGATGAGCGGTGATGCAGAGTTGGAGGAGGATCGCAGGGAGCTGCTCAAGCAAGCTTTGATGCATGCCAATTTGGCTGTTATGCGTGCACCTGCGCCCCAATTGGATATGAGTGTGGATAATGGTTTATCGCTTGCCTTGGCCTATCGCACGCGTGCCTCGATTCTAATTGGCTTGGCTGAGGGTGAGGCGGCATTGAGTGATCTTAAGTTGGCCACCAATTTTGGTCTGGAGTCCAAGCAGAGCGTCGATTACTATTGCAAAATGGCAAAGGCATATGCAGGTGAAGTGTTGAGTATTGCTTATCGATAAGCTAAACTTATCGATATCTTTTTTTTAGTGATGGCTGAGGGCGCACGCGCTGAAATCTCCTTAAAGATCGCCGAGAAGCTGGCAGGCGCTGAGACAGCTTTAATTGCAGCCTGTCGCAAGGATATTGCTGCACTCGGAGTCGTTAAGCGGCAGCCGGCGGAGAAGGATGTGATTCCAGCATTGGCGCATGGCGAGAATCCTGCGCTCAGTGGTGCCGCCAATGTGGTTAAGCTGGTGGAGACCAAGGACAAGGGCCGCTTTGTGGTGGCCAACGAGGGCCTTAAGACTGGCGATGTGGTGCTCTGCGAGAATCCTGTCGCCGCCTGTCTATTGCCCAACTTCTTTGGCACCAATTGCCATCATTGCTTCAAAAGGTGAGTTTGCTCTTGACACGGCACAAGCTAATCCAATTAATCCTTCTGTTTTTTTTTTTTTTTTTCCAGATTACACACTCCCGTTGCCTGCTTGCATTGCTCGGGCATTGCCTTCTGCTCTGCCCAGTGCATGGGTGAGGCTTGTGAGAGCTATCATCGCTTTGAGTGTCAGTTTATGGATTTATTCATTGGCTCCGGCATGTCCATACTATGTTATATCGCATTGAGAATCTTTACACAGGCCGCCAGCCTGGAGGATGGCCTGTCCACAGCCAACTTGCTCTTTGAGCATCTGGTCTCGCATCAGGATGAGCGGCAGGCAGATGACCATCTGCAGCGATCTCTGATGGCGGGCTTCCTGATGCGTATACTGCAAAAGGCTCAATACTTTGGACGTCGCAAGACCGAGGGTGTCAATCCCACGGCGGTGGAGCTACAGGTGGCCACCGCCTTGCTGGGTTTGCTGCAGGTCTTGCAGTACAATGCACACGAGATCTATCATACTATGGTGACGGATGAGCATTGTTTCGAAGGCTGCAAGGTGATTTACTTGGGCGCTGGCCTATATGGCACCGGTTCCTACTTTAATCACGAATGCTGGCCCAGCACAGCGGGCTATTATGTGGGCAAGAAGTTGGTTATGGCTGCCACAAAGCCACATCGGCCCAACGAGATTGTTGCCGTCAACTATGGACCCATATTTACCAAGATGAATCTCAAGGAACGACAGCGTTCCTTGCGTGGTCGATATGCGTTTAGCTGCAATTGCATGACCTGCCAGGAGAATTGGCCTCTTTTACAAAAGATCGATAAGCAAGTGAGATTCTGGTAAGCTAATCTTTGTTCTGTGTAAGATTGAATGTATTCCAACAGTTTTACTTTTACTTCAGGTGCACCTCGGCAAATTGTGTAAATCTGCTTAAGTTTCCCAAGGATTTGGCCAAGGATGTGCGTTGTTCACGTTGCCGCAAAAACGTTTCGTTGAAGGAAAGCGTTGCGAAGCTCATCAAAATTGAGGAACTTTATCGTGAGGCTGCCGAAGCGATGCAAGCCCAAAAGACGAACGAGGCAATCGATCTCTTTAAGGAGGGCATCGATGCATTCTTTCAAATAGCTGCACTTCCTCACAAGGATACGCTGATAGCACAGCAGGCATTGCTCAAGTGTTTGGCCAATACTGGTTCGACATTTAAGAAGTAATGGTGTTTTTGTAAAACCAAATTAAACTTTTATACAAAAGATTATAGATAAATTGATTGAATTTTCATACGTTTTTTTAAAAGCAGAAATGTTAGCGCCAAAGTGTGCTTTAGTATTGGAAAACGCTTTGAAGTACCCAAACGATGTAGCCGTTCTCGTTACTTTTATTTATATGGTCACACTGCTTTGATCTCCATTGCAGCGCATTTTATGCCGGCTAGTTTGCTGTTCGGCGTTCAATTTGTTGTTAGCTTAAAAATAAAAGTCGCAAAATGATGAAAAAACTTAAACCTGGCGAAAACGAAGAAGATGTGCTCAGGATGGCAGCAGAATTCAATGCAGAGCGCCAGAAAAACCCTAATTTTCAGCCTGCAGCCACAGTTCAGCGCATGGATAAACGTAAGTCTCATGCAAACATTTCACAAACTGTTTAAAAATAACCTTTCTATGTTATAATAGCTCCAGCTAAGTCGTTGTTTGCACAAAAACGGATGCAGAATAAGCTTACAGCTACAAGCAGCTTAGTTAATGATACAAAAACTACAAAGAAGCCAGAAGCACACGTAGAAGAAGAAGAAGAAGAGGGAAACAAGCAACTGTTGCTTGATGAAATATACGAAAATATGTTGGGCGATGTGCGTGGCGTTAAAGTTAATCACAATCTAATTAACAAAGTGGTTGGTGACATTGTCGAGAGAGGCGATGGAGTGCAGCGAAACGAACAAAAGCAGTATCAAGTAAGCATTAAGATAACTTAACTAAACATTGTTAACTCAATTGTTAAAATACCTTATTTTTTTAAGACACAACACACCGAAAAATCAAGCATTTTCGCGCAACAATTCAAAGCCTCTATGGCGAGTGGCATTCAGCAGGATACTAAACAGATAGAAGTAGATGAACAGCCAGGCCGCAGCTCTATAGTTCAGAATGCAAAACTTTCAAAAAAATTGCATCCGGAAAACTTGAAATATTTGAATGAAACGAATCAGATGGATACATTTGAAGAGCAAGTAATCGACATGCGTGAAAGTAAAATGGATATTCCTAAGCCGTGCGCCAGCGCACCTCAACTAAATCTACCCCCAACAACAATGTTAACCGAAACCAATCCTGCACATGAGCTGCTGCAGCAAAGCGATGAAGGTAATTGGTTGAATTTTAATTTGGTGGAGGATCACAAATTGGCCTGGATGCGTGATATACCTGCACAAATGGCACAACTAAAGCCAGGACAACAGTTTAATGCACGTTTCGATTGGAAGGGCGTACTATTGCCACATACACTGCAGGAGCGGCAGCAAAATGTTGATGAGCGCGAATTGTATTTACATGGCGAGGAGCCAGATCGTCCAGGCTATACGCTGCAAGAGCTCTTTCGTTTGGCGCGGTAAGCCTTAGAACACCTGTATCTTTAAGCTTTAAGTCTACAGAAAACGTTTGTTTTTACAGCTCAACGGTGTTGCAACAACGTATTTCAGCATTTGGATCCATCGCTGGCATTTTCAGCATATACAATCAAGGCTTCTATGATCAAGTGCTGACGTTGCCCATATCCAAAATATTCTTTCTGCTACGTTTTGGCCTAGACGATAATACGCCTGCGCAGCTAGAAGTCGTTAGTAGAGCATTAGCTCGTCTGTTCTACAACGAAACGGATGAGGTGCTGCTAGATCATATCCATGAGAATGCCTATTGCCATTGGCAGCCAACGTTGCAGGTGCTGACAGATGGTGATGACTCCAGTGATCCCACATCGGTTGCTTTCCTGCAGCGTTACATGTCGCTGTTGCGCACAAGTATGAAAGCACTTAATGCCGATGTTGATGAGGATAGTAAAACGTCCATGGATGACTTTCAGTTGGCCGAAACAGATCTTATGAATTGTCTACTACGATCGAATATCATACAGCGTATTAAGTAAGTGTGTTCAAAATCAGTTTTGTATTGCTATTAACTTGCTTTTCTGCTATAGTTTTATCTTAAGCTCTGTGCGTCCCGAGAACAGCACAGTTGAATCCTGTTTAAAGCTGTTAATACGCATAGCACGCACAAATGTGAATGTAGCCAAACAATTATCACAGGAAAGGGAACTTATAAATGTGATTTTAATCAACTTTCTGCCCAAAACGTTGCCAGCCAGTAAGTATTCAAAATAACTAGTTTACCAACACATTACCATAACATCTATATCTTTTATCAAATAGTTGAAAGTAATGCATTATTCTACGGTCAGCCTCAGTATCTTTGCCTTAAGCTGTTGCGCGTTCTGATCTGCCAGCATTTGGATATAGCCAAGCAATTGTCAAATGAAACATTTATTGAACGTTTGAAATACTTTTTACTAAATCGTGATGATATTAAGGTACGTATTTGCCTATACAATATACGTTACCTATTGACAATATTTAATTTACAGGGTAAAATGATACGTGTACAAATTGAAGCGTTACGCATACTCCGTTGCCTGTTGCTGCTGGGATTAGCGGATCGTGATTTGTTTAAGTGAGTTATGTTTTCCTAGCCGAATAAATCGTTAACGGCGGCTGACATAAAGGGACCATCCGTTTCTACGTAACACAGCACCGATTTATATGCCGCATCGCAGCCATCACTGCCTCCTGCAATTGCATTCAAATTGGGCAATATAAATGTATAGTTTTGCTCTTTAATGAAGCTACTTACTTATAGAGCCACATGCATTGGCCAAATTCATTATCTGTGGATGAATATCTTCCGGCAAAACTTCAACTAATGCATCCAAGTGCATAATGTTATCGGCGTCAATCTGTGAATTGTGCAGAATCTTAGAGATTACACCAACAAAATAAGCGTGACCTTACGTACAATACCAAAACTCTCAAACATGCAGTGCAAAAAGCACTTGAAAGACTCATCAGTTGGCATCTTTCCCTTGTGAGCTTCGTTCAATATTTCTGAAATAGAACGAATCCTTTAAAACTTTGTCGTTTATATATCTTATGAATAGCAGCCTCACCTTCAGTAGCTCCTGTTTTGGTCAAGCAGCGTGCATGCAGCTTTTTGACTTGCTTTTTCACGACATTCGGTATTTCCAGCTGTGCACAAGATTCTAATTATATCAAACGATCAAATGCAAAACTATTGAGACTTACAGCATTTTCGGGCGTTATGACAAAGCAAAAAACGATTAACGCCAGCGTAAATCCTATGATTTTCGAGCACATTTTGGCAAAATCAATCAATTTAAACAAGTTGTATTCGCGATCATTCAACGGCCAACTAAGCGCTGCTTGGAGAGCTAGTCGTATTTATATAGCTTAATATTATTGTTGGTAGCAACCAAATATTGTAAATAATAGCTATTATTCTTCATTACAATTGCATTCTGACAGACAATTCCTGCCTGCACTGCGACTCTTGCTTGATTGGCATTATAATCATTGTGTTTTCGATGTGGGCGGTCCGGCGCTAATACGACAACACGCAGCAGCCCTGCTCTCGGCGATTGTGGCAAGCGGTGAGTGCGGCGTCTGTGATATGGAGGCGCAGAAACAATTATTCGAATCGTTGCATAAGTGCTGTTGCAGTTGGCTGCACAAGGGGACAAGAGCGGACAGCCTGAAGGATGTAAGTGAATTGATTTAAAAGCTAACTCATATTTGATTATAGCTCTATGCATTCACATTTACAGTACACACAGTTAACACTTTTGAGCACATGCCTATATGCCGTGGGCTGGTTTTCACGAAATGGTTATTTGGGCACGGCACCCTTTCAGCAATGCCTGGTCAAGATTCTGCCGGAATTTGTATGCTCTGCTGCATTTATTGCATGCGTTCAACAGTTAACGTAAGTATCTGACATTTTGATCGCTTAATTATTTTTTAACAATCACCCTTCAACTTCACTTGTTTGTGAAATAGACGCAGCTCTATAATTTTGCGCCACTTTACGGACCGCCGCAATGTTCATGCCCCGCTACCAAATGTGGGCGCAGTCCTAATGAATGACCATGGACCGCAGCTTATCGTCAGCGATACGTATCCAGTGCAATTGCTAAGTAATCTTTGGGCACTGGTTGAAACGCCGCTGGAGAGTGATCTGAAGCCGCTTTTGAAGGCTCTGTTGCAGCCTGCAGTTCTGGAGCCTTTGGCTGAATATCTTAAACAGTTGTGCAAAAGGCTCAATCGAGTTATGGCTAGCAATTTCTTTGCACGCAGCGAATTGAAGTTTATACACCAGCTGCTTACCACCGATGGTCTGGAAACTTATTTGATGCGCCCTCAACTGCTGCAGCTTGTCTATAACTATTTGTGCTGTTTGACCACGGCACAGGCTAAGCAAATGAAAAGCATCTTTGATCGTTATATATTCAGTGGTGAATATGTTAAACTGGATGCAAAATCGTTGGAGCTGCTGCAACAAACCTGCATGGAGATAGTTTATTCACATTTTATAGACGTAAGTTTTATATGCAAATCATATGTCAATTGTAGTTCTTAACACATAATTCTCTTTGCAGGACAACAAGGATCCAACGTTAACGCTTTGCTATACTCAAGCGCCAGTTCTTATGCCTGATTGGCCGTACTTTGAATTGCGTTTGATACTCAACAACTATTTGCAAAATGTGCAGCAGACACCAGCTGTTATCTATTCAGGTAAATATTTTGATTAGTTTCTGCTGATTTACTCTTATGCTAATTCTTACCCACCCACAGAGAATCAAGTGGTGCGCATGACATTCTCCTTTGTGCAACAGCTGGAGCAGCAGGGCTTACAAATTGTGAGCCCACTGGAAAAGTTAATGTATCTGATGATAGCATTTATGGGTCCCGATAGTCAGTTTCTGGAGCCAGAGCTGCACAAACTGCTGCAAGCACAATTGCTTGATTTCTACAGACAAAATGTAAACCACGAATTTGATTTTGAGGCCACGTTCGAGGACAAAGCGAATTTTGAACCGCTCTACTATCTGTTTGTCAACCACTTTGAAGCGGCCAGCTATGGTGATGAGCTATTCAGTTCACTAGTGCTGCTCCCGCTGGCTCAAAAGTATGATAATAAGTGGCGTCGCCGCATCTGGTCCGAGCATGTGCAAGCAGTGCGCTTTTTAAACTGTGATGAAAGTTTGGTATGTCTAATTAAGACTTATTGTCTTTGAGTACATTATCTAATTTTATTTATTTGTGACAGTTAATTGGTGGCTTGGCTGCCTATCTGGAACCCGTTGAGGAGGAGCCATCGTTAGTTCAACTTTATGGTGATGCGCTGCATCGTCAACTGGTGCGTCCTGGCAGCATTGCCTACAAAATAGCCAGGCATCATTTTAATAACTCGCAAGCCGTACAAAAAACCAAATTATTTTAAGAAACGTCTCATATTTAATTGATTTACTAATGTTGTTTTTTTTGCGCCTGCACAAACAAAACGTGCTTGGATAAGTTTTGTTGGTTTTGTAGGCCAACGGCATATAATATCTAGAGTAGAGCATACACAATTATTTTGAACGCTATCGTTTGGAATTGTTATTCAATTACATGCTTGAGTGGAATTAATGCACTATTGTATTAAGAAATTCTATGCTTATGTCGATCTATATATAAACTTGTTTACTATGTATATTTATTTATGTCAGTCTTAATTGCTTGCACGTTCACTATTAACTGTTTCGAGCAGGTTGCCTGCCTGCTGCACACAAATTTTCACTATCACCCTCAATTAATTAACATCACTTGACTTATTGACAAGCGACAACTGCCGCACAAAAGCCCCCCAGACGGCTGAAAAAAAATAAAAATATATATGTATATATATATATATGTGTAATTATAATGAACGCAATTGAAAGGCCAGCAGCTAATTAAATCATGCCAAACGTTTGTGTGTTTGTCTGTGTCAAGTCATAAGGTCTTTTTCTATGGCACGAAAAGCGTAAGACTAATAAACATATATGTATGTATCTTAATGATTTATGTTAATTTCAAGTAACTTCTACTTGCTGAAATTGCATAATTCGTAAAATGCTTCAAGGTCAGCGGGTTTTGAATTATTCATTAAAGTAACATGTGAAAATATGTAACTTGCTTTAACAAATACAATTCGTATGTTGTATATAGATCTTAGGCAAAGCGAGCTCAGGAGGTTTGAACTTGAATTTATGTTCGTAGTAGGCATAAAAAGATTTTTCTTCTAGTTGCTCCAGTTTTGTTATATGTATGATGAATGTTATACCATATCTCTTTTTATTTACTTGAAACGTATGAACCAAGGTGATAGGTTCGCCTGCACCAGTTGGTTCTTATGCCAAGCAATCTACACACATGTTTGTGTTTGATTTATTACCAATTTTTTGTTTTTGTTGTGTTTTGAAAAGAAATTTTGTCGCCATGCGCTTAAGAAGTATGAGTAAACTTAATTTAACAATTTTTTAACTCATTTACATTTAAGATAAATTTGTAAAATTACTTTTGCTTTGTTGGTTTAGGCAAACCAGCGTTTAGCCTGAATTTGGCTATAAGTTCAAGGCTTTGTGCAATTGTTGGCTTATACATAAACCGCAGGTTGAATTAAAATTTCTTTTGTCTTTTTAAACTTTGTAGTTGAAAATGCCCAGAGGCAATATTAATATTTATATTATTCATGTAGCTTGCCTTATCTTTGGCCAATTCATGTGATGAGTGTTGAAGTCAAATATTGTTTGCTTTATAGTGCAAATACACTGCAGTTCAAATAGTATTGCATATTTATTTGTGGTAAGACCACGTTATAAAAGTGACTGTTAATGAAAAGTTGTTGGCCTTATCTTCAATGAGTTGTTGTTTTGCGTTGCCAACTATTTGCTCAAATGACTGGGTCCAGATGCAGTTGGTTGGCTAGTAAATAAATACGTTCTGTGAAAATCTGATAGTTCTGAAAAGTATTATTTGTTTACAACTTTACAACATAAAATAATTTTCTTTTGTGCCATTTGTGGCACTTAAAATTGATTGCAATTCTTAAGAAAAATCTTTTTGTTGTTACGTTGCAAAGAAATCCTTGTTGTCAAGGGCATAAAAACTAACCACCCCGAACAGCACAGGAAAAGGGAAAAGGCGCAAGACAACACAACAAAAAAGAGGAAACATTATTAAGAATGGATGCGGCGCCTTTAAAACCGGCATCGTATACACACGCACACACACACACGCTTGAGTAAAGTCACATTTTGCTGATGTAGAACTGTTTAGTTTGTTAGTCACTCATAACTTCCATGTAGTTTTGAGTGGAATTGTTTAAGTCTGATGCACGTCCCAGCGATTTGTCATCGATCACGTCACAGCTTTATGGTGGTGTGTCCGAGTGGAAACGAAACGTGCGATTTGTGTGTGTTCGGGTTCCTTGGGTTCGTTGGTTCAGTCGGTCGCTGGCTTTTAGTTTTGTTTTTGTTGCTGCTGTCTTTCGTCTGTGTGCTTTCTGCTGATCGTGCGAAGCGTTCAGTTCTTCGTTTCAGTTACTCTTTGGCTCTCTGCACGTGCGGTGCCGTCTTCTTTAGATATTTGGATTGGCCGTCGTCGCCCTTTGCCAACAATAATAATTCAGTATATATATTTGTTTGCTACGCGTCTGGGTGCTCAACCGTAGTTGAAGTACATACATACTTTCTAAAAGTTTTATTCAGTGAAGTAAAGAAAAGAAAAAAAAAACCCCCATATAAATACACATACATGAAAAACGCTTTATTTTCGGTTTTGCTTCATTAAAAAATAGCTATGCTCAATCAACAATAAACAGGCAAAGAAACAAAAAAACAAAAGACTAAAAGAAGAAAATCAACTTTTCGATGGGGATAGCTATTTATTTTTGAACTGAGACCCACAGGCTGATGTTTTGTGTGTGTGTTTTTAAAAAGTGCTTCTCAAGTGCTATCTTCAAAAAGAAACAAACGAAAAAAAAAAAAACGAAACACTTATAATTAGCTTATACCTTTTTTTCAAAGAAATTCTATGCCCCCAGAAGTTCAGTGCCATAAAGAACTGAGTATCTAAATGTACATGAGTACAATTTCTAAGTTTATTATTTCGGAGTTTCGTATATCCAACAAACACACGTTTCGTATACAAACATACAAAAAAAAAACAACAACTTATTATGTACTTCATTCTATACACACACATTTGTTTAATTTATATACATTGCGCTTGGCCGCTTTTTGTTCTTGCCTTTTTGTACTGATAAAATAAAAGCATTTGTTTTGGTATTGAGTTTTTTGCGTGTTTCGCTTACAGATTTTGTTGTGTTTTGTATTGTGCTCGTTAGCCGGTTGTAAAAGAAAAGAACACAAAAAACAGTTTACATATTTGTTTGTTTTACTCTATTAACCAGAACAGTATGCACATAAATTGTGTATAAGCTGCATAATTAATTAATAACTGGAAACGGATTTTAATTGCATTAAACAAACTTTTTGGTAAGTTGACGCACCATTAAAAAAAAATTAAATAAAACAGAAACTATTTTATTTTATTTTATTTAACTCTCGCTATTGCATTATGACCTCGACCCAAAAAACATATCAAGAAATGCTGTAAGCAGCATTTAAAAAGAAAGTCTGCACTTAAGAATGTGTTTATATAAAAAATTTAGTGTATATTTAGCAACAAGTGCCCGCTTAGTTAAGAAATGCACTTGAACTTGAATGCTGTAATTGTTATCTTGTGGATCTCAACTAGGCAACAAACAAGAATATGTATAAGGTAAGCCACAAACACATGCAAACAAATGTATCTTTTTTGGTGCACATCTAAGTTCGCCACTGGTCTAGTCGAGAAGCACATTTAGTGAGCGTCACGTCAGAGTATTTGCTAATCGGATTGAATTAAAGTGCTTTTACGGTCAGATAAGTACACATATCTAGTATGTTCTAGTCTCTACTTACATTTTTACTTATACAAAATGCTTATATATATATACATGTTGTGTGCACTTTGAAATGAAATGCAATTCGCTAACATGCTATTGCATATCTGGTTACAATTTGGACAATGGCCAAAGAAAGTACAATTTTGGTGCTTAATTACAAGAACATCAAAATCAATATACAGTCCAAATGGCAATGGAAATTCTTATTTGTAACTAAAGGTAGATAAGAAAAATGTTTATAGATAAAACGTAAATAGATATGAACTTCCTGTTCAAGTGTATTGTTTAACTATTGTATCTCAATAGTCAGCATAAAACTCTCAAACTCAACACACACAGTTTACTGTTATATTTGGAATTTCTACACCTGCTGTAGAGTTAAGTATACAAAAAACAAAAAACTATCAATTTATCAAACTACATCTGCCTTTATATGCTTTGCGCTGTTTACTCAAACAACCCTCGTGCAAAGTGATCGAATTTTTAGGTTTTTAGGGGTTGACTTTGAGGGTTGCTCTCATTTCCAATACGCTTGCTTGATATATATTTAAAAATTCTTTTATTGGGCTTTAAGTGAAACCTTTAAGACTTTAGTAAACTTTTCTATAGGCTTTAATGTTTAAATGAAATCTTGCCCCACTGTGCAAACTCGCATCGCGTGTCGTTTGACAACTGTCACATTGCCCAGACAAACGGTTTGAAATCAGTTTCAATGTTCATTCAACGACTTATCGAGAGTTGTAACCCAAATGCATGTGTTATAGCTGCTGACTTTTGACTGCTCAATGAGAGAGAATGTGAGACGGCTGGCGACCGTACTGAGAATTGTGTGGCAAAGTGGCGCTAGCAAAAGGCAAAAGCCAAAATGCTTTTCATGTCAGCGGCAGACAACAAATAACGAAAATCATCGCCACCCACCCCTGCCAAAGAGGAGACAAAGAAAAGTCATAGAAATGTTGCGACTCTAAGCGACGACGACAATGCATAGCCGACACAAGTAAACTATTAAATCATTGACCTTGTGAACCTTGACAAAGAGCATAGAGCATAGAGAATAGAGAATAACTAAAAGGTGGGCTGATGTGTGTGGGTGGGTTTGGTTTGGTTTGGTTTTGCCAGAGCAGATTGGATCACAACGGAAATGCGACTTGTAAAATTATGCAAAGCCTTCGCTCGCTTTTTTCTCTCTTTCTCTTTTTCGCTCATTTGCGAAATAGCAAACGTTTGTCGCTGACTAAAACACAAGCAATTTTCACCTTTTCCACCGCATTTTCCGCTTTTAATCAAGATTTATGGCAATTGACGAAACGACAGCAAGCCAGCTAGAGCGTTTTTGCAACTACTTAAGGTGGGGTCTATCCGGATGACCCACAGCAAAAGCTAAGCTCGCGGGAGGTGGGACTCGGGACTCATAAACCACATCTTTTGGCAAGCGGCGATTAATTGAATACGACTTTAATTAAAATACGCTTAAAAAAAGCAATAGAGATAGAGAGGGGAAGAGGGTGGCAACCCTAAAGGCCCTGACCTCAGCGACTTTAGTTCGGGCCACTTGAATATTAGAATTTTTCGGTGCTTTGATGTGTGGTTTTTTTTTTTTTTGCTTTTTTGGCATTGTGCGGGTTCAATTTGGAAGATATTTTTGTTGTTATTTTCTATAATTTTAATTTTTTTTAATTTAGGAGGCAAGGTCAAGGCAAGCACTCAAGCCACAATTTATGTAAGAACAAATAATAATGAATGAGATGTGAAAAAAAAGGAAACCGCCAGCGAGCTGGTTTTAATTTATTTTTAATTCACAAGTAGTTTAAATGGGCGTATTTAAAAATTAATGCCAAGCTTTGTGCACTGAACCGAATAATTTTTAATATATTTGTTTAGCACTGTGTAAATGTTCAAGAATTTAAGCGTTCAGCTGTAAAATATTATGAACTATGATGATGTATGTATGCGTTATTAATCTCATAATTAGCAGAATATGCTATATGATTAAATCTATAAGCTTATTCATTACTCAGCTAAAGTGCTTTGTATATTTTTTTAACAATATATATTTTTTTATTGCCTTTGATAAGCATCTAATACATTATATCTATATAATATTAATGGTGATTTTTATGTGGCAGCTGCTGCTGCTGCTTTGTGGGTAGGTACATTAAAAGCATTTCATTCATTTTCACGTTCAAAGTTTTTGATTAGATGATGTCTTAATGCTCAAGCTCTGATTCCAGCCCAATTCGTTAAAGTGGCGCGTGCAAATTGCTTTTGTTTTTGTTTGTGTGTTTGTTTCTGAATAGGTTTGCTAACTGTTGCATGTTACACAAATTATGTGTATTTTGCGTGCTTGAGTAAAGTTTCCTTAAACCATTTCTGTTCGCATTTCGCTTTTGGCCATAACCGTATTTAACGAAACTAATATGTATATAATGCTTATGAGCTGCAGTTTTGCTTTTTAATAAACTCAAATTTCGTACGAAAAAAAACGAAAAAAAAATCAATTAAATACTTCCTCCTTCCTTTGACCAAACATAACACACATATATGCACCTGCATTAGCTACTGAAATTCTGTGAAAACTAATATATTGCATATTTCTTTTAGTTTGAGTATTGCAATGAATTTTTAAACACACACAAAAACAGCTCCACTCTACACAAAACTGTTTGTTATGAGCTTTGCACAAATTGTCGTAAAAATGTCGAACAAAAAAAAATGCTACCGACTTAAACAGCACGAATTTCAAATTAGTGTCCCACGTGAGGTATGAGCAATGAATGCAGTCAAACTTGTCAATTTATGTTCGATTCATGTGAATTTATGTGTTACGATTTTAGTTTTTTGTCAAATTATGAGTCCCTTAAACGCTGCCTCTTACTTTTATGACTTTTGTTATAAATTTTCGATACAATAATTCGCTCTTTATTTTTTTGTTTTTCTTTGGCCAACTTTTTTTTACTGCACCGAAGACACATAAAAGCAGCATTGACTTGAAACCAAAAACAATTTACCTTATGCTCGTAATACTTCTTTTTATTGTCATCATAATGCTGATACTTATGGTATATAGGTATTTGTTTTTGTAGATTTTTGCACTTAATTCTGCTGCCGCAAATGAAGCAAATAAAAGCACACCCAAAATATATACACACACACACACAGTCACAAAGTGACGAATAGCCGGATACAGGCTGGCTCCTGGATACTTACCGTACGGCATAACATTTCTGAGTCATAAATATGTTTGTTGGTACGCCACAAATTTATGACTTTAAATCATAAAAAAAACGCACATCGCTTATTGGAATCCAGCTTTTTGCCCACACACACACACACACACATATTTGTCAGTCCAAGTTGTCCGCAGGTTTCCTGTTTGTGGCATAAAATTTAGAAGAAAAAATAAAAAAAAAGCAGAAGGAGAAAAACACAGCTCGCGAAATAATATTTATGACACTTTTCAATGCAAATTTACAGCCCGACAAAATTATATGAATACGTTCCTACTTACATAAACAAAATGTTTATGGGGCAAACGAAAGTTTCTCAACTTTTTAAGGCACTAGTTATAGGCTAAGGCTCAAATGCTGTCAGCTTTATTGTCTTTGCATATACTCGTACATATATTGAATGGCCTCAAACTTATGTTCGAAATCGTATAAAAGTGTTCGATTTAGAACTTTTATGCCTTAAGCATGACCCAAAAGTGAATATTAAACATAAATGTGAAACTAACTCTGAGCCCTTGGCAATCTTTAGATACAATGTTGCCATGTATCCAAAGATTGGTTTGAACGAAAACCAGTTAAATATAAAATGCCACAGCTCATCTTTATGCATGATGTTTAATTGGAAAAGACAAATGATGAACACTAAATGTTTCAACTTCAAAACAAGTATTTGAGAAACTGGTTAAAGTCTATCACTGAACTTGAACTTGTATATTTCTTTTATATTCTATATATATATAGAGTTAAACTCTACTTGAGCATGTCTTAATTTTCAAGCGGAAGCAACTCAATTAAAAAGGAGCTGTAATTAATACTCGTCGTTTTGGCCTTTAATTTGGAAGATATTTGATCTTCTGAGAAACACTTGAACAAAAGAAGCATAACTATTGTCTTCTTGTCTTAGTTCTTCAAAGTTTTCCATGTTCGTCTGTTAAACATTTTAATAAATATTAATTAGATGTCATAACTTTTTTAAATGGCCAACGTTTTTAAAAAAAGCATTGCTTGAAACAAAAGATTTTCTCTACACAAGTCATAAATCAGCTAAAAGAAAGGATTCTTTCATTGTGTAATCCTTAAACGCTAAAACTGGCTTCTAGTTGAAATATGAGAGAATTAATTGTTTTGTTTAAGTCCAGCAACTCGGTTTTCTATTTAGTATCGTGTGTTTCGTTCCTATGGCTTTAAGCATTAAGTTTTATTAGGCAACGCCCTTTGCAAATCATCAGCACACGCTTGACTTGTTTAACTTTTGTTGTGTTTTTTGTTGTGTTGGCTATGTTTTTGACACTTTTTTGTTGTTGTTGTTGTCCATTGTTGTTGCTCGTGTCAGTTGCTTTGTAGGACTTGGCTTGTTAATCAGCTTTGATGTGCGCAACACACAAATACAGACACAAATAAGTAGCTTCCTGTTCTAGCGCCACATGTGGCAAAGCACGACAAAACGGGACAAAAAGCATTGAGGGCCAGGAAAAACATGTTGCCGACACAAGTGATGCCTGTCGATAAAGTTTTTCTCATCCAGCTCTTTGTTTCTGGTTTTTTTTTTTCTCTGTTGCGTGCGTGTTATATTACTGATTACCATGCGGACATGTATCACTTGGCTCAGCGCTGTGGCATAAAAACGATTGATATCAATATTAGCGCATCACGTTCAAATACATGACCCCATCGTAGCCATCGAACACCCAATGGAGCTGGAACCAAGTAATGCGTTTGTTTTGATGTTGTGTCATTAAGCGCTGGTTTGTTGCTGCATCAGCAATCAGCTCTTAACTAAAGCGTCAACATATTTTATTGCTGCTCTCTCTTTTTTTTTTGCTCTACTCTCTAGCCTTCTTTGTAATTGAGGTCAGGTAATAAAACATATATAAATGTGTGCTTGCTTTGTACTAAGCCATTTAATAACCAAGGTTGACAATTGTTATATTTGATATCCTTTGGCTATTCGAATTTTCTTTTAATCTAAACTCTTTACGAGTTATATTTAACTCTTGGCCCTTAAATGGGACAAGCGCTCAAGGGCAAACATTTAATTCGGTCATATGGCAAAGAGCATTGAAGTAGGCTTAACGCGTTGAGCACCAACAAAGAGTAGTAAAAATTCCTATTTTATTGTTGCAATTGAAATGCGAATGGGCGTTGAATTGAGCAATCAAAAAAATAAAAAAAAGAAAGCGTAGCAAGCGCTTAAATACGCATAAAGCCAATAAAAAATAAAGATAAAAACAAGCCAAATCACCAGCGGGAGCAATTGGCCTATTGTGGATGGCAATTAAATGTAGAGGCTCGGCTCGGCTCGGCTCGGCTCGGTTCGCAATTTAATGGCAAATTGGCAACAACAATTATTCAGATAAGTTTTATTTGCTGCTTATGTCAGTATGCCTTTTAGTAGCTGTCAAGCTATTTTAATACCCATCTCTTCTATCTCTTTCTAACTACTTGGGCAGCCTGTGGGTTTAAAAATTACCTAATGTCTGCACAAAACTTTAAGTTCAAAAGGCTTATCAAGGCTATACCTGAGGCTGCTTTGCAGGCCTGACCGATAAGCGTTGACAAACTTTTTTGTCCACTGCTAAAACCCAAATGTCTGCCAGCTGTCGATTTTCAACTGCCACCCAACCACCCAACAACCCAACCACCCAACCACCCAAGCGACCAACCTTAGTGCCATGTGCCGTGTGTTTGTTGCAGCTGTTCTCATTAAATTAAGCGCTTAATTGCTTCAATAAATTTGTACAAATTCCATGTACACGTACGCGCTCGAGTGCAAAGTTCCCACATTCGTAACTACTTGTGTATGCAGCCCAACAACAAGAATTGCATAATTGGCATAATTATCTCGCGCTTTTCATTCACATTTTGTTGCTCATCTTCTGCTACTCGCTGTGCCTCTTCTATGCCAAGCTTATTGCTTCTGTTGAGTTTTTCTGTTTCACACTCAACTTGAACCATAAATGCCAGCTGATGCTGGGGAGTGTGACGCAGGACTGTGATAAATTATTGGCGCCTTGCAATCAATTTAAAGCTCATAACGCATACGCCAGGTGTGCCACTAGAGGTTGCTTGGTTAGCCTCAGGCGTACGCACATGAGACACACATGGCAACGCGTCTCCCCCATGGGATCTGAGGGACCGCTAATCATGATTAATTTGCATCAATTTGCTCGAGCTATATTTAGCTGCCCGATTTGTGAAAGAATTTTCAAGCCCAAACACAAAGAGAGAAAGAGAGAGACAGACACATCAACTTAGTAATAGATAATCGAACTATAAATAAAATAGCTGACGAGAGTCGTTAGGGTAAAAGTGTTCAAACTTCCGGGTAGAAATTCTAACTTTAATTGCCAAAAAAGAGCAAAATCAATATAAATGTTAAAATAAAGAGCAAAAGGATTTGTCCTTTTATACTTGTCAAGAACAAGTATTTAAATATACATATATTTATCGTATATTAATGAAGCCATGCCAAACACACACATTACATTCGCGTACTCTTTATTTATGCTATACTCTTTGTTTCCACTTTACTTGCAGTAAAATATTTGTGCCTGTAGCTGGAAAATATATTTAAAAAGACAAGCAACAAATGACAACCTTTTGTGCAAGGTAGACAAAGAAATTATTACAGCTGATTCACACAACAAGGTTGAAGTTAAGTGCATGCAAACCGCCCAACAAGACAGAGAGGAAAAGAGTTAAACATGTCGGATACAACATCGTTTGAAATGGGCTCGGTGGATCGACCCAACCGCTTTCAAGTGAATCCTGTTAACCATCACAAAAACAACAACGGCAGCGGCAACGGCAACGGCAACAACAACGACAACAATGGCAATGGTAATGGCAACGATGACCGCAAATCACATCCGCTGCAGCCACCGCCCAATACCGATGAGGTCTACCGTCGGCTGACCAACATTGAAGGGGATTTACTACACGAGGAAGACACTTTCGATGCGACACAATTGCTGAACAAACAACAGCCCAGGGTACAGAGGTGAGTACTGTTTCTCAAACTAACGCCCTTCTCCACCCAGCCGGTCTAATTTGTACATGAGTGGAAACTTTTCTTTGTCCCAAAAGTTCAATTTGTTGTTAACATGCTGTGCATTTTGTTCATTTTTTCCTTGACCTTTTAATAACATATCTCATGTGGCTATTCGTTGGTTATTGCCAATGTTATGCCCTCACACATATGCTTTATGTGCAAATTGACAAAGAGATACGTAGTTAGCAATATTTTAGCTAAAACCAAGAAAGAATTTCCAGTAAAGCTTTAAATTTGCCACTGCCATGCAAGAAGAAGAATGTATAGAAGAATGTATTCAATTGGCTATTGCATTTATCAAATTACTGTAAAGTTGGACAACCTTCAAGTTCGGCAAATTCAATTCAACAGTGAGGACAACAATGCAAACCAATCACAGCAGTAGACATAACGAAGCATTTGTGCGTTTCGCATTCAATGAATGCAATCGAATGGCTCAAACACATAATGGACAAAGCCATTTTGCATTGCCCGTGGAACAGAATTCTTGCAGGATCATTACACCAAGTTCAAGGCTCTTAAGCATGAGCAAAAGACATTTACCTTGTTTATTGTTTGCTCTGCATGTTCTGAGTGTGCTGTTTGAGCCATAAATTAGCAAACATAACCGCAAGCCATAAAGTATGGCAAATTATGGCATTTGCGGTTTATGCCAATGGCAATGTTATGTTTGAATGAATTCTAAATTATACCCATTATATTGTTATTATTATTTTTCTCTTTCAGAATTCTGAGAATGAATTAGCTTAAGAGATCTTAAGCATTTAAAACGTATGCTTTTCAATCAAGATGCCCAATAACAATACGTATACGCAATAAACGGCTTAACTGGCTATCGATTCGTAGAAAATTGCTTAGATAACTGCGTATATCTTATTGCACAATACACTTAGCTGTATCGAATACAAACGATAAATTCCTCATAATCCTTAATTAACATTCAAAATTGTTAATATGAGTATTTATGAGACATGCACAAGCTTGTATTTATTCAATTTGCAACTACACTGTTCGTATTTCACGTCGTTTCGGGGACGTATTGTTCAAGCCACACACACACACACGAAGCGAGCACAAGCCAAATCAGTAAGGATTCACTCAGCCAGTCATGCAACGCATTATCATCAAGAAACAACAATAGTAGCAGCAACAGCTGCAACAACAATCATAATAATGAACTAAGCCAGTCGCCGCCGTTCTCAGCTGGCTGTGTGTATCGGTGTCTTTGTCTTTGTCTCTGTGTGTGAGTGTATCCTGTGGCAGTCAGCATGTGTGCTTCCAGACGCACCTGGAAACCAACAAAAGCTGAAAGTGAAACACAGCAAGTCGATATGGCCATTCTTTACGACGAGAGTTTAAATGGCATATAATATAATTTACTTTGGCATTGAGCAGCAAATGAATTAAAATGAAGCTTAGAGAGGAGCAGCGCGTGTCCAGTTAAATCAAAATTAAAAATTTTAACAGTAAACTTTATTGTTATACCCTTTAGACATTAAATAAACGAAATGGGCATAAGGGTTATCAAAGAAACATATTTGTATCCAGAGCTAAATCGATGAGCTAAGCTCAAGGCAAGAAATAATAGTTTATATCTGTAAAAATCTTCGAAGATGTTAATAAAAAGTAGAAATCACAGTGCATAGGGTATTTTACTAAGCACACTCACACTTTAACTTAACTTCTCTTGCTTATTTAAGTATATATTTATGTTTTAAAACCCAAACTTTTTTTATATTTCAAAACGCCAAAGGCAACACGCAGCGCTCAAGTTGATTTTTATTATTATTTTTTCCTAGCTGTGTCAAGCACTTGGACGTTAAATATACATTAGTCATGGCGCCATGAACAACACAAAGAGAGACCTTTTTTTTGAGAAAATACATAAAATTTATTTCATTTGTACTTTTGATATTTATGTTGTGTTTGTTCTTTTGCTTTGCAGGCAATCCATCAAGAGTAGTTTTCGCGATAAGGATAAGCCCTCGCGCTTTAAGGATTTGCAGACAACAACACGTTTTCAAGTCGATCCACAAAATGACGACTCGGACATGTCCAATGATTCGCAAGAGGAACGCGAACTGCTTGAGAATGAATATGATACCAAATACGGTAAAAGTTTTCGGTAAGTCAATGTCCTTGGTTTAGTTCTTTGATATAGCTAATAATATGTTTAAACTATACAGCCACTTTACTCGCGAGGCGCTGCCACGTCTGGATAATTATCGCAATATGATGTCCATACAGGCCGCCTACCGTCCAACGCTCGACGAGCTGCATAATGCAACCCTAACGGGCAAAGTAAGTACCCAAAAGGGTTCAAACAACTTTTGGACAACATTTTAAATTTATAGCAAAATCAAATGATAATAATTTAACAAACAGGCAATGTCCTTGCATTCACTTGGAAAAAAGTCACAAAGCTCTCAGATTGAAGCTGACTGTGAAAAGTGTCGAGTTTACAGCTTGGTTATTGGGTTCCTTTCTTCATTCTTTCTCGTTCATTCACACCCAAAGCAAGCGTCACAGCCATAACATAGTCAACAGTTGGGGTCGTTACCATCAGGGCGACACAAAGTTCGAAGTGCTTTTGCTTTTGGGTAAACAGCTGAATCTGAACTATGAGCTGTAACCACTGCAAGTCATTCTAAGTGTCAGTGCAACCAAGGCCAACACCTCCCATTTGTATTTGAGTACAGCTTATTGTAATTGACTGCAAGTCTTTTTGTTTTTCTCACTCTACCTAGTTGTTTGTCATGAGACACTTTCCCGACCTTTCATCGACCCATGCTTGCGAAGTAACCGCATTTTTTTTTGGGGCCGCTGACTTTTCAATTGACTTTTGCGCTTTTCAGTTTTTCCATTGTTTGTGTGTGTGTGTGTGTATGGGCGGGCGCATCAGGGCATCGCAAATACAATTTTCTAATGCAATCAATTGCCACTAATTGATTTTGCACTTTCGAAAATTGTAGTCTGCGAACTTGCTGTGGGCGCCAATTGAAATTAACAATAGCGAAATATCAATAAGTAGAACCTTTTTTTTTGTTTGGAAATTGTTTTTCCTAAGGAAAACCGATATGTACTTTATGTTTTATAGATTCTTGAGTATAAAACCTACAGCTGTTTAACTTAAGAATATTTTTTAGCTGCATAAATATTGATTATTTGGCTTGAGATCTTGTTTAAGTTGTGTATTTGGTTCGCAAACTGGTTTTTGCAAACTGGTGTTAAATCCGGATTTTCATAAATTAAATTAGACTTAAGTCACAAAAACTGCTTTAAAATAATATTTAAAATGCTGAAAGAACTTAAACAGACTTAAGAGATAGAAAAGTTATAATTTGACTAATAATATAATTTAATCCCTTAAAATAGAGAACAAAAAGAAAAAAAAAAAATAATTATAATTCTTATAATGTGCTGACAGGGATTAAAACTTAAATATTGTGCCACACGCTGTTGCGGTCGCGGTGGCACATGATTAATATGACGAACAGCAACCGTTGGCCTGCTAAGCTGACTGTTCTTATATATATATATACACGTATATAGATGTCAGCTGGTTTTACATTTTACACATGAGCACTCAAGTCAAGCTCTAACTATATACATGCTTACATATTATATCGTATTCAAGCTGTAGTGTAAGTGTGTGTGTGTGTGGCATCATCTATCAAATGTAGACAGGCTTGATTGAAAATGACTTTGGGCTTTTCACTTTACATTTTTCATATTCCACTTACCACTTACCACCTCACACAGAACACGCACAGCCTGCAACGCAATCAGGACCTGGAGTCGGGCAACACAAATGGCATACTCAAATTTGGCTGGATCAAAGGTGTGCTTATACGCTGCCTATTAAACATATGGGGTGTTATGCTCTTTTTGCGCCTCAGCTGGGTCGTGGGACAGGCGGGCATCATTGAGGGATTTATATTAATACTGACAACGACCGCCGTGACGACCATAACGGCGTTGTCAATGTCAGCGATAAGCACTAACGGTGTCATCAAAGGTGGTAAGTACATTTAAACATACCTAACTATCAGATTGTAAATGGATTTTAAAATGCGCTTATTGTTTTGGTTGTTTTTTGGTTTTGTTTTCAGGTGGCACCTATTATATGATATCCCGTTCGTTGGGTCCCGAATTTGGTGGCTCGATTGGTTTGATTTTCTCCTTGGCAAATGTTGTTGCATGCGCCATGTATGTGGTGGGCTTTTGTGAATCCTTGCAGGCCATGCTCACAGCCATGGATGTGGTTATCGTTGATGGCGGCGTCACAGATGTGCGCATTGTGGGTAGCACCACCATACTGCTGTTGCTCATTATCGTTGTCGTTGGCATGGAGTGGGAGGCCAAGGTGCGTATGATTAATTTTTTTTTTGCCATCTTATGCTTTCCGCTTAGTTGAACTTGTATCTCCCACTCTGTTTTTCTTCCGTTTTATCTATGTGTGCGTTTGTGTTTATTTTTGCGTTTAGGCACAAATCGGTCTGCTCTTCATTTTGTTGGCTGCCATCGCTGATTTCGTCATAGGCAGCATCATTGGCCCCAAGAGTGATGGCGAGTTGGCCAAGGGCTTCATCGGCTACAATGGTTGGTTGTCGGTTGGTCGTTAGGGCGCCATTGAACAGGCTTTTAATCAAATTAATGTTTTGCAGCCACGGTATTCCACTCAAATCTGTTTGCTGACTACCGTCAGCAGGGCTACGTTAGTCACGATTTCTTCTCGGTCTTTGCCATCTTCTTTCCAGCAGCCACTGGTATTTTAGCTGGCGCCAACATTTCCGGCGACTTAAAGGTGCGTCACTACAGCTTCTGTACGCTTTTGGCACTTGCCAACAATTTACTGTCTGTCCATATTACATATATACATTTCAGGACCCACAAAAATCTATACCCAAAGGCACGATTCTGGCCATTGCCATCACAACGAGCACCTATTTAATCATGGTTCTGATCTGTGGCAGCACTGTGGCTCGGGATGCCACCGGCTATGCGGTCGATACCTCCAATGGCTCTTTTGCATTTCTAAACTGTTCGACAAGTAGGCAAACGCAACTTTCCATCCCCCACTTGCTGTCGTTTCAGCCCTTTTTACTAATTAAATTTTCATTTAGCCACCACGGGTACTTGTTTGTATGGCCTTCAGAATTCGGTACAGGTAATAGAGTTGGTATCCGGCTTTGGGCCGCTCATCTATGCTGGCTGTTTTGCGGCCACACTGTCATCGGCATTGGCCAGCTTGGTCTCGGCACCAAAGGTCTTTCAGGTAAGGGTAGAGCAGTGCAAAGTAGCTTAACAAAAATACCATTGACACTTTGCATCCATTTTGCAGGCATTGTGCAAGGATGAGTTATATCCGAAAATTGTTTGGTTTGCCAAAGGCTATGGCAAGAACAATGAGCCAGTACGCGGCTATGTTCTGACATTCATCATATCGATGGTGTAAGTTAAATGTTTATGCTTGGCATAACAATTAGTGAAACGTAAATGTTTTAGTTTCATTCTCGTTGGTGACCTTAATTCGATTGCGCCGCTCATCTCGAACTTCTTCTTAGCCGCCTATATGTTAATCAACTTTAGTACATTCCATGCTAGCCTGGCCAAGCCCGTTGGCTGGCGTCCAACATTTAAGGTAATAAACCAACAGCCTAATTGTCAGAATTGAATCTAAAATGTTAACCCTTTGCAGTATTATAACATGTGGCTTAGCCTTGTGGGTGCCATACTGTGTGTGGCCGTCATGTTTCTGATTTCCTGGGCCACAGCTCTAATCACGTTCTGTGTGGTTTTGGCACTGTACTTAATTGTCGCCTATCGCAAACCGGATGTCAACTGGGGCTCCACCACACAGGCACAGACGTACAAGAACGCATTGATGTCTGTGCAGCAGCTGAACAATGTTGAGGATCACGTGAAGAACTATCGACCGCAAATACTTGTTTTATCTGGCCTGCCTAATACACGTCCAGTTTTGGTTGATTTCGCCTACATGCTGACCAAGAACCTGTCGCTGCTAGTTTGTGGCCATGTGCTGCGCGGTTCCGGTTCGCAAAAGTATCGCAACTACCTCAAGGAACGTGCCTCCAATTGGTTCCAGAAGCATCGCGTTAAGGGCTTCTATGCACTAATTGATGGCGAGGACTTTGAGGCGGGCACACGTGCCTTAATGCAGGCAACGGGCATTGGCAAACTGAAGCCAAATATTATACTTATGGGCTACAAGACCGATTGGCAGACGTGCGAGAAAAAGGAATTGGTGCAATATTTCAATGTGATGCATAAGGTTAGTCTAATGACAATTGGCTAAGAGCACAATAGTTGAAGTTTACGCTTCTTAGGCTCTAGATATGTATCTGTCTGTGGCCATATTGCGTGTGCCACAGGGCCTGGATTGTTCACAATTACTTGGTGCGCCGGATAGCAGCTGGACGACGGCAAACTGTAGCTTGGATGTGCCTCGAACACTGCAGCCAAATGAGAGCTCCAATGATTTACAGGCTGCGGATACCACCGCAAGACTTGGCCTCAGTGGCAGCGTCGACTCTTTAAGTCGCAATGTGTCTCAAGGTAAGTTTAGTGTGACCTTTTTGCATGTAAGCTGCCTAATAATCTGATAATTTTTAACTATTTTTGCATGGCACCTGTGCACACAATATATACATACACTAAAAACACACAATACACAATCTTTATCAAATGCACCACAACTGTGAAACCCAAAAGTTTTTGATGCCGCCAGCAAATTGGCCCGCACTGATAATGGCCTCAATTTTGTCAAAAGTAAGTATCACACATTAAAAAGAGAAGCGAAAAGCTGTTTGATTTTAAGTTTTTGTCTGCGTGTGTGTGTGTGCGTTTGCGTTCTTCCAATTTTCTTTCTTGTAGTGCGTTTCAAGCAAGGCCTGTGTAGAATACGCTCTTGGCCAGGTGGAGTTGAGTGTAAGATCTATTTTACGTAAGGTCGTAAGGTAATTGAATGGAATGTGAAGTGCAGTTAGGGTTACGGCCATTAAGTAGGTAATTATGTATGAACCGATTGAAGACTTCTTCCCCCACCCCCGCACTTTGCATGCTTAGCTGCTAATTGAGTCCTCGCATTGATGCATGCAAATAATTCGCAAATACTAACTGTTATGCCAAGATTGTGGCAACATAAACAAGTGTTATCAGTAATCAGGCCATGTTAAAGGCGCCTCTCTTTGTGGCAGCTGTTGCGCTGAAAAACCTTTCAAGGCAATTTGTTGCGACCCCCAAATTAAGAAGTGTCTGTAAATTTGAATTTTAAATTTATACAATATACCCATCATGAAAACGCACAAATCCCAAATTCATGTGTAGCAATTTTACGCCCAGGGTTTCATTCTACCCCCAAACTCAAACCTCAAACCTCGAAAACGGGCGGCACAGCACGTGCATGTTTTAAGCCTTTTGTTTTGCATACGTATCCCAATTTGAAAATAAATTTGTGAATATTTGCCTAAATTTTGAGAATGTGGCAGAAAATTGCCTTGCTTATGGTATTTAAGCAAATATTGTTAGCTTGACTTAAACAATGTTGGTTGCCTTGCTTTGAACTATTTAAATCGAATGTTTACAGATTGTAGCTTGAAACTTAACATTTATTTTTATCACAACTTCCACAAATAGCTTCCAGTACCAGCGATTTATCCTTCATAGCTGGCACTCAGGTGAAAGATGTATCTGGTCTGCCCGATCCCCTGGACGCCAAGACTATCAATGAGCAGGTAAGCGGAGGCCACATAGCCAGATCTTCTTTAATAATTAATTACTCAAGTACTCAATTTACCTTCGCCATACACACACACAAACAGCCCAACACTCTGAGGAAATCGAAACAGAAGCACGACGATCCCGTTTCATTGTACCGTGGTCCTGGCGGCGCCGAGCTACCCAAGGATGTCCTGGCCGACTTGACGCAGTTTACGCGTAAACGCAGCCATGCCGTTATCGATGTCTGGTGGTTATACGATGATGGCGGTCTCACATTACTGTTGCCTTACATCATAAGCACTCGACGCACCTGGCAATCATGCAAATTGAGGTAAGCAGCAAGCCAAAAGGCCCACAACCCCAAGCTGTTTAAGGAGTATGCTTGTGTATGTTCCTTTGCGGATTTATTTAGCATGAATTTAAATTTGAATTAAATAGTTGTAAACCAGCGCGTGGCTTTAACATCCCGCTCATGATACCGAACACTTTTTAGCTTGAATTCCTGTGGACGGCACAAGCACACCAAGCAGCCACCAGAAGGCAATTCTACTGAATTCAATTCAACTAAAGTTGTTGAACTTGAAATTAACTCAAGTGGACTATTTCTTGGTTTGTGAAGTATTTGATTGATTCCTTGTTTCTAATCAAAAAGAATTGTTTTCGATTAAAGTAAAGTCTTAAAGATTTTAGCATAGCCTCATTGAATTATTTTTAGTTCAAGTTTTGCTTACTTAAACCAAATTGCACTTAAATCAAGTATAGATTAATTAATATCAAGTTCATTCGAACGACTAATTTCCCTCGGTGTCGACATAGCTTAAGGCAGCTGCCACTTTCACTAACTGATGGACATTATAATTGATAGCGATGGAGTGGGAGAGAAACGACAGCTGTAGACAATAAACAGGTCATCCCTCGATGGCTTAGAGTAGCTGTCGATGCTGCCCAAAACAGAGACAATCGGAAGCGGAATCTATTGCAAGTACTTCACAAAGCAGTGATGCGTTTAGTATAACATTTGTTCTTGTTTGTTCCTCTAATACGCTTTTTCACAACGTGAAGTGTTTGTATCGACTAACTGAACTGAACTGAAAATGAACGTGTTGGTATTTCTTTACTTATTAACAATTGAAACTAAAATGTTGATAGAACTTTTATTGCAACAATTTTGTTTAGCCATTACAGTGTAAAAAAGAAAGTATTTTACAGTCTAGGAACTTCACTTCAGTCATTATTTTATACTGTTATTGGTTTTATACGCGCGAATGATTTTTCGCGCGGATGCAATATTTATTGTTGATAAAAATTGAATTGAGGGACTGTCCATCAACAAATTTATTGCATTTTTTTCACACACTTTCGCATACAAACGTATATATATAATTGAAATAAAATTTTTTTATTGCAATGCAGGGTCTATGCATTGGCGAACAAGCAAACTGAATTGGAATATGAGCAACGTTCCATGGCCAGTTTATTGTCGAAGTTTCGTATCGATTACTCCGATCTGACGTTAATACCGGACATTACCAAGAAACCGCTGGAGACATCCACACAGTTCTTCAACGAACTGATTAAGGATTTCGTTGTAAGCGAGAAGGAGAATGGGCACAGCAGCAAGGCAACGCTTAATGAGGACGAAGGTGACATTTGCTACACATTTTCTTCTTCCTCTTTTTATTATCATTATAATTTATGATGATGTTTTTTTTTTTTGGTTTCTTAACCCTTAGCTCTCATTAGCGACGATGACCTGCTGGCCGTTGTGGACAAGACAAATCGTTATCTGCGCATCAGA
Source organism: Scaptomyza caliginosa (assembly GCA_035044725.1). Classification (NCBI taxonomy): domain Eukaryota; kingdom Metazoa; phylum Arthropoda; class Insecta; order Diptera; family Drosophilidae; genus Scaptomyza; species Scaptomyza caliginosa. Next base: position 209,714 of record JAWNNR010000033.1, on the reverse strand, counting down.
GAATATCTGCGAGAGCAGTCAACCACCTCGGATCTTGTGGTGATGACGTTACCCATGCCACGCAAGAATATTGTTACAGCACCGCTCTATATGGCCTGGCTGGAGAGTTTAAGTCGCGATATGCCGCCATTTTTATTTGTGCGTGGCAATCAGACAAGTGTCCTCACCTTCTACTCATAGACAAACGCATTGTATTCTGTTTATAACCGAAACTCACTCTTGTTGTTAGTTGTACGTACGAGTATACAAGAATTTTATGTTTTATCTAGTTGTACCATAAATGTATTTATATTTATATAGTGTATATGACACTTCCGCAAAGACAAGATACAAAACATAACCAACAAAGCACCACAACCATGACGCACACACACACAGTCGATTAAATTTTATGCAGACCAGTATCCCGTTTGTATTACACAATTTCGTTAAGAAAAATTTGCTGCAAAGAAATATTCGTGTTGCCTTTTTTCCCTAACATCTTTTGTCTTGTTTTGCAGCTTCTACGTGCGTATCCAAATGGCTATTAAATATGACCATGGTCTTATCTGTAACCCAATCAAAGTGATCCATCCGTTCACAAAACGTTTCACGCAGCTCACGTTTGACTTTCAATTGCATTGGTCTTGTAATTGAAACAACGTCGACCTTAAGTCATGCCCGGCAATCTTTTGAGTACACCGCTTGCTATTTGGCATATTAATTTCTTCATTTCCGAGTTCAGAGTTCAATTGTTATGGCTGTTTTTGTTTTTTTTTTGGTTTGTTTTGACCATAACACTGGCATCCAATGAATCCGACCGTCCCCAAAGACTGGCAATTTAGTTACGTATCGTAAAGCAGCAACTTTATTTATGAGACATTTACTTTGTTTTAATGTTGTATTGCAATTTCCAGTTTCTACTTAGCATGCTGCCAAGCTAACAAAGATGCTTTTTAATGTTTACTCTAATCTCTTATTTGACCTATAGGCTTAAAGCATTTATCCAACTTGGTTGTATGTGTTTTAGATACCCTAATCGTTCAACTCTAATCCTAACAACGATTATAATCATATGCTTTCGATTTGTTAAGATCCCCTGAGAAACGCATTAAGGGTATCAACCATTAAAGCACTCTTGACTAAAACATTATTGTGTGCCTCAAAATATATATTTGTTTTTTAAGAATTTGATTGATACCATCAGCATGGATGAAAGGACAAATTGTACACAACAATGCAAGTTAGTGGAAATTACATTACATCTTCATCGATTCAAACAATGAAATTGCTTTCTTTGTATTTATTTACGTGGAAAAGAGAGCCTGTTCAATTGGAAAAAGCATTATCGTTATTATGTTATTATTGACATTATTGAAAAACTAAAAGTACACTCGTGGGCTTTGCTTACTTGTTCCACTTAATTGGCTTCAGGAAATTGATTGGAGTTTTATGACCATTGCTGCCCAAATATTTACATACAACATGCATGTGCAGTTTAATAAATGGTTTACACTGCATAGCGATTGATGTCATGTGGAATTCATAATAATATTAATACGAAACGGATTCTTAATTGCATTTGGCTACATTTCTCGTATTTAACTTAAATGCTTTCATTAAATAAATGAATAAATGGCCAAAGGCAATTTACACAAAGGTTTAGTGCGTTGAGTTTTCCAATTTGCTTCGATATTAAATTGACATCAATAAATATTTACTGCATCCATGTTTTTCCATAGCAGATGTTCGTTGATTTGCCGTAGGTCAAAAACAACCTTTTCCTTTTTTCCACCTCTTTGTTTTGCCAACATCTGCCTAAACACAAGCCGTGGTGTGTGTTACTTGTATTATTGATGTAGTATATTTAATGTTTATATTATTTCTAAACAAACATACCACTGGGCCATTTGGATATTTGTATTCCCATCAAACTGAATAAGTATTTTATCTCATTTCCGGAGGGGCACACGCTGCGTATACATAACGCGCATACGCGCTGTCAATGCGAGTGATGCTGAAAAATTACCGCCATTGCTTATCACCTCCAAAGTTAATTTACTGGCGTTGTGTGTGAAATGCCTTAAACATATGCATACGCTTGTATTTCACTTGTACTTAATGGCAACTACATACAAGTATGTGCGCGCCTGAGAGTATGCAGCAAATAATAAATTTTGCCACACCTCCGCAACAGAAGCTTTGCTTTGTGACTGCGTGTGTGCGGGTGCGTGTGTGTACACGAGTCTAATGAGCTTAGTTTCACATGCTAGCTGGCATCGCTTAAATCAATTAAGTTTTTGCTGAACGCGAAGTGTACTTGTGCGTGGCAAAGTGTTTGTTTGCGGATATTTTGCTAACACGCCAAGTGTGGCGTTGAGCCCATCAAGTTTTTGGGGCAAACGTTTAAACACTACACTAGAAGTTGCCTTAAGTTTTGTTATTTGATTGCCCACGCCTGCCACTACTTGACGAAGACTTGGCATCTGTTGCAGCCAACACAAACAGTTGGGAATTTGAGCTACAAAGGCATAACTTACAAGTGTTAAAGTGAAGAGTTTTGCAAGCCTTTCATTTACAATCAGTTTCACAGCTTTAAGCACTTGAGCGTGTACATTTACATGCGTAAAAAAAAGGCAGAGACATAAAAGCTTGTTGTTATTTCTCTTCAGGTATTTTACGCATCAGCCTCCAGCTGACTGCTCACACTTGAAGTTTCTTCTCTGTTATAAATCGTTTCTTGTTTAATTTGACTCCTTGTTTGGCTTTATGGCATTTACATTTACATACACGTTTCATGTATATGAAGAGAATTTCATTAAAATTGTATGTATAAGGTTAAATCGAATACTAACTTACAGCCCAAAGCTGGCTAATTGCTCTACCCAATATCTGAATTTTCCTATCACAAATATTCTGCTTTAAAAGCAGCTTAGCTTCAACTCAGTCTTGTCTATGCTGCCTTGGTTTTATTTTATTTCATTTTATTTGAATATAATCTTTTTATTGTCAGAAAATTGTTTTGTAAGCCGCTTTAAAGGACTTGGTAATGCCGAAACGACAAATTTGCCACGCATCGAGATTACCACCCATCAACACACACAATGCCAACAAGGCTACTCACACTTCCAAATTCAATTCGAAGAAGTGTCGTAAGCCTTTCTGCTCAGATTGCTGCTCGGATGGAATGAGACTGAGTGTGTAGAGGGCAAAATCGATCCAGAAGGTAATCCAATTAGTCAGTTTTTTTTCTTGCCAAACGAATAGATAAGTACTTCGATGAAGGAGCTAAACGTAGAACAGGCCAACTACTTATGAGCTTAAGCGTTTTTGATGTTATTAACAGAAAACGGAACAATTGATTGTCATCAAAATGGTTAAGGATATGGAAGTTCTATTTTATGCTGCTCCTTTCTCATTTTAGTGGTCAATTGAATTGAAGCAGCCCTTTGTGCACGATTGAATGCTTTGGAAAACGAAGGTCATAACGCCTACATCTGACCTACATCAATAACTTAGTTTTGTATTGGACACGGTAATTAAAAATTGAAGGCACGCATTGCCTGCCAGTCAGAATGGCTACAAAGTGCTATTGCCCACTTTTTAGTAGCAATCTGAAAGCGCAACATACTGACATAAATCAAATGGAACTGCTGACAAACACGTGCGCATTGTAATGGCTAACACGGTAGTCTACATTAAGCTGTCAGCACGACAAGGCCGTACAGCAATAATTACAAATTCCAGGCCACACATTGTAGTCCTAAATCAAACGCAATGCGGAAACGTTAATGTGCCCGCAAAGGCATGCACCAACACACATATACAATTACTTGCGTGTCTTTTTTTTTTAGTAGGCATCCGCGGCAGCAGCACAACGTTGCGTATGCTTAACGCTTTGAGACTAGCTGTCTGCGGAGTTAGCAAGCGAGTGTAAATTTGGCCAATGACTTATGCAAAAATTTCAAGCTCCCCGAGCGTTTGCCATAAACTTTTAAACACTTTGAGCCACAATTAATTGCTTAGCGCTGACTTGGCAGTATTTCAATATCAGTGATTTGCCAAACCCAAAGCGCTTGTCTTAAAGTACGCGAAAGTGCTTCAAGCACAGTAAACAAAAAAAATGAAATAATCGAATTTGCATTTGATGAGATAAGTGGGTGACTTTCAGAGCTGGCTACGTCATCCTCCGAAACCAAATGCGTATCAGCATTGGGGGATACTTTGCTACAAAGCTGGCCTACCCCAAACAGCTGTTCATGCAGCTTTTATGTGCGTATACGCATTATGTTTATAAAATAATATTTGACACGCGTTTATCGCATAAATACTGCGCGTGTGTCTGGTATGTACACAGCTACATCTCCTTTGTGTAATGGGCATTCCCTGCCCGCTTTTTTTTGTCCACTCTCAAGTGGATTGTCCATAAACGCGCCTTTATTTACAGGCCGTCATCATCGAAACGCCTTCCTATACCCTAAAGACATTGACAATGGACATAAAGGGTATACCTATACGTATTTCTACCCTTGTTAAGTATTAGTTAGTTGCAAGTCTAGGGCTTACAGTATCTTCTAGTCCAGCTGCGTTGACCAGAGCAGTACTTTCTACTCGTAGTGTGTCGGATCGATACAAAAAATGCTACGCGAAGTATCGACACCTTTTTGTCGAGACGCATAAAGTGGCACGCGTAGTTTGTTTGTGCCAGGACCAAACCTTAAACATTGCCGCAACAAGGCGGTCTAAATTATTTATTAAGCAGTTACAATATTTTGTTGCTTGGCTTGCCATAAGGAGCACTGGGTGCTCGCTATCACATGCCACATGCCACGAGAGTCGCGATGCTTTGTCGCAATGGAATAAAGCACTAAACATTTTTAATGAAGCTCCAAAATCGAAAGTTAACATTTGAATGCCACAGGACAACAGCAGGACGTAGCGCCATCAGGGACTTTAGAAAACATTGCAAAACTGTTTTACTTTTCTCTTTCATTTTCTGTGGCAAGAAAAGCGACAATTGCAATATTGTTTAAGTCACGTGTACACAATAAAACGTATACGCAGTGAAAGCGTGAAAAGTAGAAAGTTGAAAATTGCGCAGGCATGAATATTGTAGAGTTTAAATTTCAAAGCGAAAATTTGCCTAGCTCGCATGGGACGTGAAATGAAAAAGTTGAAGCTCAAGTATGTACACAATCTAAGGCTGAGTTTGGCATTAACCAAAAGTTATGGCAAATTAGCACGACGGAGACACAATTCCTGCAGCCAAGTCACAATGTGTGTTTGTGTGTGTGTGTGGTCTTAACAAGTCCCTTATTCATGGGTACGAATTATGTTAACAGCTTAGCTGTTGCTATTTCTACCGCTTCCTTCACTCAACTATTTAGCTCAGCTTTCTGATTTCTCTTTTTTGTTCTGGCAACTTTCTTAGGACTTAAAGCTACTTTTTTTAGAATGTAAAGAGACAAGTTTTTTCTTTTTTTCTTGGTTCTGGTTTTGGCTTGCACATCTTCATGGACTCAGGAAAAAACACTTACTTAATTTTCAACGTTAAAACACAATTACTTGCCATTTACACAGCATAGCGACTGTCAGTTAATGTCACTTAATGAAGGTCGACAGTTGCAATTTAGAAAATTGTAGAAAAATGTTTGGTCTTTAAAATTGCTCACTTCTATGTTATTCATGTTTAATGTAATGTTTGGGTGCTTACAAAAATTGTTAGCATATAATTATATGAAGTGCTTACAGTTGATGATAAAGTATGAAAATCTTTAAACAATAGCAAGCTAAACTCTGGTTGACTTTATAACCTTCAAAACACACTGCCAAAAACTCAAATTGCTAAGAGCCTGACATAACACACTAACACACACACACATGCATGTATATTCGTACATAATTATCCACTTAAGAATCTAACTGCCTATGAACTACTTGCAGACCTTAACTATGACTGTTCAAGTGTTGTTGCATGTCAAAGGGTTTGCGTAACCTGTTATTACCAAATAGCACACAAAACTGGGTAATGCTGTGGAAGGATACATTGAAATCCAAATATTAATATATAGCTCAGCTCAGTTGAGCTGTTTTTGCTTGTGCTAGAATTTAAATAGTTCAAGTGCTAACCAACTAACTAATTGCCACTTGTCACGTCAAATTCGAATGTTTGCTTTGAAATATTTTGCTTTGTAACAGAGCAAAAATGCCTGAATGGTATATGAAATTTAATTAAATTTTCTGCGTTTAATAAAGATGCTTTCGAGTGGCACTTAAGGCGTGTGTCCGAATTCGAATACACAGATCGACTCACATTTTCACATACAGATATTGCGCATACGCTGTGTGTGTAGCTGTTTTTTGCTTTCTTGTGCAATTCCTTAGAAAAATAATGTAAATTAATGACCCTTGGCCGAAAATAGACAAGAGCTGTGCTCATTTCCTGGGTAGAAGGTATATGATAACAATTTCCATTTGCCAATGCACTTTTCGCAGAATGCTCAAATTTCCGGGTAACAAGATTGTTGGATAAATTAAAGGTCTTTTAACATTCCGTTTCTTTCCAGCACTTAATGGAATGATTGCTATGTAATAAAGCAACAAAGTATATGAACCCAAAATGGCGATTGTGCTTTTTAATAATTTTAATTATGGGACTCGTCAAGGGGGGGGAGGGGGTCCAAAGTTCAAAAGTCGCGTGCGGATGCAAACAAATACTCGCAAATACAAAAAAGTCACGTCGCATCATGTAAAGAAAGAAAAAGTTGTTGCATGGCATTTAATATATTTTAATATTCTTATTTAAGCTTCTGGGCAAACGTCAAGAAAAAGTTCAGTAACAAAAGAAACACAAGTAAAAATAAAGTATGTGTTGTACCTTGGCTAGAATATCCTTTGGCCTGAAGGCCATAGATTTTACGGCTGAATGGCTAACAATTATAACTTATTTTTGTCCTATCATCTTTAATTACCAATTAGCATTGTATTCGACATTAAGTGTGTAGGCTTGGGGCATAAATCATGCCCACAAACTTTCTAGAATGGCCGCAATGTATTTATTAGCTTTTTAACTAAATGCCACTAATTACCACAATCGGCTTTAACCGACAACCGACAATCGACAACCGACACTTTTGCTACATTGCCTACATTTTATATGGCACACATTAAATATTTATGACCAGCCCGGCTAATAAACTGTCCACCTCACTTGCCCAAATACCTAAACACACTCGACCCCCGCCGCTCGTAAAACCCCAATCCCAATGTCCACTTCATAAGCTGGGCGTGGCCAATCGAAGTAGCTTCTGTTGCCGTTGTTATTTGGTTATTTGCTATGCGTCACGTTGTCGCCGTTTTGTTTTGCATTAAATGTTAAAATTCAGCATAACTTCTCAATAATTAAGCCAAATGACCATAAATCAGGCACAAACAGGAAACAGCCACAGTGGGTAATGCCATTAATTAAAACACAGCAATCATGGCCATTTTTGTTATTTTAATAGAATTGTGCACATTTGTTAACCTCTTTATGCGTTTGTACCTAATTGGATTCGAGGTGCTGATTTTAATGGTTTTTGCGGTGACCATAATCTGGCTATACATCATGTATATACATATATACAGTTAATGCACAGAGGGAAGCAAACAGCAGTCTTAAATGAATATGTGCAAAAAAGGGGCTAAGCGAACCTTTTGACAAAAACCGCTAAAACCGCCAGGCTTTTTGTTTTACACGCTGCCTCTTATTGCAAAACGGCAACACAAACACACAACAACAAGCAAATTGAAATAAACAACAGCAAAAGAAGCGGCGTGAACAGCATGTTTTGAATGTCGCCTTCATCGTTCTTTGCACCTTGCAACAGGGACTTAAGCTCTTGTTGGAAAATGCTTGTGTCTGCCTGTGTTTTTTTTTTTGTCAGCTGACAAATGGTGTTTTGCCTAGTAAATATTCATTTTTTATTGCATACTTTTTAGCGCAGGATGGACGTAGCTAAGCATCAATCATAATTGGTGTATTGAATGAATGTGTCTGTTTGTTATTTTCATTAAAACTGACTTATTGTATGTTTTTCTCTTTCATCTAGGCTTTGAATGATTACATTTATAACCTTTGAACCCTTTGCCTTAACTCAGTTCCCATCCCCAGAGAGCTATTTACCTACATACTAACAGCTAATTTCTCCCGAGATTTCTAGCCCATATTTATATGTATATTAGTAGCTTCTAGTTAACGCACATGCTGCTCTTATTTATTCCCTTGCCTCTAAGTTTGAAAGCTTGAACTTGGGTTCTTTGAACCATAACTTTACACCTTAACACAGGTATTCGACATACAGACAAAATTGATTTTTACATGCGATAGTGTACACACATCCTTCTTGTGTGTACGGCTATGATTATTTGCTGGTTCGACTTTTGCCTTGAAGTGTGTTGTTTATACCTCAATTGCAATCAAGGTTTACTATTTACCCATACAAACACATAAGTATGTACATTAAGCGTGCGCTGCAAATCGCTGGCTCTAATGGATGTCCCAGGGGCAAATAACGCAACGCTATTGCTGCTGACCGAAAAGTGTTTTATTAGTGTGTTTATTTTCTTGGTGGAGCAAGCAACGCATTGATTTGACACCTTGACCGGTGATTTGGCCAGTCCACCCATCGTATTAACATTCCACACATGACTTTAGCTCAACAGGAAATAGCAACGAGACGAGAGAGAGAGAGAGAAATTGAGTGGAGCTATTGTTATTTGTAAATTTAATGATGTTAAAGGCGCGCATAAACAAGAAACTCTAATGAGGAGAACCAAACCAAGACGTGTAAGATAATATATTGACTTTGATTGGGAACGGGATGTTGTTGCTTGTTGATGCTGACTAGTGACAGACGATGATGCTTACTTACTGACCATTAATACCGCCAAAATGTTGATGGATTTTAACAAAATATAAAAAACCGCAATTGACACTCAGTTGTATATACCTATATACTTGATAAATGTGCAATTTTGTTTTTGGCATTGATTCGAAAGGACACTTAAGTTTATTTAGTTGTTGCGATTTTTTTTTGACAAAAAATAACATTAATTTATTTTCTTTTCACAGCCTGAACGTTTTCTCTCTTTGATATCAGTGTATTCGCATTCAGTAAAGCGAAATTTAAGTGCTTTTCAATTGATTTATTTTCTCTTCTGTCAGTCGACAATAACGCTAGTGGGCCTTTTTATTTTAAATCACTCTCGTACAACGCACAACAAGAAGTTTATCAGACTGAAGTCATCAGAAGTTACTTAGTTATTGACTCACTGGGCTTTAAGGTAAACTTTCTTTACGGCTTAAGGACGCAAAGAAAAAAACAAAAAAAAGAAGAGAAGAAAAAAACGTATTTCAAACCCGTTGAGGGTTACTTTGTCCAAGCGAATGCTAACAACTATTGTCTTATAAAAGCCGCTTACCAAGCGTAGGTTCATTCTGCGTCTGCCATCATCAAGTTAACACATGCCAATCTTTCACTCTTGGCTCTCTAGCCTTTTGTCTTTTGTCTTTCGACTCTTGTCTGGTCTCACCTGTGGGACCCACTTCCAGCTGGAAGAATCTTTTGTTAGTAGCTTAGGCCGGGCTGTCAAACAAGTTTTGTCTTTCTTGTTTCCGATTCAAAGGCCTAGCACAGTTTTAAGCGCATTAAATGTGACTTCTGACATTGCGGGTCGCTAATGTGAATGTGCAGGGATTTACTTGGATATATAATATGATACTCAGAACTCTCTCTACACACATCACCTTACTAAATGACTGAATGATTGGTGTGTGTGTGTGTGTATGTAGACAAGGGCTTTGGTCAAAGTTTTCTGTGTAGTGCCAAAACTTTGTTAAAACTAATCCGACTTTTGCATGAAAAAGCTTTGTTTTAATTCTGGTTTGACCTTTAGAAAACACCAATATTTTTGTTAATTAGTATAGCAAGAATTTAGTTTAGTTTAAGAAAAATATTCTGTTAAAGTTTTCTCTGCTCTAAGCTATTTAAACTTAAATGCTTCTGAGCGCCTGCATAAAAATTTATGCGTGCTTCGATTCCCTTGTATTAGTTGTCTTGTGTACTTGTTGCCAGTTTTTGTCTGTCGATAAAATTTTATATGCACTTGGCCAACGTTGCCTTCCGGCTTAAAGCCAAGCAAATGCTTTATTTCACTCGTCAGCTGTTGCTGTTTGGTTCCCATTGGCCGCTTATAGCCAAAACATTGGCCAACACACAATTTTCGCCACATTGAACAGCACGTGATCCGTGATCCGAGCAGCATCAGCAGACAGAACCAAGACCACATAAAAGGAAACAAACACAAAGTGCCCAGCATATGCACGTTAGCCGCGTAAGCTGTGTGGAATTGTTAAATGCTAAGAGAAGAAAAACAACAACCCACACACAGAAAATCAGGCAGCATCTGGGTCAGAAAATCAATACGCTTGGCCGGGCAGGACAAGACCTCTGTGTTGGCCGATAAAGTATGTGAGATAGACGGACGTCTATCTGCCTGCACACTCACACACACACACACACAGATAGCTATTCAATAATTGAGCATTGAAATGCCAGAGCAAAGGGCAGTCTGGCAGGAGTAAGAACAGATGCAGGAGCATCTAGGCTTTTGAGGGTGCCATTTGGGCTATTGCTGTCACAGCTAATTCTTTATTCATGTGGCCTTTCATTGAATTTGCCTTTAAAGAGAAAGACAGAGAGACAAAAAGTTTAGGTTAGTAGGCATTTGCGTAGGCTCAACCTTCCAGATTTGCGCAACTATGGCCACCTAAGGTTACCACAATGGAAATCGTAGAGTGTTGAGAGGACCCAACAAAACAATGTTGCATGCGACGTGATATGTGATACATAGTGACAACTGTCAGCCGCATACACGTTTTGCCTTAATTAATACAGATGCCATTGGTGGCAAGGCGTTGGGCTTATTAATGCGCTCCAATTGACGAAATGCTTGTCCAGCTGGAAAGTGTGAAGCAAGCAGGGTGAGAGGAGGAGAGGAGAAAAGGAAGGCAGCTTGTTGGGAGTAGATCAAAGCTTACGAGTAAGGACAAGGGTATCATTAATGTGCGCGCGCTTAATATTTGTTATTTAATACTGAGCCATAAACTGCTTCGTTTCGTGTCAAAGAGACGTGTCAAGTGGCCCATAATTAAAGTGGTTTAGTTTGTGTTGTATTTATTATTGTTGGTGTGGCAATTAACGCCTAGCATTTGACTGCCTTCCTTTGACTCCTACCGGCTGCAGTTTTCACGTGAAAAATCAAATCGTGTTTGGTTTGCTTTTTGTTTTTTTTTTTTTTGCTGTTCTCGATTAACAGGAAAGCCATGGCAGGAAAGTCAAAACAAATGGAAAGAAACAGTCTGCAACATGGCTGGAGTTCAGTTCTATCGGCATGCTTCAAGCTGTACGTGGCAAGTAAACAGGTGGCTGTTTTGCCAGAGAGCAGTGCTATGCAAGCTCCTGCTTGTTAGCTTTCAATACAATCGATGGCGGAGCTTGATCACACTTTAAACAGCCAGGGCGTATGATTAATGTGTGCGTTCAATGAATAATGACAGTGCTTGAGGCGCCATTGTTTGTCGCCTGTCATGGCAATGTGTTAATTTGCAACTATAACCGTTAGTTTAAATTAATTCCAAGTCTTACAAAATTGACAGATTGACTCACTTTTCAGCAAAACAACAAAATAAGAAAAGGTAACATCATTGTGTAAATCAATTTAAACCAAATAGTTTGCCATGGTTCTTTGGAGGCAGACAACATGACTGTTGTCATTTGGAGATCCCTCTTGTGTTTTTGTTCAGTGACACTTTGCGTCAAAGGTCAAAATGCTACCTAAACAAGTCACAGACGGGAAATTATGAATACGAATTTGCCAATTTTGTCAACATGACGTCGCAATTTCGTTCGGCTGTTGACTGATTTGGGTAAGTTTGACACATTAATGGGGTTGATTGGCCGTCTGACCAAATGCAAACCGAAACGCCGCTCTATTTCAATTGACATTCTCTTGTTTCAGCACCAGTTGGTAGCTTATTTTTGGCATATCAATTTCTCAGGCAATCGCAATCCAAGCACGTAATTCAAATTTTTGGGTGCGAATGACACCCTCAAAAATGTTGCAATTAGCTAGAGTTTATGATGGCTTTATGCTTTTTTTTGACGGTCATTAAAACCGTTTAATTAGCATTTGACATGTCGTTGTTGGTAAATGTTTTTTATGAGCCTACATGCCTATTATTCTTGGTGTAATAAAGTATACGTGTAGAAAAAATAATCAACAGTTAAGGTTCTTCTGTTTTTTAAGTATATACAAAGCATTTTGTTGTGCTAAAGTTTAATTGTTTTTTGCACAAAGGGCTAAAAGTAGGTTTTAACTGAAGTTTTTGAGCTTTTCAAACTTAATGCAAGTAGGTTTTATGGTAGTGAAGCTCCTTAATATGTACATACCACATTCAAGGCAAATGTAATTAAATTAATCAGGATTCGGTTGAATGCAAATGAAAACAATGCTGATCAGGGAAAGCATTCAAATATTAACTGCAACTAATCCTTTGCCAGACGCAAAGGACGTACGCATCTTAGTTACCTCGTCTGGGCCACCAAGTGCGTTCTGTGATTGAGATTCAGTCTGGCCTTTTTGTGCGCCCTTGCGGCTTATTGTTGCCTTGGTTGCATTATACATACCTTTCGACTTCTCGACTTCTTGAAGACATGACCTCGTAAGTGCAAATAAATTAGCATCAACCGTACTGAACAGTCTATTGACCCCTTCTTGGTATGTTAATCAAAGAAACTTCAATGCTTTCGTTCTTTGATTTAACCACATTCAATTAAGACACATATATTTATTTTAAAAATGTTACTCCATTGATACAATTAAGCATACGGCTGAAATTCATCAATATCGTACCATTCCTTGTGCCAAACCGAACCGAATGCACACGTACAGAATATGTGGCAGCCAATTTGTGGCCTTAATGCATATACGGCTTATAAATATGGTTTCTTTATGAACGTCAGTGTTAAGCAATTTTGCTGGTTAAGTGTACAAATTAATTTATTGGCCAGATTGCGGCATTTCAATCGAAATGTCTGCTGCAAACAGCAGTTAAATACACATTTTAACATTGTCAAAGAAGGATAAACCCAACAGTCATCGAAATGAGATTGATTCAAAGAAAAGTAGAGGCGATCAAATGAAAACAAAGTTAAACCACGCCATATAAAACTATGTAAATGTATGTATATATATGTTTAAATACTTAAGAAAATAAGCAGCGCACTCCGTTGGAATGTCAGAATGTTGAGTGGAAACATTTCAAACGGAAACGAAAACGAAAACCCATACTGAAAGAGAAATAAATGTGCTCCGGCAAAGAGAACACGAGTAAGGGATACCTTTAGCTCTAGGGTAAGCCAATTCCAGTTCCGTTTCTGTACCAGGCATAAGCAGAAAACTTCTCTAGAACAAATGTTATATCCAAACTGAACCCTCGTTGAAAACGCTGCCTGTTACAAACATTTGAACCACTTCATAACAGACCTGTTAAACATTGGCAACCGTTTCAATGGATATACAAGCCAATATGAAAATCATTGCTTACCCAATGTGCGAAACACAGCTCAGCAACACCAACGTTTACGGGCTAACTAGTTTACCATGGCCAAATGTATAGCAGGCAGGCAACGGTGGAATCACATTGTTGGCCTGCAAAATTGTGTTTGAGGTTTATTTTTTTTTTCAAGCTTGTTTACAGCGTGGGCCAATTCGGATTTGTATTATTTATAAGTGCCACACGCTAGGCGGCTGCAGCACGTGGCAATAATATTATTGGTTTTTCCAGGTGTATGGTTGTGATGCCCACAACTGGACAACAGTATGCAGCATACATTTTGGGGTATTAATATTTGAAATCTGAAAGCAGGCGAAATGCTGCCACAGGCATTTTAGCATATATTCTTTCTTGTGTTGTTTGTGTCGTCAGATATGTGCATATATAAACATATATACATACATAAATCTACTTTGCATGAACACTCAATAGATTACGCAACACTGACAAAAAAAACATTTTATGCCATTCATTTGAACTCCCCAAGCTGTTTTTCTTTCTATTCTATTTTTTGTCTAGGCACAAGGCAATAATCCGGGGGGCAAGTCCAAGTCAAGAGCTGTGTCAACTTTGTTCAAAAAAGAAATAAATCACCCGAGAAATTGGATGCTGCCTAGGACAGATAGAGAGAGAGAGAGAGAAAGAGAGTTCTTATAGGCACACCCACTCCTCTAACAAGAATTTTGTATGCCAAATTATGCATTTGTCCAAGGTACATTGATACACACACACATGGCAGGTCCTTTTGCGGCTGGAATTTGGGACACACAACACACACAAAGAGTTTGTAGGTTGAAGCTTTTAACTTAAACATTGAGGAAAGAAGGTTTGCCTTTCCGGAAAACTAAAAAAATGAACGCGTGTCAGTGCTTAGACATTTTCACATATTCATGCAAATTAAATTTCACTTTGGTCAAATACATTTGGTTTGAGTGTAATGCAGGGCAACCTAAGACAGACATAGAGAGAGAGAGAAAAAGAGAAAACGGAAAAGAGCAGTAGTAGGAAGCCAGGGCAAACAAAGGATTGGTGAGCCAAAACATCGACGAAGGCTGTCAGTTCACTTGCGATGCTTCTGCTGTGCCTGACACGACTCTAACCAACTGGCAATATAGCTTTCAACGATGATAATGATAGCGGTTGCTTACACACAAAGGTCCAAGCATTTTGTTGAATGATTCACTTCCTTTCCTTTTCATTTGCCATCAGTAGCATCATTTGTCAACTTGTCTTGCCAAAAGAAAATGAACAACAACAAAAAATAAATAAGAACCTATTAGAAACAGAGAAACTAAGCCAGAAGTTGTCAGTTAGCAGGTGTAAAAAAAAACAAAAGCATTAAATGCTTAAAGCATTGCAATTTTCTTAATCATTCACAAAAAACTTAAGCTGTTTGATGGTCAAATTACCCAGAATTCAAAAATCTTTTTGTATTTGAGTTTCGTAGACGAATTTGTGACCACATTGTTGGTTAAGTTACACTAAAGTTGTGTGGCTTAAAATTCTTAAAAAGCAATTACTAAGCATGTTGTGAATGTAAAATAAAACGCAAACATTCTGCTTAAAGGAAATTGAAGTGGCACTTGCAGCATCCACTCACTGCCCTTGCCCCCCCTTAAACTTGTTGCTGCTTAATATTTTTTTTAATATACATTGTTGCTGTTGCTATGTTGCTTTTTTAATAAAGGTACATCAAACTACTTTGTGTGTTTGCCATGCAGATTGAGTTAATTAATTTGCACGAAGTAAACAGTAATAATTAGCTTATGAAAAGCAGCCCAAGGCCGCTTGGTTGTTAGACAGTGAAATTAGTTTGTTTGCCACTTAAATCATGTAAAATGATCGTAAAGTGCCGTCGATGTTATTTTTGTCTTACAGGAATGTCTTCGACATTGATACTACGGGCTTACACTGCGTATGTGTTATGTCTGCCGAACATTGCCCTACGGAAGCACAAAGATTTCATTTGTACTGCTGTGCGCGCCAAAACAACACATCGAACATCGAACATGTTGCGTGTTGTAAGCGCTGCTCCTGCCGCTACTGCTGTGATTTTATGAATGAAACAGGTCTCAGCGAATGGCACGCATGCATGCAAACAGGTTCGAATATCACGAACGAGCCTCGTTGGTTCGCCAAGTGCTAACAGTTCGCAACGAACAACCGAAGTGAACGGAACAGAACGGAACTTCAGTCAGTTGCGCATCGGTTGTCGATTCGTTAAGTGATATGCAGCAGTCGTAAGCGCGACGCTTTCGGGTTATTCAAATTATTAGAAGTTGGTAAACGATGCGACCAAAGTGATAAGATAAGATGTACAAGAGTGCCAAATAAATACCAAAATCAGTGAAAATCTTTTAGTTGACGAATTAATATTTATTTAAAGTTCGCTTGTAATTCCTTAAGACCTATTAATAAGCTACCGGATGTGCAAAATTAATTGGAAAAATAAATGAAGTACTTAATACTAAAATAAAGTGGAATAAATAAAAGTATATTCAACTATCTTTTCTATCAGTGGCTGCAATTGTTATGGAAAAATTTTAAAATAGTGTTCAAGTGCTTAAAATGGTTTTGCATTTGAAACGTAAAACGCAAAAATTCTATCGTACAAATTGTGCAAATATTTCCAAAAACGCTCGCAACTTAACATTGCTTCAATAACACATCACAATTGCCAAAAAATTCTACAATGCTTTGGATGTTCAGTGTCAGAAAACAAACCAAATAAAAATAAATAGTATATGATGGTATGCTAATATTTGTATTAAAAACACACGTTGTTTATGGCTTCCAACTTGATCTAATACCGGTAATATATATTTTAAGTATTCTTTAATGTGCGTGTGTGGGTTAACGATTCTTTATGTTGTTTGAGAGTGGATGTGTGTGCGTGTGTGTGCTTAGCGAAACAACTGTGCAAACATGCCGCGGTTTTCGGCACGGTTTTGTTTAGTGTATCGGTTCGGTTGGAGTTTGAGTTTGAGTAGCAAAAACACACAAAAATAAGTGGCAGGCTCTTCAACAGTTTTGAATGCCTGAATACTTGGGCAACTTTAGCGAACTTTTGCGACCAATTAGAAAAAGGAAACCCACCAACATTAAGAAACAAAGAGCAGTACAAATTAATTCAATCTCAGTTAATGCACAAACTTTGTTTTTTTTACTGCTGCGCGCATAAAAAAGTAGAAAAAAAAACCAAGTCGACATACCGTCTAGTTGAAGTTGGTGTGTACTGTACCACAATATATAACTGGGTGTGTGTGTGTGTCTCTACCTACTCATGTATGCACCCTGTTGGCCGTTAGTTTTGTCCTTCGTACAAACTAATTAAGTAACTAATCTAATCTAGTTTATATATATATTATTTTCCTCCACTTTGACACAAAAGACATTTTTTTTTTGTGTTCTGTTGTACTTTTCGCAAATACAATTAAAATGGCCGTTGTCATGATAACCAGAGAACCATGCGGATGCTTCAAACTTATAGCTTGCTACATATACCAACAATCATTGCCACAGAGCGCGCATATACAATTAAAATATATAATGATAGTTTCTTGTCGTAAACTTTAACTCGCTTATTCGCTTATTCGCTTGTCGCTATGCAATCATCTGTCAGTTATATCTAACTTTTGATTGATAAGCCGACAATGTGTTGCCGTTAAGACAGCAAAACTTTCGCTAACTACTACAAATGCACAGCGTTAGAGTGAACCACAATTATTTAAAATTGTCCTGCGGCATCCTTCAAGCGTTGCCTTATAATCAATGCCAAATTCACCATCCAACCGCGCTATCTGCAAAACTTTTGCAATTGAATAGTTTCTTCTTTGATATTAAGTTGCTCGGCCTTCGCTTTGGGTAAATAACAAAGAACACACACATACACACATCACGCGCATACGCTTTAATTCGCTTTAATTATTACCAAGTGAATCAATAAGTTGCGCATACGCAGTGTGTGACAGCACTTGCCAACTCATGTGACTGTCTTTTTTATAACAACTGCTTCATTCATTGTGCTTAATTAATTAATGATGTGGCGTATTTGTTATTTCTTTAATCCCACCATTTCTTAATCAATTAATATCAAGCTGTTGTTGTGTACTTTGCACATTTTAACACGATATCAAACAGCACAATTTAAATGTTGCTGTTGCCTTGCGTCTTTTGGCAGTTTTTTGTGCCGCCCCAAGGCGGCAAGGGTCGTCTAGACAGAAGGACACTTGGTCTAAGTTTGGCAACAGTTTGCGCAACGCACACTTTTTGCACACAACCCAATCATATGCAAATTAATCAAAAGCATTTGTTTACTCGCGATTTCGCCGCTGCACATCTGGAGCTTAACCTTTCACAAGATGACGACCACGAAGAAGCTTATGAGTTTTTCGCATTTCTCGGCTGCTGTCTCGATCAATCAAATGCTCATTTAGTTATTAATCGTGTTGATTAAGCTCAAGCCACAAAAACGAGAACGAGAACGAGAACGAGAACGAAACTTTTTCTTTCTTTTTATATAAAACGTGCTTTGACTGACAATCAAGGCAAAAACAATATTTAGCATATGTCTCATATAGCCATATAGCCGATAGCGATTAAATTAATGGCAATCAAGCAATATATCAATACTGCATATAAGAATTATTACCATACAATTAGCGGTTAATTGAGTTCAACCAATTATAAACAAATAATAATAAGTAAGAAATACTTGAAAGACAATGCAAAATGCAGTCATAAATTGAGTTAAACTCAACTATAAAATTGCTTAGTGCACGCTGTGCGTATACTTTATATTTGTAGAGCACAACAAAAACACATTTCGTGCTTCGTTGTGTGTGTGCGTGTGTGTGTGTGTGACAGCATGGCCACAGTATCAGCAATAACAGCACTTGCTCAAGCATTCGTTTTAATTTATGTTCATAAATTAAATTGGAAAATGAATTGTTATGGAATTTTACTTTGAACTTGCACTGTAAATCGACGCAAAATGTCGCAAAATAAAAAAAAAACATAAAACAAGCTCAAAGTCGCAAAGTCATCGGCTGTCTGTCTGATTGTCGGTCTGTATATATTATCCATTAAAAAAGCTAATTCGCTGGCTTTGCCTGTTGAGTTTTACCGGCGTCTGTTAGAGTTAATCGCCATAGGCTTCAGCAAACACCAGCGGCATCAACTTTGCCAGCACTTTTACTTAATAAACTGCTTTGTAATTACACTTGTATAATTTTGTGGCAAAGGTCAATGACTAAAGCATGCTGCATATATATATATATTTAAAATTGCATATATTGATCTCAAATTGCTTGAAAAATTTTTGCTAAGATTCTAAATGAAGAGTTAATTACCATTTGGCTTTAAGCTATGCAAAAGTGTTGAGCTTTTTATGCTAGTGTCAATTGATTGGCAATTAATGGACTTTTCATCGAATCTAATAATGTGTAAGAGTTTTCCAATCAATAAAAGGTTAAAAAGCAATCAGAAATTAATGTGAAAACTACTCTTTTGAGAAGATTTTCAGGTATTTAGGGCTAGCACGAAAAGTCAACAACAGTTTTACAGATTCTTTGAATTCAAGTGAAAAGCTTATCAGGTTTCTAGAAAATGGTTATGCTTTTAACTTTTTACTAATTGCTTATTTGAATTTCTATTCCTTGCAGGGTCAACATTAAAAATGGCTTAGGGGTAAACCCAATCGCGCACCTCAATACGAAACTAAACGAATTGAAATATTCAACATAATGCAAACGTGAAAAAAAATAATACATTTAAATCTCTCAACAAACATTCACTAAACACATAGAACATTAAAGACTCCAAAATGGATAACTTTGTGGACACCATACATGGCCAGTTGCCTGCAGGCAATGCATCTGTTTTGCTGGACAATGACACGGACAGCAATTGGTCGGCAGTGGCAAACATTACACGACTCTTTGTTGCAGCAGCTGCTGAAGTGGGCCCCAACATTGCCAACTATACGCTCAACATGCTGGAAGCAGGCTTGGCGTTGGCCACAACAGAAGCGACCAACATGGATAGAGCCACGACTGGTGCTTCCAGAGTCCATGAGGCTGCCTATGCCGTTATGACGGAAACACGGCTGAATAGCTCAACGCTTGGCCATATCAATAGTCTGCACGACTCATCGCCAGTGGCAGAGCAAGTGCCGGAACATGTTATGGACCATGCACCACAGCTATCGCGTTCGGGACTGCTTAAGGTTTATGTGCTCACTGTGATGGCTTTGTTCTCGTTGCTTGGCAACCTGCTGACCATCTGGAACATATACAAAACACGCATAACGCGTCGCAATTCGCGTCACACCTGGAGCGCCATATATTCGCTAATGTTTCATCTATCTATTGCCGATGTCCTGGTTACCGGCTTCTGTCTAATTGGTGAGGCAGCCTGGTGCTATACGGTGCAATGGCTGGCTAATGAGCTCACCTGCAAACTGGTTAAACTCTTCCAAATGTTCAGCCTCTATTTGTCGACTTATGTGCTGGTGCTTATCGGTGTCGACCGTTGGATTGCCGTCAAGTATCCCATGAAGTCACTCAACATGGCCAAGAGATGCCATCGATTGCTTGGCGGCACCTATATTCTCTCGCTGGTGCTTAGCCTGCCTCAGGTAAGTGTCTCATTTGGCTCTGAATTCTAAGTTCAAATTCGCATCCTTGTACCAAATCAATTTAAATTGAATTTACGTCAATGCTCAGAACACTAAGAGGATTGGTTTAGGCTATTAAATTCAATTTGTTTCTTGTTTTGTTTCTTGTTTTAAGCAGTTAACATTAAATGTTTGAAGTTAAAAATGTTTTGTTCTTAAAAAAAAATCTGAAAAAAGTTTTTACATCGTTTTTTTTTTTAATGAATGCTAAACCTAATTGTAGTACAGGAAAAAATATTTGTACAAAACTTTTTTACGAACTGTTCACATATTTCAAGAGAAATTTTAAACATCATTTGTTACTTCCGAGAATATCTCTAAATATATCTCAATATGTTAGATGTCTTTAAAGTCTGAATCATTTTGCATTTATTGTTGTCAAATATATTTTTTTTATGTGTCCTTCTGTAAAATCCGATTCAATAACATTCCACAACGTCGCTTTCTCGCTTTTTCTCCCTCCAGTCCTACAAACAGTTTGACAAACTTATGCAGCAATTTGTCGCCTTGCCATTAAGTCAAGCACAAAAAATAGCAAAAAAGCGAACGTAGAAAGCAAACTTCGGTCCACAGGCTGAGGCTTTTATCAGCTTTTTGTTCCTGCTGCTGTTGTTGCTGCTTCGTGGCAAAGTTCAAGTTATATTATTGTATATTTGCCTTATGGCACGCATACGCCCCGGTGGCAACGCGTAAATAGTCCTAGAGAAGCCGGCGTTTTCGTCATTGTCGTTGTGTAAGCAAGCATTAAAAGTGATTGCCTGCTGCATAAAGGCAGTTTGCTAAACGCTGCCTTGGGCATCGCAAACACACATCCACATACTGAGTGCTTACTATGCGACCCTTTCCAATCAAGTGTGTGTGTGTGTGTCGGCTTAAAGGGTTTGGACTTTTGAAGCCGGGAAGCTGTAAACGTTCGCGAACCGTCAACAGTAATGAAATATTGATTTTTTATTTCCTTTTTTTTTTCCTCTTTTGCCAGCATTTCAACAGTCAGATTGCTCAATGGCTACTTATCCCTTTGAATCCGCCTCATCTTTAATCATAACAAAAAAACCAAACAAAAACAAAAGAAAAGAATACCAAAAACACACACATATGGTTTTGGGTTTGGTTTCGTTTTTTTTTTAAGCTTTTGATATCCTTTCATTTTCACACTTTTATTGCATTATTTATGTGGAATGTCTGCGTTTTGTGTCGCTTGATTGCATATCTAATTGAGTTGGCGCTGCTGATTTATGACCCAACTGGTATTTTAATAGTCCTTTGATTCTGACACAATTTACGATAATCCATGGCTTAGTTCAGCCTGTACCTAAACCCAACTGGCCCTCCGTACAGCTTTAATGAGTTCCGCATTCAGTATATCAGCAAAAGAACAGAAATTATATGGTATTCCTTGGGTCGTTATCTCTCGTGTTCATTGTAAATTTCTGTCATTTACCTAATGGATAAATTGTTGGACAAAAATTCAAACGAAACGTTAACAGCGTTGTTTGCCATGGTTTTAAATTAAAATTGCTTTTCCACCCAATCTATAATGAAACTCTCCTCCGTTTCTGTTTCTCCATAAGCTGCCATTTGCACAAATTTTGTATTCGCATTAACCATAATATGTTAAAGTTAATTTCTGCGGTTCGTTTGTGTGTGTTTTCAGTCCTTGTTTCGAACACGTCAATGTGCGAACAAAGGATTACATATTCGAGCCTTAACACTTACAACGTTTTAGACGCTGCCGCTGCCGCTGTTAACCAAAACCATTTAATATGCGTATGTAGAAATGTAGTAGAACTACACCTGGCACTTTACGGTGCACTCTACACTTGCAATCTAAAATGCGATACATGATAGCGGATAATTCCTAATGGCAATTCCAATAGTGCTTTGAGTTTGAAATTAGCAATCAAGTGCTGGCTAGCTGGCTTTATTAGCTTCCGGGAAGCACAAACATACATGCACATGTCAATTGCTGTTCAGGTTGCTTTATGTCGCCGACAATCTCACTTCCGGGTACACTTAAGTGCCACTCAGTACAATTTGCCAGCGGCATTACAACGAAAAGCTTGGCAGGCATCGGCATCGGCAACGGCATTGGCACCAAATTGTGATTTGACGCTAGCCAATCTGCAAATCGATGTGAGTGAGTGGAAAATGCTTAGCGTGTAATATCGTTTATCTTGGTCTGCTCAGAAACGTTGCTCAGTTTTGCTTTTTAATAGATCTGGCAGCGCTGGCCATTTCCCACCCACGCACACAGCTGCAGCGCTGATAAATATGCTATGTTTTTTATCAACTTAATTTGCAGTGCAGTGCCAATAAACTTGATTTATCTAGTGCGTATTAAAAGAGCGTTGCGCAAGATAATGTTTACATATAATTAAGCAACAACACGTCATGTATAGCATGTGGGCGTCTCTCTGCAGGCTCTTGCTCGACACACATATTTAAATGTTACATATGAATATTATATTTTCTGTTTTTAACTGAAAGTGACGACGGCAACCCAGGAGTACTAATTGCTAACTTAGCTTAATTACTTACTGCATGCGTAATGACCAGGGCTGCAAAGTTTTGAACCAGTTAACAGGCTCACATCGATAAAGAAGTTATTGATGTTGCAATAAGAAAACATAATTTGAAAGACATATATCTAGATTTTAACGACATGCACTTTTGTTTAATCACTTTAATTTCCATAAAATCATAAATATCTGTATGCAGTATTTCCCATATGCTCTATTGTAAGCCTTTAAGCTGCTTAGCTTTTTTTTATAGCTGTTTTCAAAGACAACTTTAGTTAACCCAACAAAGTTTTTATAATGTTGCATTTAGTTTCAGTTGAAAAGTTCTTCGGTTCCAATTGCAACAAAAACCCCATTGTGCAGCCCTGATATACACACACACACACTCTTGGCAATTATAACAGTTTTGTTGTGGCACATTGGGACTTGCTTCTGGTCGCCACAATATCGCCTGTTATTTGCTGTTAGCTGATTTTGCTAGCCTCACGAGAATACTCTAGCTTTATTCGTTTTTTCATTATTTATTTTTTTGTTTTTGCCTTATCAAATATGCCAGACATAAAACTCATGCGACATTATAACGTGACACTTGACACTGCGTCTCTTTGGCTTTGACGCCATTTACTGGCATTTGCTGGCATTGCATAATATGAAAAGTTTATTCCACAATATTTGTCACAAACGCTGCTCTCCATGCCTCATTGTAAAAAGGCAGCTCACGTCGGTAATCAATAGCCATCATGTCAAATTCAATATGTGTAGATATTCTTGCTGTTGCCCGCTGCGACGCGTTTCGCTAGCCTTCTAGGTTCCTTGTCTTTAGTTCCAGGCGTTACAAATAATAAAACAAAATGAAAATTTACTTTCGACTGGCAATAAACAACAAATGTTCGATTTCAACTCCCACACTTCCTCGCTTTCTGGCCATTCTATCAGCAGCTGTGGTGCAATAAGTCTGTTTGTGGCTTCTTCAGCTTTTTCATCTTCATATGCTTCATGCTTATTCCATCTTTTATTACACTATGAATCTCTCTCATCTACCAGTTGCGGTTTCTGTTTGCAAATGTGTTGAAATGGCAAAGTGAAATTCAATAGAATTTCCTAGTTGATTGGCCAATTGGCACATACATATACATATATATATATATGTATACAAATAGAAATGATTCTTCCACATGCAAAGTAATTGCTTATGAAATCCACTTTCGTCTCAATAGTTTCTGCAGACAGACAAAACTCACGCAACACCCAACACAGACGCTTTATGTTCAAATAAAATGCACAATTGTTGAATTAAAGCCAGCAGCTTAATCGGTATTGGCTATGAAAATGATCCTATATTATTTGTGTGTTCTGTTAAATTGCTTGGAAGCTATAAATGTGCGAAATTAATAAAAATCAATCTTAATACCAAAGGCAATGCCTATGCGTCCATTTAGCCATCTAGCCACATTGGTTTTAGTGTTTTAGTTTTACTGCTTTGGCCAAGAAGATTGCGACAGCTGTTGACATGGCCCGAAGTACTAAGACAAGCCATAAAATGTGCAAATGAAAAGACTCTTAATGCATTTGTTATAATCACAACTGTATCCGCACTGTGTGAAACCCCAATAACCTTTTCGGACCGGAATTCCACTAAGATTTATCGTCACACTGGGACACTCGGTGATGTTTCTCTCGTCATTTGCGGTCTTGTTGACTCAAACAAGCATTGTTAGAGCACTCTGATTGTAAATAGTTGCGCAGAGCTCAAACAAAGTAGCAGTTGCCAGAATTTAATAACTCTTTGAGTCTTACTTATTTTGTTTTTTGTTGAAATAGTTGAATATGAATATTTATGATATGCAATCATGCAATTTGTAGATTCTAGTGTACTGAAGTTTCATTTCGATTAACTAAATTGCCAAATTGCCTTAGGGTTAATGCAAATAACTGCAAATGATCCATCAAATCTATATAGTCAATGGCACGTGAATTTATGCAAAGTGCTTCACACAAGGACCAAAATGAAAGCATGCTTCAATGTGTTGCAAAAGGCAGCAGTTCAAGTGGAAAGGAAAAGCATACATTTAAATTTCTCCCCAATGATGGGAAAATCTGATAAAAAAAAGTATTCAATCAAATAAATAATATAAAAATGCAGAGGAAGCAAAAAAAAAGAATCTGTTAAATGTTTGCGCATTTTAATCAAACTTCTTGTGTCATCATTTTCACGCTGCTTTTTTTTTTTGTCACCCCCAACGCGCAGTTCTTCATATTCCATGTGGCACGCGGTCCCTTTGTCGAGGAGTTCTATCAGTGTGTCACACACGGATTTTACACAGCTGACTGGCAGGAGCAAATGTATGCTACATTTACGCTCGTCTTTACGTTTCTGCTGCCATTATGCATTCTATTCGGTAAATATATATATATATATATCTGTTCATCTCAATGCTAATGTTATGTTTAACATATTTACATTTCCTAGGCACCTACATGTCAACGTTTCGAACAATATCAAGTAAGTGGACACACATGAATGTTAAACTGAACAATGCCAAAAGTGTTTGGTATTTTTTTTTTACTTGACCTTCTCTTGATTTTTTGTGTTTTTCCTTTTGCTTTGCAGGCAGCGAAAAAATGTTTCAGGGCTCGAAGTTGGCCAACTACTCGACGACAAAGCAGCTGCCCACACAAACGAATCGCCAACGTCTAATACACAAGGCCAAAATGAAATCATTGCGCATATCCGTTGTGATCATTATCGCCTTTCTTATTTGCTGGACACCCTACTACGTCATGATGATTATATTTATGTTCTGGAATCCAGACAAAAGGGTAAGTAATCAAAATATACTTTGTGCCCGTTTGGCTGGCACAGATTTGACGCTAGTGCTTCCGGTTCCGTTCAGTGTTTCGACACGCTTTAAACAGCATTTCAATGCTTTCGTTGGATTTTGTCATAAGTACAATAAATTCGAGTTGTTTAGTGCGACGAGCGGAAATAGTTGATATCCTGATAAAAGTATAAATAACGAACTTAAATCCTCCTAGTTACCTTTTTTCTTTAAAGCTATTCAAAACCTACAAAAACACAAAAATAGAAATCGCAATAATTAAGCAACATTTTCTAATTCCAGGAACATGCAGTTCGTAAGCTCAGCTTAAGTACTTAGAGAGCAGGGTTTATTGCTAACAAGTCGCGTATATTTCGACGCGTGTTTAGGCTAAACACAAAAAAGGGTTATACCCTATAAAAAAAAGAGTTTAAGCCATTTTAAAGAGCCATCAATCAGCAGTCGATTTGAGAGGCGTGGTTTTGCAGACCGTTGTTGTTGTTGTTGTTGTTGTTTCGTTTGACGTGTTTTATATTACAGCTTGTGGCAGCTGAAAAGAAAATAAGCATTTACTACGAATTGCAGGGGCATAAAGAAAATGCTGCTGCTGCTGCTGCTGCCACGCAATTGATTCGCTGGACAGCTGTTCCGCAAAAAAAATAATCCTTTTATGGTTTTACTCTTTTGTTTTCTTTATTATTGTTATTTTTTGGCTGCTCGTCGCACATCAGAATTACATTTTTTACTTCTTATGTCCGATTTTTTAATTAATTGCCTAGAACCGGCAGATTGTTGACTTGGTTACGTTTGGGCCGTAAAAAAAGGATTACGACTGCGACTAGATAATGAAATGCCAAAGAGCAGCCACAAAACGAAAAGCCACAAAAAACCTGACAAGCCATATTGAGTTGGTTGTAATATTGTTTTACTGTTGTTGTTTTCGCTTACAGCTGGGCGATGACCTACAGGATGCCATATTCTTTTTTGGCATGTCCAACAGCCTGGTTAATCCGCTCATCTACGGCGCCTTTCATCTCTGCCCCGGCAGGCGCAACAAATCGGGCACGGGCGGTGGCAACAACAATGCATACAGCCTGAACAGGTATTCCTTTGACCCATAAACCTTTACCTTATCTATCTATCGGTCTATAGCCTGCGCATCTTTCACAGAGGCGACTCACAGCGCACTCCATCCATGTTGACGGCCGTCACCCAAGTGGATGCAGGCGGTGGCAATGCTCGCCAAATGCGCACCTTTCGCCAGCAGAGCTACTATCGCAGCTCGAGCAATGGTGCCGCTGGTGGGCCGTTCAAGGAGCAGGTGGGTCTGCTGCAAGTGGGCAGCGTTGGTGGTGTTGGCGGTGGTGGTGGTGCCACGCCACATCTGATGCGCAAGAGCGCCTCCGTGCGCAGTCCACATCCCAATCATAGTGCAGCAATTGCCGTTAGGCATCCGGGCTGCTTGCGGGAGCAGGAGGAGCAACTGCTGTTGCAATCAACGCCATCGACACTGGTGCTCAACTACGATAGCCAGCGAGGCGTTGCCAATGGCCATAAGTTGATGAAGGGCGTCACCCTGCTGGCGGATAACAATGAGCGGGTGTCGAGTGTGTGAGCAAAGCTTGCGGCGATGGTGACGGTCGAGGCAGAGATTGGTGCCACAATGCGTGCAGCAGAACTGGAGGATGCTTGCTCCTGCTGCCGTTGCCTGAGCCAGGAGCTGGTGCGACGCCAACAGGGACTCCTAGAGACGCCCTAAACACTACGTATGCTCATCAAGGTTGTTGGAACCAGGAACTGTGGCATATTGTTGCGTTTAGCCAAATGATCAGATCATTAAGCAGGACGCAAACAACAAAAGCAAGAAGAAGAAAAAATACCATTTGATTAGTGCAACTAATTGAGAATTAAGTCTTTGAACACTGTTCGTGTGCATATATAGTGCGTTAATATGTAGACTTTATTTAGTTTTGAGTTATACTAGTCTAAATGGCAAAGTGTAAAAGGTTGACAATTAATTGGCTGAGAGCTGCTCATAACTAATTTAAATTATGTGTGCTAAGTGAACATTTTGTTGATATCATAATTAAGTTAAACACTAAGATGCCGTCACAAAACTTTCATTATGAGAAAAACAGAAATCCTTTGTAAGGAGTGAATACTAAACAACAGCTGCACATGGTAAAAGAAACTAACTAAACTTAACTGTATCTACTTAGTCTAGAAACTTAAACAAACATTAAATTAGTTGTAATATTATTGCGTTATTTCTGCAACAAGGATTCAAAAACACAAAACACGTGCAAGAAAATTCAGTAATCTATGCATGTTAATTACCAACGAGTAAATCCCCTATAATACTTAAGAAACTTGTACTTAACTTTGCTATATTTGTAAATGTATTCTAAGTGTGTATATACAAACCTATGTAATGTCGAGCTTGTGTATAAGTGTGCACAGCAGCAAATAGGCCAAGGGAATAGTTTTTTTTTATGAATTCTCAATTAGATTTGGCCTACTGACAAAGTTTATACATGATTATACTCTAAATGTATCTTTGTTTGTGTGTGTTTTTTTATACATGTAAGATAATCTGCGTAACAAATTTGTATAGTTTATTTTTTAATAAAAGCAAATAACTCCAAAAGAGCATTGCAAACGAAAAGTTTACGAGCCAAAGTTCTTGTTCCTGTATGCCTATGACATAGATATGTGTGCCTGGGCATCGTAAATCTAACTTAGACTCACATCCCTCTGTTATCCCATCTAGGCATTATTGCACACATTTGTTTTT
This sequence comes from Scaptomyza caliginosa, assembly GCA_035044725.1. Taxonomy (NCBI): domain Eukaryota; kingdom Metazoa; phylum Arthropoda; class Insecta; order Diptera; family Drosophilidae; genus Scaptomyza; species Scaptomyza caliginosa. The sequence goes on along the minus strand of JAWNNR010000033.1, from coordinate 181,270 downwards.
TTATGCGCAGCTGGGGTTCACGGCGTGCTGGTCAAGGAGCCAATCTCTTTGGCCGCACCGTGACTACATACTGCAAAGTTCGTGTACAAGTGCAAAACAAAGCGTTGGCAGCGCTCGGACCAAGGAATCAACTTTCACTTGCGCCACACAACAAAAAATATCTGCTACGAAATTTTTATTTAGACGCTTTGTGAAAAAATAAAAAAAACAAAAAACACAACGGGAACCAATTTACAAAAATAATGGAAAACGTGAATGGCAACGCGTGCCCTGCGGGGTTGAGTGAGTGTTTTCTTTTTTTGTTTTGTTTTGTTTTAATGGTTGACCGAAGTTTATGTTTTTTATTTGCACTCGCCGGGTGGGCGAGCCTGTCTCTGGGCGCAATTATGCACAGGCAGACGACCAAGAGCAAAACTGAGTGACACGTTCATCATTTGATGGGGACAATATTTTTCAAAATGTAATTCCCTAAATAGGCATTGCATTGGTATTTATGTACGTAGGATAATACCACGTACACACACACACACACACACACAGAGAGACCAAGAATTCACTGCTCGTGAATTTAAATTAGTATGTTATAAACTGTAATATGTTTGCCGCATGACTGGTGCACACGAAACAAATTTGTAAGCCCACTTAACGACCAATCCTCCTCGAATACGGCGTATCTGAGATTTAAACGCGTTTCGATTGAACTCAACCTTGTTTTGATGATAATTCAATGGTCGGATCCATTTACGTGGCTGAATGGGCCTTTGTTTTGGCTGTGGTCGCTATTGATTGCAACGAAATTGCCATCAGGATATGCCACATAACGTTAGTAAGCGTATTTTACCAATATATAGGGCCAATCGAATTAGCTTTGATATCTGTGTACAGCAGTGCTGCTGTGTAAAGTAGCATTATTACCCAAACAAAATTATAATTATATTATGTTCATAAATACAGCTAGCTCCTAAAAGTATGCCGCGTTTTGTTTGGCTTATCCGTTGAAGCCAATGCAACAACCGTATATGTGTCATGGGTGCGTGTCACGCTATCTTATACTGAAAATGCAAAACCGAAAATAATATAAGTTTGATAATATCCTTACAATTCGCTCGACAAAGAAAAACACACGTATGTATTTGGTTAAATAAAGTGCTTTATTTATTTGCAACTCTGTCGAGATCCTAGTAAATAAAAAAAAACAATTTGAATGTGTTTCCTTTTTCGCTCTTGCTTCAGAACCAGGCTTTTGGTTCGAATACATTCCGCAACGATTAATTCCATTCATGCGTATACCAATAATGATTTGGTAGCTCATCAAAACAAAGGCATAAAACATGCACATAAAGGTTAGCGCAAATCCCCCAAGTGACTCATCAAAATTTTATGAGCCGTACATAAACTAAATGGATAGCAGACATACATGTACAACAATGCCTTCTTTAAAGACTACTGATTAAGATTTCACATTTTTAAGTTATTTCGTATTTTCAAGTAAATTTCTTGGCTTTAACAAAATTTCAGTAATAAGTATAGAAAACATTGCAAAGTAAAAGTTTCGTAGAAATGGGAATTCGACTTATATGAATAGAATGCGTACCAGAGACTGCGCCTCCTATCTCGTGCTCACCACAGCCTCCTTACGCGCCGCATCCTGCAGCAACTGCGTATCAACCTCATCGCCAGGCAGCTGCACGTAGCGTACCACAGAGCCGCGGATGAAGCAGTTTTTCACGCTCAGCATGTGCGGGTATTTGTCTGGGTCTGTCACGCTGATGTCCGTCAGTTTAATGTTGAGATACTGATCCACCGAATGCAATGTGCCACAAATACTAAAGAACTTGCAGTTGTTAGGTTTTTTTATTTAATATATATTTGTTGTTACCACGCGCCAAAATATTAGCAGCCGGCACTTACCTTAGATCGTTTTTCAACTCGACGACGACTTCTTTGCCAACCAGCGATTTAAAAAACGAATAAAAAAGCTGTAAGCAGAGGTCAGTCACATGTTAAAGGCTCTTGTTTCTTTTTATTTAATGCTTACCATTGCGAATTAAGGATTTTATGTTGTTTATCAATGCAGCTACTGCTTCTTCTTGCTTCGATTTTTTGCTAAATTTGCCAACACTTAAAACACACTTTATGGCCACCCATATAATAAAAATTTGTAATTTTTCTGTTAAGCCCAATGTTAAATATCTATTAAGCAAACAGCTGTTGAGTATCGATATACATTTTTAAACTATCGCTGTAAAGGATCAATGGAATATTCACATCACTAGCGTTGGTTTTTGTTGCACACAAAAGGCGGAAGGGTCGCGTTAACCATAAGAAAAATACGAGAAAATAGGCTTTTATTCGATGAGTATAAACAAATCAAGTGCCTTGTCTGTTACGCATTGCGATAAATTCGAATTTACAACAACCGCGACCAAGTCGAGTGCAGTAAATGTGAAGCTGTATGAATTTCCATATCCATGTCCGCGGCAGTCGCAGCAACAACAAAAGCCAAGCGAAAGAAAAGTGAAATTTCAGCAAAGCAAATAGCGCTTGCTAGTCAAACAGCAACAAAATGGAAAACTTAAAAATAAATGAAAAGTTATTCGAAGATGTAATCTATTTTGTGCTGGGCAGCCTGGATGATGAGGTAAACAGAGACTTCGTCACAACCATCTCGGGCTGTACGTGCCCGCCGCTGTTGTATTTGCATTGTTAGAGATATGTTTAAGTGTGTGCGTGTGTTGTGCACTCATGTGTGTGCGTGCAGCTGTACATGCAGCGCTGCAGCCTTTACCTAATGAAATTAAGAATTATTTAACAAAAGCCCTTCGTTAAGCATAATTAAATGAGTGAAAACTTTTCATTGGTTTGCAAATATCATGTGTACGTCAATTTGCAACTGCTGGCAGCACAGGGAGTTTCATGTTTTGCTAATAAAAATTCGCGCCATAAAATCTGCCGGCAATTTTCGACGTGTGTGTGTGTGTGTGTGTGTGTGTTTTAATAGAGATGCGAAACATGAATAAACCTGTGACTTCCATGAATTTGCAATAGTGACTTGCTGGCTATAAACAAAGCTATTTGGGGAAGCTTATATTTAAAAAAGTGTATGTTCAATATATACATAGTAACGTTATGTCGTCTTGGTGATATAATAATTAATAGCTACAATGTTATATGTAGCCGAAACGGCTTAACTCAGTCACTGTTACCGTTGAATAACTTTCTGCTCATCACTAAACTGCTATATATGTTGTGTGCTTTTGTGCCTATCACATGGGGAAAGCTCACCAGATTATTCGATATTATTTTAATATTCATCTTTTTTTTTTATTTCTGCGCTTGTGACCCTTGAAGACGGAAAGATTGCTTAAGAACGGCGGCGCTCAATCGAAACTTTACCTCTCTGACCAAATCACTCATTTAATATGCGCCAGCAACTATTCGGAGGAGGAGCTGTCCATGAACCTGGACCTTTACAATGTGATACCCGTCACCGAACACTGGATCTTGCACAGCGCCAAACTGGGTCGCAAGGCCTCGACGCGTGCCTTCGATCCCAGTCAGCCGCGTTTTTTGCGCGGCATACGCGTTGCCATCACCAACGTTGTGGCTAGCGATCGGAGGCGCCTTCATGCAATGCTCACCTATCACGGTGCCGTTGTCACTCATACGCATGGAGCTACCAATTCGCATCTGGTATGTGGCGCTGCCACCGGGAATATCTATAATAAAGCGCTGGCGCTGCCCAAGAATGCAATGAACATTGTAACACCCGACTGGGTAACGGATTGCCTCAAATGCAAAAGTTGCCTACCCTGTGAGCCATATCATCCACGTCTGCTTAAGCCCATCGAGAAACAACGTGCTCAAAAGCAACAACAACAGAATCTGCAGCAACAACAGCAGCAGCAACAATTACAACAGCAATTGGCACAACAGCAGCAGCAACAACAACAGCACTTGGTCCAACAACTGCCACTACAACAACAGCAGCAACAACAACAACCACCAGTTGCTACTCAGCTATCTGATATATTGGGCTTTGATGACAGCGCTGCAAAGAGCATTGCCAGCATCAAATCTCAGTTGCAGGCATCGGCAGAACGTGCCGCTGCCGAACAGCAACAGCTGCAGCAGCAGCAGCAACAACAACAGCAGCAGCAGCAACCATTGCCGCAGCCGGCACAACAACAAGTTGTCTTTGTGCGACCGCGCAATATGCAACAACAGCAACAGCAACAACAAATGCAGCAGCAATTGCAGCAGGGTGCACCACAGGCCCCACCACCACCGCCGCCGCCGCCCGCCCAACAACAGCAGCAGCAACAAATTATTATACAGCAACAGAAAATCATACCAGGCAATCTACAGCAGCAGCAACAGCAACAACAACAGATTAAGAACATCTTACAGCAACAGCGGCAAATGAAGAACACGCAACAACAGCAGCAGCAACAACAGCAGCAGCAGCAGCAACAACAGCAGCAGCAGCAGCAACAACAACAAATGCAGCTCATGCAGCAACAGGAGCAACAGCAATTATTGTTGCAGCAGCAGCAACAACAGCCACGTCAACCTACCACACCCACCATGCCGCAACCACCGATGCCAACTGGACGACAAACGCCTCGCATGCCACAGCCAGCAACAACACCACAGCCCGTACAATCACCACAACAACAAGTGCCTCAGCAACAGCAACAAGTGCAACAGATTCCCCAACAACAAGTGCCTCAACAACAACAACAATCAGTGCCAGTGCCACCCCAAGTTTTGCATCAGCATTTAATGAGCAAACAGCAAATGTTGCAGCAGCAACAAATGCAATTGCACCAGCAGGTACAGAATGGCCAGAGCCTTACACAACAGCAACAGGCGTTGCAGCGCCAGATTCAGCAGCAGCAACAACAAGTCTTGCAACAGCAACAACAGCTTCAAATGCAAATGCAGCAGATGCAGCAACAACAACAGCAACAACAACAACAGCAGCAACAACAACTACAGCAGCAGCAATCTCCGCGTTTGGTTCAAAACCGTTCGCCGGTAATGCCACCCGGTACGCCCTCACCATCACTGCAGCAGCAACAACACATGGCTAACAGCAACATGCTGCCGCCTCAGTCACCGCGACAATTACAATCGCCAGCGCCACAGATGACGCCACCTCCGCCGCCATCACCACAAAGTGCACAGCAACATTTGCGTCAACAGCAACAGCAGCAGTTGCAACAGAGTCGCCAGCAGCAGCAACAGCACATGATGGGATCTCCACAACAACAGCCACCGCCGCCGCCGGCAATGATGTCACCGCAACAGCAGCCCTTCCAGCAACCGGTACATCAGCAACAGCGTATGCAGCTGCAACAGCAGCAGCAACAACAACAACTTGCTCAACAACAGCAACAACAAAGTCCTCAACATATTTCGGCCCCACAGTCGCCGCAGATATCGCAAACACCGCCAATGCAAACTAAAACACAGCAACAGCCACCAGCACAGCTGCTTCAACAACAACAGCAGCAGCAGCAGCAACAACAGCAGCAATCTTTTGTGCAGCCCATTGATCCCACAGACCCAGTTCAAGTTGCTCAAGTCTTAAGTCGCTCCACACTCAGCAGCAACCAGGATTCACTGATAATGCGCCAGCAGCAGTTAAAACAACAGCAGCTGCAACAGCAACAACAACAACAGCAGCAGCAGCAACAACAACAAATGCCACCACAACAACACACACCATCACCTCGACAATCACCCTTGCATCAACAGCAACCTCCACAGCAACAACAACAACAACAACAACAAACACCAGAAAGGGTAAGTGACACGAATTGAAATATTGTTTTGTTACTTGTCGCATAACTTTTTTTTAATAAATAGGTGCTTCAACAGCAACAGCCACAGCAACAACCGCAGCAGCAACTACAACAGCAGCAGCAACCACAGCAGCCACTACAAATACCCCAGCAGCTCACTCCTGGACAACAGCAACAGCAGCAGCAACAACAGCAACAACAAGTTATCACACAGCGACACGTAATAAACACTTCAACGGCACAGGGACAACAGATAATACAAAGCCATATGATAAGCATACAGCAGCAACAGCAAAAGCAACAACAAATGCTTCAGTTGCAGCAGCAGCAACAGCAAATGATACCTCAGCAGCAGCCGCAACAACAAATACCGCCGCAACAGCAACAACAACAACAACAGATACCACTTCAGCAGCAGCAGCAACAACAACAGCAGCCTGTGCAATTTACGCAACAGGTTCGCATCATACAGCAAACCATACAACAGCCTCAGCAACAGCAGCAGCTGTTGGGGCAACAATTTGCACAGCAACAACAACCGCAGCAGCAGCAACAGCAAGTGTTAACTCAGCAACCGCAGCAGCATGTACGTAAATTAATAATCACACCTATTAAAAATTATCAATAACTACTTAATCTTTTGTTTAGCCAATGCAGCAACAGCCGCAACCACAGCAACAACAAACGCCGCCAGCCATGCAGACGAAAAAGTTTATAATAAGTCAACAGCAATTCAGTCAGTTGAGCGTGCAACAGCAACAGCAGATCTTAGCTCAGAATCAACAAAACCAAAACGTTTTTATTGTGAACTCTACAAACATTTCACAGCAGCAACAACAACAGCAGCAGCTTGTGCAGCAGCGGCAACTCTTACAACAGCAGCAACAACAGCAACTACCGCAGAATCAGATGATGATGCAGCAGCAACAGCAATCACCACAACAGCAGCAGGCACCTGTGCAAATGCAACAGCAGCTTTTAACCCAGCAGCAACAACAGCAACGATTGCAGATGCAGCAGCAACAACAGCAGCAGCAGCAACCGCCTCAGCAGCAACAACAAATCGTTATAAATCAACAAGTCATCAGCGATCCACAGCGACTGCAGTACTTGCAGCAACAGCAATTGCTACAGCAAAAACAACAGCAGCAGCAGCAACAACAGCAACAACTTGTGGGCCCGCCACAACAACAGCAGCCGCAGCAGCAAATACTGATACAACAGCAACAACCAGTGATGCAGCAACAGCAGCAACAACCACAGCAAATCATGCAACAGGTGCTTATAAAACAACAGCATGTGACTCAGCGCACCCCGCCACCACAGTCGCCACAGCAGCAGCAACAACAACAGTTAATGCTGCAACAGCAATCGCCACAACATCATACACAGCTGCAACAACAGCAACAGGCGCACTGGTCTCCTCAGAGTCCTGTGCCCAATCAACAAATGCCCCCTACAACGCCAGGTACGCCCACATCTACAAGCATGGGAATGCAATCACCATTGCCCGGCACTCCAACCACACCACAGCAACAGTCGCAGCAAGCACCACAGTTCTTACCACGTGGCATGCGACCGCAAACACCTTGGCCAGCACAACAGCAACAACCTTCCGCACAACAGCCGCAGCAACAACAACAGCAGCTTGTGCTGCCGCCACCTCAGCAACAACAACAACAACAGCAGCAACAGCGTCAAGTGATTCAACTGGACGAGAAAACGCATGCGCATTTCATGTCGCTGGATGCGCACAAACGTGCCGAGTATATAACAAAACTGAACCAGAACAAGCCACGAGTGATGCTCCGGCAACAGGTCGCCTATCAGCCGCGTCCCGGCGCACCTGGCAGCGTTGTTGCTACTCGTGCGCCCGGCCCGGGACCACATGCCACGTCGCACATCATTGTGCAAAGCCAGATGCCAGGTGGATTGACGCAACAGGAGCAAATGCTTTGGCTACAGCAGCAGGGCACACGTCAGGTGGTAGTGCGAGCAAGTGGTGCACCCGGTCTAAGTCCGATTACGCAGCAGCAGCAACAACAGCCAGGAGTATCGCCACAACAACAACTAGTTCAGCAACAGCAGCAGCAACCGGGTCAACCGTTTAACCCTAATGATCCCAACCAGCAAATGTTGATGCAGCGCCAACAGTTGCGTGTGCAACAAATACCCATGCAACAGGCGCCAGGGCAGCAACTCAATAAACAGACCGTACAGTTAATCGATCAGACCATTGTTCAGCAATCGCAGCAACAGCAATCCACACCGGGCACTCCAACAACGCCAGGGACGGGGGTTGTTGTTGGCGGCCCAAATGGTGGCAACATTATGACGCAAACGTTGGTCATGTCGGCAGCGGGTAAGTTAAATATCATTACATTTCTTCTAAAGATTATTCAATACAATTGTGTTCTTTGTAATTATCAGCGGATGGTCAACAACATCAGCAGACGCCACAGCAGATGAATTTAAAAACAAAAACCGCTTTAGCCAACATGCTTAGTAATCGCCTGGGCAACAATGGCGCACAGGTGCCGCCACAGCAGCAGCAACAACTGATTTCTATGAACGATGTACAGCAACAACAGCAGCAGCAACAAATTGTGCAACAAGTTGTTGTAAGCGGTGCCACACAACAGCAACAACAATTGCTACTACAACAACAACAACAGCAACAGCAACAGTTGGTTGCCGCACAGCAACAACAGCTGCCGTCGGCATCGCAGCAACATGTAGAGCCACCATCTGCTGCTGGTGCTCTTCGCATGATGGGCCAGCAGCATAATGCTGCTGTCGGTGTTCCCGGACCGCCGCGGACTCAACAAGAGCTTATGCTACTGCAGCAGCAGCAACAACAACAACAGCAGCAACAACAGCAATTGCTACAGCAGCATCCGCAGCAAATGCGACGTGTTGTCGGCGTGCCAAATCAACAAATGCCGCAACAACATTTGGTACAACAACAAATTGTGGTCGCTCCTCCGCCCAACATGCAACAGCAGCCACAACAACAGTTGCCCGTGGGTGTGGGCGTGCCCGTTCAAGTAGGCGGGCCACCACATGTCTATATGCAGGTGCGTCCCGGCCAACCACCCATACCAATGCCACCACGTCCACAGTTCTATGGTCACAATCCGAATTTAAAGCTGCCTGCAGATCTCTTTCTGGTCGGCTGTACCTTTTTCATTGTGGAATATGATGAAACGGATAGCGATGAGCTGCCGATCTGGTTGGATACCATACGTCAGTTTGGTGGCGACATTGAGCGTGTCTATTGCCCTCGTGTGACGCACGTTATTTGTCGTACGCAGCGGCACGGCATGGTGATGCAGGCTTTGCGCGACCACAAGCGCTGTGTGACCGCTTACTGGCTAAGCGATATCTGTTTAAAGCGACAACTAATGCCGCCCTGGCAGCCATTGCACTTGCCCTTTCCCAGCCAGTTTGGCTATCGAAAGCCGCTAGAGCGTTATATAATCACATCGGAGGGCTTTGAGGGTGAGGAAGTTGTACGCCTGCAGCAGATGGCCGAAGAATGTGGCGCCATTTATACCTCATATCTGTCCAAAGTGAATACGCTGGTCGTCTGCAAACAGTTGGAGGGCAACAAATTTAATGCGGCCAAGGAGTGGAATATACACATGGTAAATGCATTGTGGCTTAGTGATGTCTGCATTGGCAATCTAAGCGGACTAACGCAGTATGAGAATCCCAAATACCAGCAGTACAATCTAGTTACTCCATTCCGCATTGAATGCAATCTGGTGCAGCATTTATTGGGTAAGTCAAACAAAACATATAAATGAAGTCGAAGCTAACAAATTGCAATTACCTTACACTAGCTGCTTGGAAAGCACCCATTAATTTAACACAAGAGGCACATGAGCGCGTCAAGCGCCATCTTTCCGATCCGTATGCTAATGAGCAAAAGATTAAGCGGCAAAAAATGTGCGCGTATCAGGAGCAGCTGCCGGAGCAAATTGTGTGCATTGAGTATCCGCAGACAACTAAACCGCCAAAGGTTATCTTCTCGCAGGTGGCAGATGCCGAGGCGCTCAAAAAGGCCGTCGAGTGAGTAATTTAAATGGAAATACGTACTTGAAGTAACGTAAATACTAATGCATATAATTTTAATACAGACTTTTGGGTGGCATTGTTGTTGATAGTCCTGCGGATGCAACGCATTTGGTGATGACGCGTGAAAGTCGTACCTGCAAACTGATACAGGCCTGCTGCCATGTAGACTATGTGCTCAAATCCACATGGTTGGTGGACAGTGCCAAGGCAGGCAAATTTGTGCCGCCAGATCATTATCGCATCCAGCACATACCTGTTGACGAGAATCTGCAATTTGATCTGGACGCTGTGTTGTGTGCCCCGACGCGTTCCACACTGTTCGCTGGCAGATGTTTCTATGTGACGCCTGATGTGTTCCCAGCACGTGATGAAATTATACGCATGATTGAGTCATCAGGCGGTAAAGTGGAGCTAAAGCGACGCAGTGGTGCTGCCATTACTGAAGCTCATTTGCAGGCCCCAGATTCATATTTCATTGTTACCTGCCCCACGGATATGCATCTGTGCGCAGATCTGACGCGGCATGGCAACCCCAAGTGCCATATTGTTTCCACGGAGTTTGTGATGAGCTCGATACTGCGACAACAGCTGGAAATCGAACCCAATCTAATACCCTATCTGTACAACAATAACATTTCCAATAGCAGCATCAACAACAAATCCTAGCGTCGAGCTTTGTTCTTCTATCTCTTGTTGCAAGCTTGACACTGGAGCTAATGTGAATTTCTAATAATTGTTATACCTAAATCTGTAGGAAAATCACCCAAACTCCCATTTTCATCGAGCTGTGAACGCGAATCTAGTCCACACACATTGATATTGATGAAAATTGGGAAATTTAAAATGTTACTGGATCGTTTTCAAAGTGATTGATAAAATTTTACATATAAGTCAACAAAAGGTTACAGATCAGCAGCAGATCAACAATCAAGTCATACAAGCGATCTATATCACATCTAGTTTTATAAGAAGAAAAGTACATTTTGATATATGCATATAGTATATAAATATAAATATATATTTATATATATTTTTTTGTAAGTTCACGAGTTAGTTTAGGTAATTAAGCATATAGTTCATTCATAGAGTATACGAAACGTTTCACAGAAATTTCAATCGGCTGGCTATTAGAATTTTTAAGAATCCCCGTTAATTGGATATAGTCAATTGTCCAAAAATCATGCACCCAAAAAGTTGTTAGTTAGGAAAACTAAAAAACAAACAAACAACAAATAAAACTTTAACGATAATTTAATGAAAGCGTTTAGTTTCCTATATTTATTTAAACTTTATAACAATTATTAAGATTAGTTGTTTAATTTATCACACCTTATAGTAAATGCATTTGGAATGCCCGCCTTTAAACTAAACTATTTATTGTTGTACATTGATGCAATGGCAGGATCCTCGGTCTCGTAAATGATGAGGACATCGCGAAACTTGTCCAGTAACTGCAGCAGCTGGGAACGACGCAAGTTCTCAAAGTACATAATCTCCTCAAGATGATGTTCACTTTTAAAATAGCCCATCTGATACAGTTTGACCAGCAGCGACAAATCGTCGACGTTAAGGGAGGCGGGTATGCGACGTATGGCAGCACGATCCGCATCACTGAAGACTTGCAGCAGCTCTTTAAGCTTCTGCTCATCTTCCATGGAATCGAGACTGTCGCAGTTGTCCGTGCTCAACGATGCTGTCATACTAAAGTTGGACTTGTGGCTAGAGGATGGCTGCACTGCAATATTATCGGAGGCCAAAGAGAAATGATCCTCGGTGTTGCCGCGACGCAGTGTATTATGTGGCACTGGCAATGGTTGACTGGACATGCTTAGCATTGAGCCGCCACCATGCATTTGGTCAACGTCATCAGGTTGCTGCTGTTGCTGTTGCTGCTCCATGTCCTCGTCATCCTCGGTTAGATTGCTGGCCTGGGCACAGGACGCTGAATCACCAAACTCATCATCCGCATCGCTGGGCATGAATTGAACATAGGTGTGTAGCTGCATAAGCAGATGGTGTTGCAGCATCCAGAGGACCATCTGTGCTAAGATCCCTTGACGCGCCGGCTGTTGCAACGGTGTTGTCAAATGTCCAATCGATGTAGGTAGCGAGAAATCCGAGATGACCTCAAACAGCGACAAGCCGGCAAAACGTGTCGAGAACTTCTCCACCAGATGGGAGCGAGTGTGAAGCGGTGCATCTGGTGCTATTACATACACATTTGTCTCGCACAACGGGTATATAATGGTTGCCTTAGCCCAGTACACCAAATGGGAGACGAGCTTGTATACATGCTCAATGCTCAGATCCGCATTAGACGCCATGCTCTGCAGGCTTATCAATGGGTTATAGGCATCAACCAGTTGCCACAGCATTCGCGCACCCGTTGGCGGCACGCAATCGAGCAGTTCAGCTAAATCCACCAGCAGCAGCATGCCATGATAGGGTTTTAATGAGCGCAAACATCGATCTATAGTCTCTGGATCCACCATGCTACCCTTCTTGTGCAATTGATGTGCTTTTGCCGGCAGGCAAAATGTCAACGTTAGATTCTGATTTAATGTGGTGCTTAGCAGTCCAGTGGTGCACAGATCATTACATATAGATCTCAATGCCTGTGCCAGACTACAACGCTCTGCAATCAGCTCCAGGATGCGCTCCAGCGGCTGCTGTTGCTGCTCATCGTGTGTACGCGCCATCTGTGCTGTCTGCTCAGTTAAATATCCACTGCGCTGCTCCTCAAACTTTAAGGCTAGCCCCAATCGCTTGCTTAACTCATGGTAGCACTTGACAATGGAATAGCTTGCCTGAGCGTGCAAGGCAAAAACAATATTTATTAACATTTGTTGCTTCTTGACCACTACTTGACCTGTTGTGGTTCCAGTGGCAGAGGAGTTGGATGCGGCCAGTGTCTGACTTGTACCTGCAGCTGATCCCGAGCCAGGAACTACGCTTATTAGTGTCGGGTGGCTTACAAAACGCACATCGTTTAACTTGAGCTCAAATTTTTGATTGCACAATTGAGGCTTAACTGCAAATAGAGCAGAGAGCACATCGTCCGCAAAGCCCTGGAGCTGACCCTTACCTTGAACCTGACCTCCCTGGGTTTGGTTTGAGTGCTGTTGTTGTTGTTGGCTCTGATTTTGGTTTTGATTTGTGGGCGTTTGCAGCAAATCGTCTGTACATGCAACAGCAAAGGGATTTCGTTTTTTGTTGTTCACCTCCTCGCGGGGTTCCTCTAACTTTAGCGTTTGGCCCAACGGTTGGTAGGGATAACGATACAACAATCGATCGCCTTTGCTATCGAAATAGACTAATATTACGGCCAATGGGTTTACTTCCATGGCAGCATTTTAATCATTCCTTTCAGTAAGAAGAAACAGTATCAGCTGGTTTACACAGAACAAACAACTGTGTGGCAAAGACAAGAACTATCGGTAAGATGGAGTGCTGTACACCGACTACGATTGCGTGCTGTACAACACTAGAGGCTTCGCATTAATAATCGCAGCTACTGTTATAGCAACAACAGTCCGATTTGAGTAAATAGTTGGTTAACATGAACATAAGATAACATTCTTGCGCTAACACTACAGAAAGAAGAAGAGTCGGAGTAACGCGGAGTGTGAAACGCGTTCAGTGGTGTTATATTAACAAATAAATTACTTCAAATTAATTACGCGGACTGCGGTCAAGTGCGGCTACCGTATTACACAAAAATGTAATGGTGAAACGTGTTAGCAATAGCTTAAAATGTAGTTTTAAAATTTGTCTTATTAGCGTGTTGGTAAAAATGAAAAACATATAGGACGTGAAAGGTAAAATACGTGCAAAGCGTAAGTGTAAGCGAGATGCCATTAAAGTGTTGTAGCAGCGGTCTATATACATACATACATTGTATATTTTTAAGCGTGTGTTTGTGTGTGCGTGAGTACGAAGCGAGGTCCAAAATGTAATGAAGAATTGTACAAATCTAGTTATTTTTTTAGTCATATTGTAGATTACTTGTAATTTGTTGTTGTTTTTTTTAATGTGTTCAATTGCGGGCAAATGGAAATATTCACTCTGCTTAAAGTTAAAATGCCTGTCGGTCTATTATAAAGTAAATTAATTGTGCAAACATTGTTTTCTATTAGTGTGGTTCAGTATGTTCACGCCAAAAATAAGAGCGTTAAGCGTTTTTGTATTAAATTAATACAAATTTTGTGTATATGAGCGGCAATATCCGCGTATAGATTTTTATATATGTATGCACGTAGGTACATATTTCGGTGGCGCCGTGTGTGTACATGCATGCATGTATGTATGTATCGACGAACAGACAGAAAGACAAAACGAATGTACGTACAGCACTATAAAGTACACTGCGGAATGGCAGGCGCAGTAGTAATAGGCTAAAGAAAGAAAAGGTAGAAGAAGCAGTATTGCGAACAAAATAAAATAGCCGATAATAGGTAGGATTTGTGCTAGTTGGCAAGCCTACGTTCACATGTGAAAACGGCCACACTATATGTTGCGGTCATAACACAAGTGCGCGCGCAGCACAGCAAAGTATATTCATCTCGCTTTGACTCATGCTGAGTATGTGTTTTCGTGCGCATTTCCAACGTTTCTTGTGCCATTCGTATTAATAATAAAATTGATTAATCAAAGTGAAAACGTTTATTTTAGCAGGCAGCAAACGTTTAAATAACGTCGCGATTTGCAACAAATAAACCCAAAAAGCAATTGACAGTGCGGCATAATTATTTTGTGAAAATGTGTAAAAAACTCAAAACATAAGCAAGTGTATGCAAAAAGACAAATTAGTGTCGAATAAAACAAATGCGACCGAAATTCGAGCTTGCCATTTAAACTAGTGTTGTGATAACTGAAGTGAAACAACATAAACATACACGGTGAGTACATAAAAGTGGTAAACAAACCAAGAATGTAGCGCGCGCAAATCTGAGAGAATATGCTGCAAGCGGAGTTAAAGAATAGAAAATACGCTAACTGTTGAAGCAGACAAATTTAGTTGTTCCTCAACATTAGACGTGTTCCTTTCATAAAAGTATATATTGTCAAATTAAATGTTTGTTATTACAGTGCTGTTGTCATTTTAGAGGTTTTTTTTTCGCGCAGTGGGTCGCCATATTTAATTTCGTACTTTTCTCAGATTGTATATATTGCGCTCACTCCGACCAACGTGCTTGACGTATAGCTTGCGCGTTCGTTTGTTTTGCTTGTGATTTTCTTTTGTGCAACGTGAAGCTAGTTGTGCATAATTCCGATATGCAGAGTTGCCATCTACAGAAAATAATTTACAAAATGTATATTTATACTTGTAAATAGTAAAGTGTATATATAAACGAAATTATTATGTATAAAAAGAAATTATTCTCAAAAAATAAGCTCTATGCACATGTGTGTGTATGATTCATTAAATTTTGCATGTGTATTTTTAGCGGCTACACTACATTGACTTGCGCGGCAGAAATATAGTCAAATATAGTTTTGTTTTTAATAATATTAAAAATGAAATTCATATTTTACAGTATTTATTTGCAAGCGATAACAAATATTCCGCCATATTGAAATTGTATTTATTACAAACTTCATATACTAGACTAACACTGACATTGGTTAGAATTTCAATTACCCATGGTTTTTTCCATTTTTACTGTACACTCCAAGCGTGTGTTATGTTTTCGTCAAAAGATTTATTCTTAATTCTGGCTGTTTTACGCTTGTACGCCGTTAAGTTGGTCGCAGTTGTACACTTTATTGGTATGTGTTTCATGTATTTGTCTCTTTTTTGCACGTGGCCCCCTGCGCTCGTCGCCAGTTGCACTCTTTACACATTCGTGATTTTGCGTTGCCTATCCTGTACGATTTTCGCTACTTTCTGCGGTATGAGCAAAAATGAAAGCAAAAGTTGACGGACAAGTTTTTATTATATGTTCCTCCTTTGATACATACAAAACCGACTGGTATATTTTTATATACACTATACCTTAGCCCCAACTAAGGAAGCACAAAACAAAAAAAACATTCCTAAAATCCACGGGCTGGGTGTATTCGACGCGCATACACCCCCGCCAAAAACATGCATGCTTATGAATATACGCTTTCATATTACAAACGCACATGCATTGATTTGTTTGTAATTTTATATATTGGTTGGCAAAGGACGTGAATGAAGTTTTAATTAAGATTATTCACATATGTAATATGCATATTTGTATTTATTCAAATCTATTTGCATTAATACATTTAACCTCCCACAGTCTAATGCCAATGGACTCTCTGGTCACCTTAACAGATGTGCATATGTTAGGCTTATCCAATATCCAATAAAACATTAGCGTCGAAAACTATACAAACGAAGCAAGCAGCGTATAAAGTACTCGCGACAACAAAAATAAGACGCAATTAGTTGACACTAGCAACACTAGCTGGCATCATCAACGAAACCATATGCAAAATACAACCAAACAGATACAGAATGCAGGTGTGTTAGTGTGGGTGTGGGGCTGCCCATAATGTACACATACATACATGAACATTTGCAGTTGCCCATTGGCAAAACCAATATTAGCGATTTTGTTGTAATGTCATTTGCTAAACTAGCACATTGTGATGCATCTGCAGCGATAGCGAAAATTCGATAGGCATATTATAGTTAGAAATTGTTATCGATCGTTGGCACCGATTGGATTTTCGTTTAAATTCTAGAAGCTTTGCTCTATGAGCTGACCTCACTGACAGTTCTCACCCTTTACATTTTCTACATGGTAAGTTTTTCTCTTTGTAAAAAAAAATAAATATATTAACACGGCAAAGCTTCTAGAAAGCATGGCGGTCATTCCCCGTGTTTGACTGTCTGCGCAAAATTTCAATGTGCATTCAAACTTGCTCTCTCGCAATGTAAGCTTATTCATACGCACACAAACGCACAGCGATAGCCTGTGAGTTTGCTGAGTAAATGCAATTTGTTTATGGCGAGTATATGTGACCGTTGGGGTAGGATTTTGCATACAAATTTATTTGCACCATGATGTCTGTGTGTTTCATATTTACTTATTAATAAAAATAATAATAATATTAAAATCTCCTATTAATTGTGTCTTCTCAAAACAATTTACACGAGGCATTCACGCACACATATATAGACCAAACATTAACCTACAGCAGCCCAGCCCGAGCTGAAATATTTAGTCTCTAGTGTTATCTTGGGGCTCGGTAAGCTTTGTTTGTGTGCTGTCGTTTCTATTGGTAAACACAACATCAAACGGAAATAAATTGTACATATGCTCACACAAACATACATATGTATGTTTGTAATCATGCTACATTTAAATTACACAATTCACTCTCGCTTAGGCAGAAAAATATACTTATACAATATATAAATAGCATACATATGTACATATAATGCGAACAAAAATAATTCAACTTTCTGCATCTTCTATCAGACAGTAATCAAATGAATCAAATGTATATATATACACGAATAATAAAGATTGTATTTCCATATGTACTTTAGCTTTTGATTCCAATGTTGCTGAATAGTAGACAATAATGTGTTCTAAGTTGCAGTTACACAACAACGAAAAACTTGGTAACAGGCTACTGGAAACGAATATAAGCCATGCGTTATACATTATTAATTTGATTTGCTGTGTAATTAATTTGGCAGAACATTTACAAATTTGCATGCATGCATATTTATAACACACACAATACGCCCATCATGGGGTTACATAAGCCCATTGACTGTGCAATTAGCATTTCGCAGTACTGGGGAATTGTGCGGTTTGTTTTTTTCTTTCTTCTTATTTCTTATTTCTCTGTCGTTCTGTCTATACAAACCAAAAGTGATTGCAAACTAAAAACTAAACAGCAGCTAAATTATATATGTACGTTCATGTGTATACATGTTTGTTTGTGTAAAACGCATTCAATTGAGAAGTAGATGTCGCTGCTGTCGGTTGCCCTATTTCAATTAGAAATGATATTTCAATAGGCGCAATTCGCCGCCCATTGTAGTGCATAGCAAAACCGAGCGCCAACTACATGCCAAGCAAGAGACGACAACTAGCAATAGATACCAAACAAAAAAAAAAACTACATAAAACAACAACAGCGACAATGCAGTGCGGCAAGTAAGACGACGATATGTCGTCGACTGCTATGAATGCCGCGCCGGATGCCAAGGCAAAATTAGTGCATTCACTTTTTGCTTTGGCTCTGGCAACGACGACCAAAAGCAAAAGCAAATCGTACTTACACAAACACACACACACAAAACCATACTTACCGATGCACACACTGACATGCATACGGACATTGTAATTGTAAATGCGAATAGCTAAGTGGAAAGCAAATACTATAAAGTTAGAGAAACATGTACATAGCAGAAATTCCAAATCACAAACACTGCATTTGTGGCTAGGCTAATAGCTGGCGGAGCGAAAGAGAAGCACTCAAAAGCGAAACAAATCTTGTTTTTTATTTTTAGGAAACAAAATAACTATTTTGGCCCTATATCGATTAATGCTTGTGTTCAGATACGAATTAAACAAATATAAGTTAAATCTAATAATTTTTCATTAAAAGGGTACATTATGATGAATGTGGATTTTGAGATATTGGCCTGTGTAGCCAATAGGAACAATGACGCAGTGAAACAGGTTTTCTTTTCTATAAACCAAATGCAAAATGTTGTTGGTCTTTACAAAAGGTGGGGAGCCATTGGGTTGAACGGCAATAAACCCCACTGTGGTCGCACACACGCATACAAATGTAAACAATGCAAGTTCATAACACATCACTAGGTTTGGTTTGGCAGTTTTGATGTGCGCGGCCTTTTTGTTGTTTGCTTGTTCTCCTATTCTCCATTAAAGAGCTAGTGGTAGCAAACTATTAGTTTCAAGAGTATGCAACGTTGTCTGCAAATGCAGTTGCGAACAGCATACAAAGAGCAAACTGAGAAGAAGAAAAAAAATACACACGAACAGAATCTGCGCATGCGTTTGGTTTTTGGTTGTTGTGCGAATTACATAAGCTTGAAAATGCAGGCTGGCAACGCTGTCCGATAGGTTATACAAGACCAATAGATTATCGATTATAGAATTTGAATATGATTGTATGCATTTTGCTATTTATTTAATTTTATTAATAATTTGTGTCTAATTTTTACTTATCTTACAGCAAATGGAATATACAACGAAAGATCCATTGACGATTTAAACATTTGTAGCAGTTGCGTTGTGCTGGATAACAACAAAAACAAAACAAAACAACGATAACGCAGTGAACAAAAAAAAACCATAAGAGCAACGATAGAAGATACTTCAATAGCCACGCAAAGAATCAGTAGGCGCGCAAAATTCAAAAGCGTGCCAACTCAGTAGAGAAGAGAGAAGTCAAATAAATAATAACTTGCACCGTTATGTTTGTAATGGCTAACAATGTAATGTGGCAGAGTGTTGAAAATCGTATTTGCAATTTGAATGCGCGCCGCCCACTATTAGCAGCCGCCAGCAGCGGTCAGCAGGCAAACGCCGAAGAAGAAATCATTTCTGGTTATGCATTAGGCCCCCAAAGGTTTGGGGGCACCATTACCAGCAGAAACAGCAGCAATAGTAGTAACAGCACCGCGACGCGGCAAAAGTCGCAAAATCAAAAACTACAACGGCGGCCGCAGAGGCAAAAGCAGCTTCTAGTGATTAAAAAAACAAGATGTCTAGTGCAGTAGTAGTGTTGTGAAATGCCAAATGTAATAAACGCAGCAGCAGCAACTTAAGAAGAAGAAAAACTAAGCACCAGTAAACAAACAATAACAAACCCCGCCTGCACTTTCCCTAAACAGCATAACAATTAAGTTTTAAACGCGATAAACTGCACATTAATTTAAACAAATAAATAACAATAAATATAGAGATTTTGTGAGCAAAACAAAATTTGTAAACATGCCCATGTCCACTACACACGACACGGTCTTTGTGGAACCCGTCGTCAGCAGCGGCAGTGGCAGCAGCATCAGCATTAACAGCGCCAGCAGCCGAATTGGGCTCAGCGGTGCACATCAGCCGCAGCAGCAAACGCCACATATTGTGATCGATGGCAGTAGCCTCTCAACGCAGGCGCAGCTGAAGCGCATTATGCAGCGGCGCATGTCAATTCAGACGCAGCCCGCACAAAAGTACGCGGTGCGTACAACATCAGCAGCGCAACAGCCACTTATTGCACACCAACAGCAGCAGCAGCATCAGCAGCAACAACACGAGTTGCTTAATCCACAAATCTATAAAATTGTAACTACAGATGGCAGTACCAGCAATGTTATTATTGATACCTCCGCTTCGGCGCCGCCACACAATTCCAAGCTGTTGCTCAGTAATCTCACGGTGCTATCCAAACAAGCGCCGTCCCTTTCCTCCCAGTCACAGTCACAGCAACATCAGCAGCAGCAGCTCAACTATGTCAACGCCAAGAATTTGCCCTATGTGACAGCGACGCCGGCTGTTAAACAGCAACAGCAGCAGCAAAAGTTTGGCACCCTCAGCGCATACAAATCAGCGGGTGTTGCAACTGCAACAACTGCCACACCGAAGCAACTGCAGAGCTATGCGCAGGCAACGCAACAGGCAAGCAATGCGACATCAACAACGCCGGTAATGCAAAAAGTGACGTTGGGATCCCGTGTCGTCACTCGGCTTCAATCGTATGTACCGCCTCAACAGCAGCAGCAACAACACCAGCAGCAGCAGCCGCCGCAGATTATTGTGCAGCCAGCGTCAGCAGCAGCGCAACAGAAATATGTTAATGCTGCTATCAATAGGCCGGCAATAACAACGGCTGCTAGTGGCAATAGCACAACTGCCGCTCTGCTCAAGAAGGCTAATCAGAAGATAACTGTAAAGAGTGTTGGCAATATGCTACAGCATCATCAGCAACAGCAGCAACATCAGCAGCAACAACAACTAAAAGCATTCATCTCCTCCCAGCAGGCAGCAAACAAAGCGGGCATTAAACCCAAATTTGTTAAGCAATACAACAGTGTTGGCGGCAGCACAACCACAACGACCGGACTGTCTATTGCCGCCGTACCTCAGCAACAACAGCAGCAATTGCAGAATGCGTTTATCAAGCAACAACAACAGCAGCAGCATCTGGGAGCCACCAAAGTGGGTGTCAGCAAATTGACCACAAGTAGCGGCACAAAATATGTATTGTCACAGCAGCCACTGCAACAGTTGGCTGCCAACTTGCCACAGGGTACGCAACTGCAGCAAAAGACAACAACATCAACTGGTGGCAACAACGGTGGCTACATGCTGCAGCAATCAACGCCGGGCGCCATCAAGTTTGTCAACTCCCATGGCACTGTTATACAGCAACATCAGCCTGTGGCTCAGCCCAAACGCATACACTACAACAGCAGCAGCAGCACGGATAGCACTACTGATCACCAGCAGCAGCACCAATCATCACTGATTACCGACGATGTAATGATTGTGAATGGCACTCAGATGACGGATGAGTTATCGGCTCGCATCTTGCAAAGTATGGCACAAAAGTCATTTAGCCAACAGCAGCAACGCTTTCAGCAGACGACAACAACCCCAACATCTAATGCAAGCATGCCGCCGCCACAACAAACATCATCGCAAACGCCTACGCAAATCATATATGGTGGAAGTGGCAGTGGCAGTGGCAATAGCAATAGCAATGCATCAACGCCAGGCAATTTACTGCTGACGCATTATCAAGCTGCAGCAGTGTCGCCCAGTTCGTCCACAACCACATTAACATCCTCAGCAGCAGCATCGATATCGTCATCCACGCCATCTCTATCATCCGCATCACACGCATCCCCATGCTATCTTACGGTGAGCACATCCACTGCTCCCTCAGTAAGCATCTCCTCACATGGCTTTGCCAGCGGCAGTGCCGCAATGTCCTCATACATGTCGGCAACGGCGGCGCGTCGTCAATCGGTTAGTGCACCAAGCAGTCGAGCGGCATCATTGGAACGCAAGCAGCAGCAGCACCTGCATCACGATATAGCAGCATCTGCTATTATCCGCAAACCGCCACCCAATGTGGTCGAGTATTTTAAGCACAGGTGAGTCAATAACTTTGACATGAAATTAGCTCCACTTACTATTAATATTAGTCTTGGTGAATTCGATACATTTGATTTCAATCTAGTTAGAGTTTAACGCTTTGACAACAAATAAAATACAAATATGTATATATTTGTTTTTTTGAGCATAAATCAAGGCAAACAGTTGCTTGAGTTTGAAATTACCATGCAACACTTTTACCCATCTACTGTTGACAACAGATTCAACTGTAGATCTCTTTACAGTTTACTTCTGTGTCGACATCAGAACGAAAAGAATAAGAATAATTAAAGTCGAAATATTATCAAGCAGAATTACTAACCAACGAAATTCTTTTGCACTTTTTACTCGCCTCTTCGAATCAAGTCTAAGCAGCAGTACGGGCAATTTGAACAGTCTTCGCAATAGCATCTCGAATACGAGTCTGAATACAGCGACAACGTTGGGCTCACCAGTTACGCCACATCTGACTCCTGTGCATTTGGATGCAACAACGCTTATAATGAAACCTCAGCAGCAGCAGCAACAGCAGACACTGCAACACCAACAACAACAGCCGCAAATGCCGCATCAATTAAATGATAATGAAGAAGAGCTTTACATTGAAGAGGTGCGTCCAGTGCCAGTGCATACGCAGGACTTGCGCCTGCAGCAGCTTCATGCCATCATGCAGGATCACACGTATGCACAGCAACCACAACAAAAGCAACAAACAGCTAGCAGTGGCTCCTCATCCGCGCAGCAGCAATTGCAACAGCCACAACAGTGGTCACTTGGCGGCATAGGTGTGACGGTGACCGGTACAGCTCCAACAGCAGGCAACTATTCTAGCTTCTATGGACAGCAAGGTAAGTTGAAATAGCTTATGCACGTTAATATTACAAGCTTAATTTACATTGTTTTTTTGGTTTCTGCACAGTTGGTCGCCAGCTAGACGACGATGCTCATTCAGCTATAAGTGGCAGTTCACGTTTGGCAAGCGCTGACATTGATCCCGGAGAGGAGACTGAAACGGCGCCCGAAGCAGAAGCTGAAGATGATTCCGTGACGCGCTGCATTTGTGAGCTGACCTACGATGATGGTTACATGATCTGCTGTGACAAGTGCTCGTAAGTATTAGGTTATTAATCTTATTGCATATAATATTTTATATAAAATCAAATGTTCGTTTTAATTAAAGCGCTTGGCAGCATGTTGACTGCATGGGCATTGATCGTCTTAATATACCGGAAGAGTATCAGTGCGAGCTGTGTCAGCCACGGCCTGTGGACAAGGTTCGAGCACGTGCATTGCAGCGTCAAAAGCGCAGGGAGCAAATGATGCTGGTGGCCACACAGGCCGCAAATGGCGCGGCCGCTGCAGCAGCTAATGCTGCGGCCGCTTCAGCTGCAGCAGCAGCGGGAAGTACTGCCATGGGAACCGTAGCCACAGTTGGGCCAAGTGGAGGACTCATATACCATAACCAGGAAATTCAACAGCAACAGCAGCTGCAACATCAACAATTGCAGCAACAGCAGCGAATTGGAGTTGGACCGAATGGCGGATTTGGAACGGCCACTGCCCCCACTAACATGAATAAGAAATCAAAGAAAACCAAAGATGGCTCAGCCGCTGCACTTAAGAAAAGTAAAAAGAACAGCGATAAATTGGCGGCTGGTGGCGCTGGCACTACTTCAACAACTAATCCAAAGGCGACAAAGAAGAATAGCAAACGAAAGAGCAAATCAAATCCTGATGGCACCACTGGCAATAGTCCCGCTTTGACAGCTGCCGAGAAACATGCAGCAAACTTGCGTCAATGGATTGAAAAATATGAGTATGCAGTGACCAACCATTACTCGCCAGAGTTGCGTGCTCGCCTTCATGCTATACAAAAGCAGCCCAGTCTACTACAGAGCATTCAGAATACGGAAAATAAGGCGTTGCGTCAGATTGCGGGTGGATGTGCCAGCGAACTGGAGAAGCGTGCACAATTGATACCATATGCTGGGGCCAAGGTGCTTATTAGTAGCATCGATATTGCCCCCCATGCACCTATCCATGAGCTGCGTGGCAAGTATATGCTGACCACACAGTTTCGCACACAGAATCCCACCGTCAACATGAACACGCCGCCGCCGAGCAACTATTTAAATAGCTTTAAGGTACACAAGACGCCCGGACAGTTTGTGTTCTTCTATCAGATGCCGGGGGTTGAGACGCCAATGCAAACACATCCACAGGCCACAAATCAACAGCCACCGCCACCATTACCCGCTTATCTTAAGGGGCCAGAAGTGTGCGTCGATACGCGTACCTATGGCAACGATGCACGCTTCGTACGACGCTCCTGCCGTCCCAATGCTGAGCTGCAGCATTATTTCGAAAAGGGCACTCTGCATCTGTACATTGTGGCATTGACGCCGATTCGAGCCCAAACTGAGATTACGGTGCGGCATGAGCCACATGATTTAGCAGCAGTGGAGCACAAAAAATCCCATTCGTCCGTCATACAGCCGACGAGCACACGCTGTGCCTGCGATCTGGGTAGCGATTGTCTTTTTGCCCTGCCCCTCGCCGTGCAGCAGCAGCTGCAGGCTCCACCAGCCCAGCCGCGCAGCAGTCATCGCAATAAGGCAGCCGCAGCAGCAGCAGCGGCAACAGCAGCTGCCAATAGTGCGGCAGTCATACAATTGACAATGGGTGGCCTGGTTGGCACTAACCCCGCCAACAACAATATGGCAATAGCGGCGACAGATGGCACACGAAATCGATCCACTTCCTCAAGTGGCGAAAGCAGCAGCACCCACATGGGCCTCAATAGTCCGCAATTGAGCCAATTGAATTTGGGCTTTAAGCCCAGTCCAGCACTGATGACATCGGTTACCGTAGTTGGTGGAAACGGATGCACGACGTCGTCGGCTGCCACTGCTGCTGCTGCTGCAATGCTCTGCAATAGCAATAGTAATGGCGGCAACAGCAATAACTCTTGCTCCGTTTCCATGTCCAGTGTACTGCACGATTCGGGTATCTGTACATCTTCATCCTCGCCATCGGTATCAATACCATCGCCCACACCCACTCAACTGCAATCCCCAACATTGCAGCAGCAGCAACAGCAGAATCAACAACAACAGACATCGTTGCTGCAACGCAGTCCTACACAGCAGCAACAACAAATATTAGCGACGCTGCCAACACCCATGTTGCTATCGCCACAGCTAGTGCAGAAGCCAATACAACAGCAACAGCAGGCTTCACTGTTGCAACAACATCAACAACAACCACAACCGCAACAACAGCAGCAGCAACAACAACCGCAGCAGCAGCAACAGGAGCCACTTTCAGTAATCGCAGCTGCAGCAGCCGCACAGCGGCCTATGACCACTTATTATTTGCAACCGCAACAACAACAACAGCTTAATGTGCAACGACAACAGCAACAGCAGCCGCCACATTATGTACAACAGCAGCAACAGTTGGCCGATGAGGCGCGCATGGCTGTGAGTGCGTTGCAAACGCTGCATGCCACGCCCACGTCGCATATAGTAACGCCCATACAAATAGCTGCAACACAACCGCTAAAACCGCAAATAAGACCACAACAACAGCAGCAGCAACCGCAGCAATTACTGCAACAACCACAACAGCCACTGTCCTACCAGCCAGCAGTTTCGCCCACTAAAACGCCCACCAAATTAAACATTCAACAGCAACCAATCAACAACAATTGTAACAACAACAATAATAACAACAATAATGCTAATGCCATCGCAGCCACACGCAAAACGCCAACTAAAACGGCTGCAGCACCAACAGCTGATGCCAAGGAAGATGAGACAACCACCGCAACAACAACAGCAGCAGCATCCTCTACACCAGCAACATCAACGCCAGCCAAAAAGGACAAGCCTAAATCTCGCGAAGAGCGCAAACTGGAGGCCATATTGCGTGCCATTGAGAAAATGGAGAAGCAGGAGGCGCGCGGCAAGAAGGCAGGTGGTGCGGCTGGTGGCGGTGGTACAGAAAGCCGGCAATTGGGTGGCAAACAGCGTTCCAGCAATTCACCAGCATCGCCACACAAACGCAATGCCAACAGCAACTCCATCAGTGAATCGGCGGATTCAAGTGCCATAAGCTTGGGCACGCCAACCACCAGTAACACCAACAGCAAGGCTAGTGGCGGCACGCGACGCAACAAGAAGAAGCGTAAAGTAAGCCGCAGCTACAATAACAACAACAATAATAATAATAACAACAAGCGTCGCAAGAGTCTAAGCGAATCGGATGTGGAGTCGCATACAGAATCAGAGCTCGCCTCACCAGCATTGCAGCACCAACAGCAATACAATAACAACAACTCTATGCAACACCTGAAGCAACAGCAGCAGCAATCGGCAGATCAAGCAGCTGGATTGCTGTTAGCACTGGCGCACAATAGCTGCGAACCCTTTCAATCCCCAGCAGCAGCAGCAGCGTCATCATCGTCAGTTAGCAGCGCTTGTCTGTTAATTGAGGCAGCAATGGGTCCGCTGGAGCAGCAACCAACTCTACAGCAACACCAGCAGGAACATAATGCAGAAGCTGCAAATCCATTGCAATCGCCGTCGGTGGGTGAATTTAAGTATCCACCAAGTGGAGCCAAGACCAAAAAGACGCTTATGTCCAGCTGGTTTCAACAAACCGAGCAATGCAATGAACATCATCAGCAGCAATCTGGCCTAGATAGCCTAGTTCAAGCGGCTATGAGTGAAATAAATGGCTCCAGAGAGCAACTGCAACAACAGCACCAGCAGCAACAACAACAGGAACAACAGCTGCAAATGGATTCATCACCGGCGCCAGCTTTACTTAAGGTGGAACAATTTATACATCAGGTCGAGGGAACTGAACGCTCCCAAATGCCTTCGGTCCAAAACAATTCATCGGTGAAAAAACGTTGGCTGCGCCAGGCCATCAGCGAGGAGACCACAGATGATACTCAGTCCCAGGCACCAGTTACGCCCACACCAAGTATATCACCACAGTTGCAGACACCGCCACCGTTGTTGCTCTCCAATGGCTTTAGTACGCCGCTTAAAAAACGACGACTGGTTGTGATGAGCAATGGTGGCCTAGAGGGAACATCGGTTGAGGAGCCGCATATTGATGTCATCGGTAGTGCGGGTGAGGAAGAGCACAAAATGGAAGTGGGAACCAAGACGGATGTCTTGAAAGTTGAGACACATCAGCATACGCAGCAACATTTCGAGCAGGATGATGATGTGGACATTCTACGCTCACCCAGTCCCGGTACACAACAAATTGTTGCCGAGGATAATTTGGTTAAAATTGAGCCCGAAGACACAAGTGCTGCTGCTGAGGATGTGAAAATTGATGTAGAGCGTGAGGAGAGTCAGGCATGTGACAAGTTTGAAGAGCTGCTTAAGGTCAAGCGCGAGCAGGAAGAGCAACAGCAGCAGCAACAACAACAACAGCTTAAAACCGAAACACTGGAGACTAAAGTGGAATCCAAGGTAGCAGGTAAACCAGAGGCAGTGGTAAAAGTTGCTCCAACCAAAGTAGAGTCAATGCCAGAGCCAAAACCAGGTGAATCGCTACTGCGCACGTCAGCAATATCTGCTGCAACAGCAGCAACTACTTCGCTTGCGGATTCAGTAAAGGCAGCAATCAAAGCTCGAACACCAGCTGTCAAAGAAGAAGAAGAGCCGCTTAAAAAGAAGCCCAAACTGGAAACTTCAGCAACACCAACAGCAACAGCAACAGCTGCAGCATTAACAACACCGGCAACACCAGCTGTAACAGCAACATCAGCAGCAAGTAGCAAAAACCTCACCGAATTGGATATTCAGGAGCGTTTGTTATCCTTTCATGCGGCCAACATATCGTATCTACAATCACGCAATAAAAAAGCAACCACCACCAGCACCAGCAGTGCTAACAAAAGTAATAGCAACAGCATTGATCTGCCTGCCGCCAAGAAGTCAGGCAAGGAAAAGGATGAAAAGCGGGAACGCGACAAGCAGCTTAAGAAGTCGAAAAAGGATAAAAAGAAGTCCAAGGAAAAGGATAAGCTAAAAGCAGCAGCCATAGCAGCGATGACCACAACGCCGGACGCCAAAAAGAAGCAGCCCAAAGTCGCAACACCTACGGCAATAATACCAGCAGCAGCGATAGCAGCCACAACACCAACAGCAAATGGCAAAACAAAGCACATTAACACCGTGGAACAACAGTTGCTGCAACAAACGGCACTGCGACGTCGCACCATGTCCATGTGCGTTGCCCCAGTCACGCCGCCAATACCAGCACAAATGCCAACAACACCCATTGCTGGCACAAAGAAACGCCAAACGAACTTTGAACAGGAGCTGACCAAACCAAATAGCCAAATACTTAGCAGCAGTTTACTGCTCAATAGCAGTAAGGCAGCTCCGCAGTCAACTACGGCAGCGACAGCAGCCGTTGTCACACCGACAGCAGCACAACAGCAGCATCGCAAGGAAAACAATCATCATCATCCAGAAGCAGTTGTGGGCTCTATGAGTCTGGCAGCAGCCATTGCCAGTGGCAAACTTACAGCGATCACGCGTCGACGTGAATCCATGTGCGGCAGTCGCCAGCAGGCAGCATTCATTGCGGCGGCCATAAAGAAGGAGAAAAAGGAAAAGAAGAAGAGCAAGAAAAAGGATCGTGAAAAGAAGCAAAAGGGTAAAGATGGCAAAGATAAGGAAAAGGAAAAGGAGACAATACCAAAGCTCAAGAGCAACAATCAACAGCAACAGAAGCCAACGACAACAGTCAATGCCGTGCCAACAAAAGCCAAGACAGCAGCAGCAACAACAGCACCGCCGCTTCCAGTGCCCATTTCCGCGGCACCAATACCCGTGCTTATTACGCAACCAACCGTGGCCGCAACGCCAGCTGTTCCCTTGCCTGTGCCAATTATTGTTGGCGGCAGCAGCACCAGCAGCGCTGTCAAACAATTGCCATTTTACAACACTATCTATGGTAAATTGCAGGATCCGCCAGTGTTGCCGCCATCGTTGGTAGCACAACAACCATCTTTAATACCCGCTTCACCACTTGCAAAACTCAACAACAGCAGCAGCAGCAGCATGCCCAGCTTGGCTGAATATTTGGAGGCGACAAAATCAAAGGCGGCCACATTAGCAACGCCAGCAATTGCTGTTGCTCCCATTGCGCCCATTGCAGCTGTCACAGGAGCAGCAGCAGTTGCTATGCCAGCGCCTAAAACGGCAGCAGCTCTAGAAATTATGCCGCCTCCAGCCACAACGCCTCTAAAACTGTACACACGTACTGCCAGTCATGATCCGCGACTAAATCCCATGCTCACCGTGCCAGAGCCGGCGCCAATGCCCAAGCGTAAGCTGTCCATAAGCGAGTATCGCATGCGGCATCGTCCATCTGTGGATACGGCACCACCAACAACACCGCCTACACCCACTACGCCGCCGGAACGCTTGTTTGCCAAGCCGCAGACTATCAATAAATGTTCGCTGCAGTCGCCGGAACGCTTCCAGTCGGCAATGCGTGAGCGACGCAACTCCATTAGTGTCCATCAGAACAACAACAAGAGCAATCATAATCACCAACAGCAGCAGCAACTGTTGTCACAGCAGCAGCAGCAACATCATCTATCACAATCATCGGCACTAAAGAGCAGCTCGCTCAATTCAGTAACCAATTCGGCAGCAGCAACATTGAGCACCGTGAACAGCATTCTCAGCACCGCACACAAGCTGCACATGTTTGATGACAAGCCAAAAGGTAAGCTATAAACAGTCAGTAAGTTTCGATTATTTTGCTTATCTATTATATGAATATCCTTTTGTAGGTGGCCACTTTAATGCAGCGCCCACATTGCTAGAACAGCAGCAGGAAAAGATGAGCGAACGATCGCGTTGCCTGCAGCGCACCATATCCTGTGATTCGCGTGTCATTGAGCGTTTGAGCACCAACACAACAGCTGCTGGAAGCGGCAATGTGCTGGAGAAATCAACATCAGCGAGCTCCAGACGCGATGGTTCCTAGGGGCAACAAAGCGTTCGGGTAGCCTGACGATGGGTAAATGCTAAATTTCAATATTATCTTGAAATAAATTATAAAGATAAATATTTATTTACAGAGCAATCCAACATGATCGGAAATTACAACAAGGATAAACCAAATATGTAACCCAGTTGCAACCTAATCGCTGAGCAAAAGTTCAAATATATGATCAGCGTGCGCTTTCCTTATTTACAAAAGTAGGAAAACATCATCCGAAATATGGCAGTCAGAGATTCGTAAATCCTTATTATTTTGTGTTTTAAACGCTATTTACTCGCTATAATTAATACTAATTACTTACACACATTTAGAGTTAGAAATTAATTCTTTTTGAGGTATAGATTTTAAAGAAACGGATGACAACAAATACAACAGATACAACAACAACAAAACAACCACACGCATAACAATGTAAATTTCCGAATGAAAGAAAAACTAAGAAAAACCTTCTGCTAAACTAATTAGTTATTTAATGGTCGCGTTTTTTCGTAACAATCGAGCAACTTATATAATTCTACTCTATAGTATATATTATATATAAATATACTTAGCGCTATAATCTTATATAATGCTTAGATATACTGAGAAAGCCCATACACAAAATAATTGAAAATTTAGCAAGATGCTAGTTAACATTAAATTCCCCCTCTCCTTTGGTTCTTATCTTATTTAAATGCATATGTATTTATATGTAAAATTTAATTATTTCATTTATTTACATTTTTAGTTTCGTAGAGTTTCAAGAATTTTTAACCATTAATTAACTGAAATATGCAAGAAAGCAAATACGAGTACACAAAAACACAATTAATTAGTTTTTTGTTTTCGTTTTCAATTCAATACCTTAAAATAGTTGTAATCATTGAGCAAAACTACAAGTATGTACACTAAACAAAAGAAAAGAAAAACCAACTATTGAACAACAATGTTATAATTAAACAATATAGGAAACAACATTAACCAAGCTTAAAACGCAAGCAATACTATAAACCAAAATACAAAATAAAAAACACACAAAAAAAGGAAAATCAACAAACTGTAAATAAACATTTGCAAGAACACAAGAGCAAACAGCATATTGTTAAATAATTTGTAAATAAACATACCACATAAAATACGTGTAAGTTATTTTATTGTAAGCCTAAATGCAAAACAAACAAACCCAACAACAAGAACAGAAAACACAAAAAGTAATGCTACTTTAGCTTGTAAGTTGAAACATTGAAAGAAAGAGTACAAAACGCGAGTTATTTAAACATAATTAATCGTAAGCAATACCTAAAAACAACAACAAATTTATTATTTTAATACAAGGCTAACAAGCAGGCCGACGCGTATTTAATCTTAAGTTTGCCCCCTAAAAAACTTCAGCAAATTAAATGTTTTAAATATTGCGTTCATTACGTCTTTTAATAAAACCCTGTCTACAACTGTTTCAATTTGTTTCGAAGGATGCTGCAAAAAAAAAAATATAATTAAACAAAAGAAAAAACACCATCTGACCCTGTGAATATGTATATCTAATTAAATATTTAAAAACAAGAAAAACAAAAAAAGCGAATCCAGCAAAAGTTTGGCTACGGTTTTAAAACTATTTTTTTTTCTAGGAATAAAACAAAAAAGTTATAATTTCTACATCATTTGGATTAAATTGCAAAGCCATCAACAATGAAAAAAAATATATATATATTTAAAATTATTTATACGAGTTAACAGAATACGCAAAAAATTCTAAAATAATTACATTCTAGAATTTGTTATTATTTTATGGGCTTTTTTAAACTATTTTTTTTATGTAAATATATACTTATACAATGATACTTTTTGTAACAAAGAAATTGTAAAATACAAGATGCAAAATTATTAAGCCGATTTTATAAAAATATATATTGTTAATTTATTTAGGATCTGTATAAAACTTAAATATATATTTAGATATACATATAAAATACAAAAATGAAAAAAAAAAAAATCAAACAATTTCGTAATGCAAATTGCAAAACAAAAGAACAGAATAGTTTTTAGAGAATCACACAAGAAACTAAGTATAAATTATTTCAAATGGAAATTTAATATATAATCATTTTTACTGTAAATTAAGTATTTGCATAATTTTTAAGTGCGAATTTGAATAATATGAGTAGTGTTTTTTAGCCTTAAAACTTTGGTTTAACTGATGTACATTAAATATGTTAATTATTTACTAAAACAAAACAAACAGAGAAAAACATGCGCGAATGTTAATAACACTTCCGTCTGTAAAATACATTACAAATTGAATTCGTAAGATTCTTTAACAATAAAACAGAAAAACGAAAATAAAACTAAAAACATTGTGAAGTGACACTTTTTTGTGTATAATTCTTGAGAAACTGCTACGATTAAGTTTATTGCAACAGTATCTGAGCCAATCTCGTATTTCTTTTGTAAGAAATGCTGTTGCAAGCGATCTTATAATATGGTGCAAAACAAAGTCAGATAAAGTTAGATTGAACAAAGTGCAGTGCGGCCAGCCTAAGCTTATCGCACTTAATAGTTGCGGTCAAGCAAAGAGAATCAGTAAGATTCTGTATACATATATATTTAGAAAAACATGCGTTGCTCCAGCTGCGATAAGAGGCAAAAGACTTGGCGATTACAAAGTGTATTGACATATAGTTTATTGCATATTTAAAGCCCATGGGGCGACGAGAGTAGAAAAAAAGTACAAATTGACATTGTAATAGAATAATGTAGAGTATATGATGCAATTTACATTTCCACATAGGTGGGCATGGTCATGACGCCGCAATTGTTTTTGCGTGCCGACATGAGAATGTAGCCATCGTTGCCCCAATATGTGGACCAGGAGTTTTTGACCAGCCAGTAATCCTCGTTGTTAATGGTGCCATAGCCAACGGCAAGCACAGCATGATCGAGGCCATCAACATCGTTCTTGCACTCCGGTTCGTAGTAGACGCCATGCGAATAGAAACTGAATGTCTTGGGCGAGGCATCAATGGCCACGGAGATGGGACCGTGTTTGAGTAGAGCCAGCTTGAAGGCATTTGGATCGTTGGCGGTGACATTTACAAAGCCCTTGATGGGCGCCACTAATGTGACATTGTTGACATGACAAAAGCCATCCTGGCCGAGATAGGGACCATACTCCTCTTCGGTGGGCACGCCGCCAACCTGCATCATCCATTGATAGACACGGAAATCTTCGCCACCATCGCAGCCATTGTTGCCATATCCCCAGGAGCAGTCAATGAGTGCCTGCTGTGACAGACGCACTAGATTGCCACCGTTTTTGAGGAAGAATGCGCCCTCCAGATGACCAATGGTGCCAAATGACCAGCACGAGCCGCACACGGATTGATCTGTAAAGCATATATAAATACTTATAGTGTAATTTAATGTGGCGTTAAAGTTAACCGCACCTTTAACTGGACTGACAGCTCCATACAAGCGCCAATCGTATTGGCTTGGAATTTCATCCTTATGCTTGTTCACATCATAGGGGAAGGGTTTGCCCGTGTTATAGACACCAGATGACTTGTAGCCACGTCGTGCCTTTAGCTCCTCCTCGCTTTTGTCAGCCAAGTGATTGACGGCCAGTTTGTAGGTCAATTTACCGCGATTCTTGGAGTGAATATAACGCAAGTTCTGTCTGAAAATATTTTTGCGATGCTCGTGCTCTTTATCGTTACGGTAATCAACACCATGCTTGCGCTTAAAGTGATGGAAAGCCTTATCCACATGCTCATCGTTACCAGAGATAAACTCTTGCATCGGATTGAAGGTGGCAAAGTGACCAGTGCCGGGACCAGGGAAGCCAGAGCATGTCAAACTCTCATCGATCTCAAAGACTTCGTTGGGTATATCATCATGCTCGTAACTATCATAATCCAGATAGTAATGATCATAATGGGAGCCCAGAAGCGTATTATAGCCACGCATCTCGTAGCGCACAGGAATTGGCATACGGCTAGCCGGGTAATGTGGCGACTTCTTGTAGCGCACCCACAACGTGTACACATTCTTCTTCTGGCCAATTGTCTGCTCCAGGCGGAACTTGTCGCAGGTAAAGCCCAGGAATGTCTCGGTGCCAGCCAACTCAAAGGGTTTGGCATCTGGCAAAATGCTTTGAATTTCCACAGCGTGATCAGCGGTGCCATTCACCTGCAGACAAGTCAACTTATTTAGCTCATCCCTGGTCGTAATAGGAGCCAGTTTCAATGCAGTGCCATATTGACCCTCGCCAGCCAGCTGATACGTCTTTACCATGCCGCCATAATAATCGATGCGAGAGCGTTTTGTATTCTTATCGTACCAGGCATAAAAAGGTTCCGCTATTTCGGCATACGGTATATAAAGAGTTCCTTTAACTATGTAGTTCGGGTCCCAGCGCGGCGGCTTAGTGCCGAAAACTGTTGAAATAAGCGAAAAAAGCGGCAATTTAGCAAAGTTTAGCGGTAACCGGCAGCCATTGCAGTACACACACATCTACTTATATGTATCTCACGCGACAGTATACACACACACACACACAGGCCACAAAGAAAAAAAAAAGCCGCTTAGAAAAGATTACTCAACTGCTTTGTTTAGAATTTTTAATTATTGTAATTTAATGAAAATAACTTACCTGCCAGTGCTAAGCTGGCCAGCAGCGCTAAGTTCAACCACAATCGCATTTTGCTTGTTCGCTCTCTCTAATTTTAGTTATACTATAGCACTTTTACCTCACTTTAAATTAAATGCTTTTGTGTTGACGGACGAAACCTTATTGAACTACTTCTATGGCACATCAAAGAACGTAAGCTCGCATGAGCAGAGAGAAAGAGAGAGACAATTTACATTAACAGCTGTTAGGAGTTAACATTGATCGCATTAACAGGTTTGTGCACAGAGTGTGTGACCAAATATAGAAAAACAATAAATGTTCAAGCTTATGATTCGCAAGGTGATCGATTGTAAGTGGCGCGTCATATACCAGAGTATAAGAAGATTTAAATGACATTAGACGTTTGTGTGATTGAGAGAACAACTGTTTGGCAATTGATTGGCAATTATGTCACTTACTCTCTCTCTCTCTTGCCTTATGTTATTTGACGCACTCTCACTGCTGAACGCGAGCCTTAGGGGCTGCTGTCTGCCCAGGACCCGAACAGACGCCAAACAACCACCAAGCGAACAGCATCGCCGTCATCATTTCACAAATTCGTTGTCCCCGTCCATGCAGTGTCAGTGTTCTCAACAACACACGAGTGAAAAGTGCACAACTACAATAAAGCTACATACATACATGCGTATTTATAGTATCAGTGTGTGTGTGTGTGTATGAGTCTTACCCCAAAAAGTGTGCTATAAATGATTAAGTGCGATTAGCCGACGTGCAAGGCGTCCAATTGCACTGTGAATGAATTAAAGAATGCGCAATGTAACCGTATAAGTGCAAATCGAAATACCAAAATACATTTCGCTTAAATTGCATTTTGTTTATCCATGTGTGTGTGTTTGTGTATGTGTGTGAATTGTGTTGTGTAAAACATAAATAACCAAATATAATCAATAGCAAGAAATTCTTTAAAATATTATACGAAAGTTGCGTATTCTATCAATCATAATGGAAGAAATCAAACCAAAGCTGTAAATGAATATAAAATAGGCATATTAATGTCCTTTGATGGTAAATAATTTATGTTTATTGTTATTGTTTATCTCAATCAAATGCTTAAAAATATACATACGTATTTGTCTGATGTATTTGCTTATTTGACATTTTCTGCTCTTACCATAGTTGTTGTTGTTGTAGTTATGTTTTCGATGAAAACTCAATATATACACATGATAAAAGCTCACCAAATTACAAATTAAATTTGACCTAAAAAAGCTTTTGTATGAAATTTGTAATTGTTATACTTAATGCATTATAAGTGAACCTTGCATAATTTTTAAATTACCAATTATCAATTATAAAAATACACAAAAGGTCGCTAAAGTTTAATTGTCTTTAATAAATTCATATTAATTTAAAATGAGATTCATATTCCGGGAAACGTCGTTTAAAAATGTCCACAGGAAAGGACTTTGAATTTGCCATTGAGTGCACTTGAAGCGAAATATTTTACGTATGCATGTATATGTATAAGAGAGTGTGTGTGTTTGTTTGTGTCAGTAGCTGTGTGTAACCTACATTTAAAACGACAACACATATATATGTATGTATAGGCATATATACGACCATACAAACACATAACAAGTCAAAAATCCGTGACCGAAGTCCTCCCAGTCGACGCTGTCGTAGGCGCTGACGAAAGGTGTGGGAGTCGACGGCACATGTAAATTTGCTTTTATCAGTGCCTTAAAACACACACACACACACACAGTCACTCAAAAAAAAAAAAGAAATGCATGCTTCACAAAATCTTATATACCATTAGCTTACGCTTACGCTCTCAGAGGAACGATGCGCACTCTCACGAGAGTTGCCGACACACACGAAATGAGTTCGCTGCGTTTGCTTCTTCCGTTATAAAATATAACACTTACACTCTCTCTCCCTCTCTCACACACACTCACGCTCTCGCTGTTGTTGTGAGAGCTGCGCTTTGTCCATCGCAAACAGCCTTTTCTCACCTACCTTGTGCCTTTCTCAAGCTTGTTGGTATGCGTGCTGCATTAAATTTCCGCTTTCGCAGCGTCATTAGAATTTCAACGCAAAGCGTTTCGGTTTTTTTTTTTTAATGGCTTACCAAAAGGCGTCATATTTCGCCATTTTCGCAGTAGCAATTGTTTGGTTTTATTGCAATTTACATGCGTACGCTTAATTGCATAAATAGTGTGGCCAGAGCCACCCACTTATGTGTGTGTGTGTGTGTTGGTTTATAATTAAATAATAAAATCAAATTACGTGCCAGTGACGCACTTGCTAACTTTTCTAAATGCATCAAAGTTTGCATTTGAAAAGTATCTTTTTATCAGTATTGAATTACACTGCACGTTTGTAATTAAATAATCAAGTTTAGTCTTTAGACATGTTATTAACGCAGTTGTGTTTTACAGTTTGAAAGTATGATTAGAACTAACTCGGTACGGTTTGGTTTAACAAGATACTTAATAAAGCATAAGAATAGAAAAATCCACTTTAGAAAAAGCAAGTACAAACAAAACACAACACTATTGTTACGTATACGAGTAGTAAGCTATTTATATGCCTTTGCATTGCATTGTTTAGAGCACACATTATCACATTTTCCTCTTACAGATATTAACATTGACATACACACGCACACACACACACACTGAAGCATTAGCTGGGTGTGGGAGATAGAAGAGCATCAACTAAAACGATGGTTCACACTGTTGCCACACACTTTGCCCGCCAAGCTGTGACAGCGGGTTGGCGACGTCAGAGGCTAAACAGTGTCTATACAATTGTCTGTAGGCTGCTACAGATGCTGGGCATGATGGTTAGGTGGGATTTTACACACACTACTGGCATGCAAACACTTGGATACGAGAAGTGGCATTTATGTTTTGCCGCAACGCAACGCATTGCCGTAGATATGTGTCTAGTTGGCATCGGAAATGTCAGGATGTTGGCTCTGAATACAAAACAATGGTCGTGGTTGTTGTAGTTGTTGATGCTATTAAACAATTGTTGAGACTGCTGTTGAACGTAACAGTTACTAGTTGCTGCAAGTGCCATCAATGCTTACTTAGAAAACCTTAAACCAATTGCAACCTAGCAAAATATAGAAGTCAAAATGTATTATTTTGTTGTATATTGACTTAATTTAAAGTACTTTGTGTTTTTTCTTGTCCTACTTTCCGCGAATTCTTATTAAAATTTTCTTGGCTTTTTTGTTTCTGTTCTTCGTTGAAATCAATATTTACACTTTAACTTTTGTTTCTTCATTTTTTTTTTCTTCCTTATTAATTATCTAGCTGTGTTGGAGCTTAGTATCTAAGTTAATCTCTTAAAACCTACTCAAACCAAATGAAATAGAAATCGCCTTTGCCACTTGGCTACTTTGATTGCGTGACATCTTGACATTGTGTGCCCCTTTTACACCCCCTGTCCGCCAACAAAATCAAAATGGCATTCCCGCAAAGAATCATGGCGCTGCTGCTTGGGCTCCGATAAGAGTCCTCAAGACAACTGCAAGGATGTGCGCTCCTTGTCAGCTAGCAGTTGGAAGCAACCATCTGATGTGGCAGCCGACAACTTTTCGTTCTGTTTTCGTTTTGAAATATTGACAGCTGCTCCCAGGGAATCGCTGTTGTCAGCATAGAAAATAGCTTTTACACAGAGAGAAAATTCAGTTTAAAACCTTAAGTTTCTTTTTCGATCACAGTATTTGCATGCTATCGATTGGCAGGGCTGCTTAAATTGCATAACTAAGGTCACACTTTTTGGTATAACTTTACAGAAAACATTCCTTATAAACCTTTAATATTGTTACTGTAGTAAAAGTTGTTCGACTGGATTTATTTACTTTGTTTTGGTTTGAACTAGCAATAAATTGAATTATTTCTCAACGAGTGCAGTTAAGCTTGTAACTGCTTTCTACCTATACATCTATACGTATATATATATCTGAAAGCAGATTATTCTTGGCAACTCAAGTTGCCCGTAAAAGTCGGAGAAAAAGTTTTACTTGAGTTTTATTATTAGGTTAATTTTCTGCTTGTTAGTTACGAATCGAATACTTTTTACCAAGTAAGCGAGCTGTATATATATATATATTAATGGCACTGACAAATCAGCAAATTGTGTGGGTCAGTTTGATTTTTATTATAGCTTTTGTGAAACTTACTGCTCACATTACCTATTTAAATTAAAGGATATACCGGCCAATTGGCAATGGAGCACAGATTGTTGCGATAGCGTGACATGCGAAAATAGCCAGCTTCGCCCCAGTTGCCCCAGGAGTTCTTCAGAAGCCAATATTCATGGCCCTTATCCTTGCCATAGCCTGCCAATAGTATCGAATGATACTCTGCTTTACCACTGCACGCCTTACTATAAATGCCCGAATGATAGTGCTGCAAATGCTGTGCATCGATGGTCACCGAAATGGGTCCCTTTTCGGCCACTGCCTTCATGAGAGCACCTTCATCGGCATGCTTTACATACACGCTGCCTTGTATAACCACACCGATCTGATCCTTTTTGAAGCGACATTTGCCCTCATGCCCCTCATAGTGGTACGAGCTACGCGTATTTATGCCCTTGTTCTCCTTAACGTATCGCAGTGCCTCCTGTGGACTGCCTTCCTTGCAGCCCAGATTCCTATACGGTTGAGCAATCGAGCAGATTCTGTTCGGAGAACTCTACAAGTTTTCTGGTCTTAAGAAAATGTTGCGATTCCAAGGTGGCAACGGCAGCAAAGGCCCAACAGCAGCCACAGTCACCCTGATGCTTCACTTCCGTTATGGCGTGCTCAGTGCGCCAATCCACACTCTCCGGCAGCTCAAGTTTTGCGGAAGGCACATAGCTATGCTCTGCGGGCAACTGTGTCATGTTTATGGCTCCCAGCATCTTGGCCGTAAACTCTTCGTGAAGCATATCAGTAAACTCATTAACACCCATTCGATAGGTCGCTTGGCCAGCTGCATATCTTGCATTGTGTGTGTCAATCAATTTCTTGTTATCCGAATAGTGTTTTATAAATAGCAATATGAAAATTATGTGATAAAAGCAAAAAAGTTTGCTTTCAAGAAGCTTGCAATTTTGTTTGCAAACACTGAAAATTAAAAACTTGTATACAATAATTGGAGGGAAAATAAGTTTGTGTTAAGAAGTCATAATCTTTTTGAAAGTATTTTAAACGTATTTATAAATTTAACCTTTCTTATCGCACTATTTCAGCTAAATAAATGGGCCAATGAGAATTGCATGAGAGGAAAATGAGAAAGTTTGTGTAATAAATCTTCCAAGTTGTATGAAATTAGAAACCCACAAAACGAACTAGACTATAAGCTGTGCATGCATGCAAAGCAGTGTTTTAGTTTTTTGTGGGTCAACTTTTGGGAAGTGGATTGAAAAAGTCTCCCTTGTAATGATGATGACCGCAACACGAACAATTTTGCCCTAAGAGCAGAAATTATATAAAATTATCATGCAGCGCAGGCAGCGGCCAAGTTTGCCACTTAAAGGCAGCAACAACATAGTAACGCTGTGTGTGGACTATATGACGTATACGTAATATATATATATATATATGTGCATTGGCATGACGTATACGTAATATGCGGTAGTTTGTGGGCCATTTGCCAAGCAACTTAAAAAGATTGAAAATTTAAAAAAGGGGAGAACGAAGCGAAGGAAGTGAAGAAAGAAAGTTGAACAAATATCGCAAAAGAAAAGTTATGAACAAGTTGCGAATGTGTTGAGGCAGCTGCCACAAGATGACAAAATGGCGAAGTTAACATTGCAGCGTCTACTGCAGCGATTGCAGCTGACGGCGCTGCAGCTGGCCACTGAGCAGCAGCAACAACAACAACAACAACAACAAAAACAACAACGTAATACAAACAACAACAACAACAATAGAACGCGCATGGCTCTCTTAAGCTGGCTGCAACTGTGCCGTGGCAATGGACATTTTCTAACACTGGTCTTTCTCATCTACGGCTATCTAATGCTGCATGCCT
The DNA here is from genome assembly GCA_035044725.1 of Scaptomyza caliginosa. Classification (NCBI taxonomy): domain Eukaryota; kingdom Metazoa; phylum Arthropoda; class Insecta; order Diptera; family Drosophilidae; genus Scaptomyza; species Scaptomyza caliginosa. Next base: position 140,568 of record JAWNNR010000033.1, on the reverse strand, counting down.
CCGTTGCTGCCTCTGCCTCAACAGCAACAACAACAGCAACACCAAGTACAACCAGAACAACAACTGCAATCATGTTAGCCATAACAAATCGCACAACAACAACAACAACAACACCATTAGATTTAAGCCAATTACAAAAGCCAAGCAATCACACAGACGCACAGAAATTAAAACGCGATGTTGCCCATCTATCGGATGATGATTACGATGCCAGTTATCCCGATGATATTGATGACATTGAGGCCTTGATTAATAATAAGTCAGGTGAGTGGAATCATGCAGTTATAATTTTAATGCCATTAAGCAGATTATGGCTTAGTCTGACCTCGACCATCAAAAAGTCCGCAAGCCGTTCTATGCCCAAAATCATATTGAATAAGACCGTGAATCATTGCGGCTTAGTGCAGCTAAACGCAAAGGTTAGCTAACATTAGCATAGTTGGTTGCCTAACGTTGCAACCAGCTTTCCTTTATGAGAATTATAATCCTTGGGGAATTAACTAGCCGACTTGCGTTCTCTGTCTCTGTGTGTGTGTTTGTGTTGACCACACTCGAGCTGGCTAGCAGACAAAGAAAAAAATTTTGGCAAAGCAAACACATTTGGAAAAGGTCAAGGGAAGCCAAACACGAACCTGTTTCAGATGCAGATGCATATAATGCGTTTGTCCTTGCTCGAATTATTATTATTATGTTTATTAATGTATTTATTTTTATTGATTGCAGCTAAGGGTAAATACATTGGTGCGCCATGCAACGAGCTGAAATGTGATGCGAATCTTTTGCATGTCAGCTGCGACAAGGAGACGCAAATTTGCAGCTGCGAACGCAATTATCCAGTACAACTGGGAGTGATAAAGGGTTGCGCCAAACGTAAGTTAAGACTTTGATAGAGAACGAACCTTTCAACTATATGAAGAACAAATTGCAGCTAAAAAACTGGGCGATCAGTGTTTCTACGATGAGACATGCATCTACAACGATGAGAACTCCCTCTGTGTTCAGGTGCGGCACAATGCGATGTGTCAATGTGCCAGTGGCTATCATTCGGTCAGCTATACGAAGCCAACAAGACGCGTCTTCTGCACACCAGGTAAGCTTCAAGACGCCTATAGGAAACGATTTTATTTTGTTGTTTTTACAGATCTCAGCGAGCTTAGCTCGGATTTGCCCACATTGTTGGGCGTATCATCGGGCATTGCGGTGTTGGCTGGTCTCATTTGCATGGTCTTGCATTTGTTTAGTAAAACCAAATATCCCAGGCATCGCAATTATGCTGATGCCAATATACCGCCGCCCATACTCTATTCCAGCGATACAGGTAAGCTCTAAAAGGAGAGAACAATTAACGCTCTAACTAAGTGTTCTCCCTCTCTCTGTCTGTTTGTAGGCATACCATTGACAGTGCATTCGGCACGTCCATCGTCGCGTTCGAGCATAAGATCGACGGGTTCGATAGGCTCCTATGGCAATCGACGCACGTCCTCTGGCGGTGGCATCAGTGCTGACGTTGGGGGTAACAGTGGTGGTGGTGTTGGTGGTGGTAGCGGCGGTGTTGGTGGTGGTGGTGGCGGCACTGGAACCAGCTCAAAGGGCATACTGGTGTCGACGTCACGAACAGGTGCGGCTAGATCTGCCGCCATATTGCTCATATCGTGTCACATAACGGCCGTATCGAAACAAAATTCTCGGGCCTCATCGCGTCACACATCGGGCGCCGGCTGCAGCCAGCATTCGCGCGACAATCTTGATGAGAACAACGGTGCTGGCTCCTCGGGTGGCTGTCGGAGTTGCGAGAGCACGCTCTCAATGAACCGCCAGCTGCAGAAGCAATTGAATCATCAACGGCATCTGCTCAGTTTTGAGCTATCGCCGGCGAAGACAAAGAATCAGGATAGACTTAGGACCCTATTGGGCATCAATGATGCTCATTATAATCCAGATGAACATGATGATGTTGACGATAATAATGATAATAATCTTAAATATAAAAATGATTATGATTATGATAATGATAATGATGATGGGTGCAATAGCATAGATGCTTTAGGTGGCGATTGCAGTCTTGGTGCCGTCGGTGGTATCAGTGGTGGCATTGGTGGTTTCAACTATGGCGGCGGTGGTGCCGAGATGCAACATTTGCAAATTGGCGCACTGCCCACGCCGGCGAGTGAAACGCCCAGATTTGCGGTAAATCAACACAACTCATCAGCTCCAGTCATCAATCAGCGTCCAATCATTAGCCATCAATCATACAATCATTACGACAAGAAAACCCCAAAAGCAAGCAACGTTTTTTTTTTTTATTGTTTCCTTTGTTTTCCTTGGTTTAATAATTACGATACTACATCTACTTTCTTCTATGATTTTGGCTCTTTGTATTCGTTTCAATTCATTGGCATTCATTATCTTAGTTGTTGTGTACATTGGCTCATTTCCCGAAAGATCTCATTCTCATTTGCAATATTTTCACAAAATAACGAAAAAAAAATCAAAATATAACAATCGAAAGTAACTAATTCTTAGTCTTTAAAACAAATCTTGTGTTCTAAATGATCGATGTTAAATGTGCTTCCAAATCTCTGTAACAAATTTCAAGTTGGTTGTTTCGTTTTCTTACGTTATCGTTTTAAAAACTAAAAACTTTAAATAACATAATACAAACACACACTAAATACACTGTACAAAAAACACACACACAAACCAATGTTATCGGTTGAGTTTAGGTAGCTTGATCCCAAATCGTAGTAGAAATATAGTTTAACGAAACATTTTGAAAAACTTCTCCACACACACATAGACACGAACGATAAGTTGAAATAAAAAAATATTTTTACATATATATTACTTGATCATATGCCAGAAAGAAAGTTGAATATTAATGGTATAAGTATTTGATTTACATTCCATCCAAAAACGACAGCAATAACAATTATTATTACTGTTTAAAAGACCTTCAGCTTGACAATATGATATCGAAGCAATATGGCGGTGACTATGTTCCTGTTTCTAGAAATTTTGTATAACACCATTATCTAATTTCTTTTCTCTTTTGTTCTTACAAACAACAATAATGCAAATTATTATGATATATGTATACACATCTAAACAAACGCACACACACACACACACACAACACACACAAAACACACACAAAGCAACACTAAAATTTCCAAACTGCATGCATCCCAAAAAAACAAAGAACCAAATCGAGAGAAGATTTCCCCAATATGAATTGAATTGCACACCAACTGAATCCAATTATTTTATATAATTCATTAAATATTTACATCTTCTGCAAGCTTTTGCCAATTCTATTTGAATGAAAATGATAAAACCAATTGCATTGTGTTCAATCTGTTTTTGTATATCTTTTAAGCTATACTCTTAATCCAAATCATTTGCTTATTGATCAACTCAAGCTTTATCACAAAACAAGCCACTTTTCCCAACAAAAAAAAAAGAATCGAATACTTCTTGGCATTGATTTCTAAGTGTTTCTTAACTTCAAATCAGTTTAAAGTTTGTTTAAAGTTTAAAAAAAAAATTCAAAAGATTCCAATTGGATAATAATATATAAATTTTTATTAAAGGATTAGTTAAACTTTTCGATTTATAGACAAATTTATAAAAATAATAAATATTTCTATGCCAACTTTATTAGTTAATGAAGTGAACAATTCAATAAGAAAAACCTGTTTAAAAGTATTCCGAAAACTGACCGCTTGATTTGTGCACCAAGAACGCTTTTTGTTAAATCTGTTATACTGTTATACTAGACGTGTGTCATGCCTTCAATTTAATTGCTTGTTGATGGCGTTCGCTCTATGTCTCTCTCTCTCTCTCTTTCTCTCTCTGTCTCTCCTGTTCTCTGCTTCTGCCTCTGCTTTAATTATTTTATATATTTATATCTATGTAAATTGAAATAAGCTATGAACAAAAGCAATGTTTTATGATTATTTAAATGCCAAATTGTATTTAGTTGGTTTTTAAAATACATTTTGCAGGTTCTCGAAGACCAAGTCTAGCATCAGTGCATAGCACAAGCTCCTCGGTGCGCAGCTACAGCATGATGCGATTCGAAAAGGAGGCGCAACAGAAGGAGATACGGCAGGAGATGAAGCTGCGATTGGCGCGACTGCAGCAGCAACAGCATTTGACGCAGAACAAGCCGCAGATAATCATTGGCGAGGCGCTCTTGCAACATGGTGCACTCAGTCGCGTCACAATGGCCACGCCCAGTCCATTGACGCCCAACTCGCTGGACGAGCTGCTGCCATCGCTGGATGAGAATCAAGAGGTGAGCTGCCCAACCAAACAATAAACAATTGAATACAGCTACTCATCCCATTGGGTCTTAGTATCCACCCAGGCTGGAGAATACATATAAGCAGCTGGTGCAGCCACAACAGGCAACAACATCCACTGGATCCACAGGAACTGTTAGCTCCTATGCGAATGGCTATAATGGTCCATGCAGCTCATCGACTGAGGCTCTTTAAAAATATATATATACTGTAGCTAAATAGCTTTTAAGTCATGTACTATATATATATAGAGTTAAAGCAGAACTAACTTAAGTAATTAGAGTTTAGTTATGGCTTATTGTTAGTCGATTGAATTAAGCGTCAAACGTGTTTAGTTATAGCCAATTAGATTATGTGTAACATAGTAAGCGTCTCCTTTCGCTACTTACTCTATTCTATTAGTTGTGTATTAAATGTGTTAGGCAAAACGATTAAATAAGCTCAAACTTCTTCATTTCTCTATCGTTTTACAACACTAAACAAAAACTTATAACCTCAAAACTTGATTCCTATTCCTTTAGAGTTTTTTTTTTTTTGTTTAATCCAAATCTACTTTTAATCTATAACAAAAAATAGCCCAATGCCTAAAGAATCCTTAAATCAAAACACGATCGCAAAAATGTATTATGTACAGTAGATACTAGCTAAGTAAATTGTTATATGTGAGTTTAGGAGTGGGAATACCCAAAAGTTTAGTACTGATTAAATATACGCAAATGAATTTATAAAATCGGTTTATATACAATTTATACATATACATAAAAGCTACAAGAATAATATAGCATTAAAAACTAATCTATTCATCAACGATTAAGTTTCAATTTCATTAAACATGGGTAAAGCAAGCAAAAAAGTTAAAGCTCAGCTAAAAAGAAAGTGTAAATAAATTACTTGTAGAATTAATTTAGTCTAGAAATTAGTTCTTGCAGATAGATATATCTATATATATAAGTAAAAGTCACGATTGACAGCTTTTGCAGTGTTTGTTGTACAAATAGTATCTGTATTAACTACCAATTATGAAAAGTATCACTTATGGCAAAAGGGATTCATTATTATATTGATGGCAAAATCAAATATACAAACAAGATCTGTAGAAATGTAGTAACTATATGTTTTATGCATTTTCTACAGCCGAGTTTCAACTGAATACAATAAATGAACGAATTGTACTAAACGCAAAACCAACAAAATGTTATTACCCAAAACAATAGTAGTAGTAGTATTATTGCCTAAATGGTTGTTGAAATAATTATGTTCGAGTTTACTAGAGTTTAAAACTAATGTTAACGTTTATATAGTCTTATATATGTTATATGTTTTTCAGATCTGTTCAAGCCGTGCTATACTATAACTATCAATATGTTGTTTTATGCTTAGAACTGTCTGTAACATATCCTTCCTATTGTTGTTATACAAAGTAGAAAACATATCCGTATTGTGCAATGTCAAAACTCTTGAGAATTAGTTGTCAAAGTTTTTATTTTCTAGATCCTATACAAGCAATATATAAACTCCAAGATTGTAATAGAAAACACTGTTCTAAAGTATTATATTCTTTATGGTTTTCCAGCACTGATCCAAAGCAATCTCAGACTCAGTATGTACATATACACATATATAGAAAAATCAGTTTGATCAACGATTATAATAATAATAATGATAATAATGCTAAATAGTTTATCAAATGAATTACAGACAAATGGCAGACAGACTCCGTATATTTGTGAAATAGTTTTAAGCTCTGAAATAAACACTAAAAAACTAATACAAGTTTGTACAGTAAACGAATTTCAATACGTTTTCTTACTTTTCCAATTTATTTTTGTATATTTCAAAAGATTTTGAACTAAAAAACGTTTCCCATTGCATATTGTTAAAGAACTTCAAAATTTAGCTAGAAGCGAAACGATGAATTTTGTAGCAATTAGTCAACTTCCTCGATGGTTGGACCACCGCCAGTGCCAGGAGCACCTCCACCATTTGTGGAAGCCGCTGGCGGTGGTGGCATATTGCCACCTTGATAGAGTCGTGTCATGATTGGATTGCAGATACGCTCCAGTTCCTGTTGCTTGTGCTCGAATTCCTGCTTTTCGGCCAATTGATTGGCATCCAGCCAGCTAATGGTCTCATTACATTTCTGCAGAACTGTGCTGCGTTCCGAGTCGGTGATGCGACTGCGCAACTGCTCATCGTCCAGCGTGGAGCGAATCTGAAAGCAATAGGATTCCAATTGATTCTTGGCCTCGACACGCTGCCGCTGCAAGTCATCCGCCTGACGATAGGATTCCGCTTCATTGACCATCCGCTCAATATCCTCCTTGGACAGGCGACCCTTATCGTTTGTAATCGTTATGCGGTTTGCCTTGCCCGTGGACTTTTCGGCGGCACTGACATTGAGTATGCCATTGGCATCGATATCGAAGGTCACCTCAATCTGTGGCACTCCACGCGGTGCTGGTGGTATGGCCGTTAGCTCGAACTTACCCAAGATATTGTTATCCTTGGTCATGGCCCGTTCACCCTCATACACCTGAATGAGCACACCCGGCTGATTGTCCGCATAGGTTGTAAAGATCTGGGTCTGCTTGGTGGGTATGGTGGAGTTTCGTTTGATTAGGGCTGTCATAACACCGCCAGCTGTCTCAATGCCCAGCGAGAGTGGTGCCACATCGAGCAGCAGCAGATCCTGCACTGCCTCCGAGGTGTCACCATGCAGAATGGCTGCCTGGACAGCAGCGCCATAGGCGACGGCCTCATCGGGATTTATGGACTTGTTCAACTCCTTGCCATTGAAGAAATCTTGCAGCAGTCGCTGTACCTTTGGTATACGTGTGGAGCCGCCCACAAGCACAATATCATGGATCTGTCCCTTGTCCATTTTGGCATCACGCAATGCCTTAGACACCGGCTCCATGGTGCTCCTAAACAGATCGCCGTTGAGCTCCTCGAAACGAGCACGCGTTATGGATGTATAGAAATCGATGCCTTCGAAGAGCGAATCAATCTCAATGCTGGCCTGCGTGGAGGAGGACAACGTACGCTTGGCACGCTCACAGGCGGTCCTCAGACGACGCAATGCTCGCTTATTCTGGCCAAGATCACGCTTGTGCTTGCGCTGAAATTCCTGCACAAAATGATTAACCATTCGATTGTCAATGTCCTCGCCACCCAGATGCGTATCTCCGGCCGTTGCCTTCACCTCAAAGATGCCATCCTCAATGGTTAGTATGGACACATCAAAGGTGCCGCCACCCAGATCAAAGATAAGCACATTCCGCTCCCCGCTGGCCTGCTTATCCAAGCCATAGGCAATCGCAGCTGCCGTTGGCTCATTGATAATGCGCAGCACATTCAAACCGGCTATGATGCCCGCATCCTTGGTCGCCTGACGTTGCGAATCATTGAAATAGGCGGGCACAGTGACCACTGCGTCCGTGATGGTGCCACCCAAATACGCCTCCGCCGTCTCCTTCATCTTGGTGAGCACCATGGAGGATACCTCCTCGGGATAGAAGCTCTTCTTCTCACCCTGATACTCGACACGTATGCGCGGCTTGCCGCTCTCCGAGATCACCTCAAAGGGCCAATGCTTCAGATCGCTCTGCACCGTCGCATCGTCAAACTTGCGTCCAATCAACCGCTTGGCATCTGTAAAATTGGAAACAATAAGCAATCCCATGACCATAACATACAACACATAAACAATTGGCGCTTGACTTTATTAGCACTAACAAATGAACACCAAAGGGACACAAAAAAAAAATGGGACGTTGCAACAGTTTGGTGAAGTTAACGTTAACGTAATCGCAGCTTGAGGCTTGGCTTGGCTAGGCGGAGCGGGTAACGGGGGCAGTTTTATGTGTACATTGAGACTGAAATGAGAGTATAAGAAGAAAACAAAAAAAAGAGAGAGAGAGAAAAGAGAGAAGTCTTTGCATTAGATCAGCACAAAACTAATCTGATGGGAGTTGGGAGAGAGAGAGAGAGAGTTGCCAAAAAAAGAGATCTATGTAAATTGATGGCTGAGGTGAGCGAAACAAGTGTTGGTAAACGGTTCATTTCAAAGATGGCGGTCAATAAATATCCCTAATATCTTTTCACATTTAAATATTATATTTGTGAATATTTTTGTTTAGCTCACAGTTGGTGGAACCATAAAATGTCGCCACATGTGGCGACGCTGACACAAATTGGCTTGATTTTTAGCCTCGCTGCTTGTGGGTGGAAGGGGCGGGGAGGGCAACAGCAACGGCCCGAACAAGTGAATGTGCAAGGGTTGGGGACTGCGGGTGGTATTTGTGTATGGGGAAAAGCGACGGGGGATGCAAAAATACTTTTAGCTGGCTGAGTGCAAGAGCAAGATATATCTATATATATATATGATATATATGTATATCTAGAAAACATATATTTGCACGATTTTCATTCATGCAAATTTGTTGCAAGTAAACGAAGCATTCTTAAAGACTTACCGAAAATTGTGTTATTCGGATTCATGGCCACCTGATTCTTGGCCGCATCACCAATGAGACGCTCCGACTCCGTAAAGGCCACATAGCTGGGCGTGGTCCGATTGCCCTGGTCATTGGCAATGATCTCAACTTTGCCATGCTGAAAGACGCCAACACACGAGTATGTTGTACCAAGATCAATGCCAACCGCTGGTAATTTGGGCATTATTGTTCAATGCAGCGGCTTTAATTAGACCACGATCGCCCAAAACGGCAAGAACAAGAACGGCGAAGACACACGTCAAGGTGCGCCCAGGGAGAAGAGTAAATACCAAAACGCGTGTGTTTGTGAGAGAGAGAAATTTCGAGAAATTTGAGATTTAAATCGATGTGTTAGATGTTACACAACTTACCAGTTGGTTTTTGATTTAGAATGCAAAACGATATAGATATAGAGATATGATTAAAAATAATAGAACGAATGTCAAAATTCGCAGGAATTCAAGTGTTTTATCTCTTTGCAGCTCCACAGCGTCTGCCTATTAAATATCACGTTGCCTAAATTAAAGAATCTACAATGCTCATCTAACCGATTCACTTTAGCCTAATTAGCTATGGATTTGTTTTCAAATATTTTATTAGATGCAACGGCCACAAAAGCCACAAGTAAACTGAACGCAAGATTTTTAATACATAATTGCATGCGCATAATGTTGCTTAACAGCAGCATAACATTAAAATTGCATTTTACAGTTGCATCGGTTAACAGTGTATAACTGTTGTATAAGACCATGTATAAGAAATCGTATTTTTAGGCTTTTCAATGTTATTTTATTTCATAAAATCAATTCAAATCGACAAAACTCTTATTGACACACATTAGGCTTTGAATTAACACAACATATTTGTTCTTTGGTAAACATAAAACACACTACTTAACTACCGGATTTGTGTCTTTTGTTTGTTCCGAGCATTTGGCGTTAAGCAAATAACGCATATAACATAGTTTTTCATTCAACTCACTATAAAAGTGGTACGGCAGTTTTGAAAATATCATAACACAGCTTTTGCTTCCAAAATTCTGCAGTTTTCAGCATTTCAACTCTTCGAAATGAACAACTTTGTGGTCGTTTGCACACTGGTTACCTTCGCCGTTATATTGGCATTTGGAGAGGCGCAAATAACAACTACATTGGCGCCAGAGACAACACTTGCTCCTGTAACGACAACACTTGCTCCTGTAACGACAACACCAGCTCCTTCAACAACAACACTTGCTCCTGTAACGACAACACTTGCTCCTGAAACGACAACACTTGCTCCTGTAACGACAACACTTGCTCCTGAAACGACAACACTTGCTCCTGTAACGACAACACTTGCTCCTGTAACGACAACACTTGCTCCTTCAACAACAACACTTGCTCCTGTAACGACAACACTTGCTCCTGAAACGACAACACTTGCTCCTGTAACGACAACACTTGCTCCTGTAACGACAACACTTGCTCCTGAAACGACAACACTTGCTCCTGTAACGACAACACTTGCTCCTGTAACGACAACACTTGCTCCAGTAACGACAACACTTGCTCCAGTAACGACAACACTTGCTCCTGAAACGACAACACTAGCTCCTGTAACGACAACACTTGCTCCTGTAACGACAACACTAGCTCCTTTAACGACAACACTAGCTCCTTTAACAACAACACTTGCTCCTTTAACGACAACAACTCCTGTGATTACAACAACTAAGCCGCCTGTCCTAATACGCTGCTGGAAGGGCAACAACTGGTGCAATTTATATGTTCCACAACGTAGACGCAAATGTAAAAGATTCTTCGGTTTTGTTAAGTGTTACTATTAAACAAGTTTCTTTGAACGTTTATCTAATGAATAAATAAAATTGTTATTGCAAATAAACAAATGAATTTAACTGTTCTAATACAACTAGCTCTTATAATATTCGACTGCTACTACAAACCACTACATCAACTTATACATTGACTACTACTAACACACTTATACTGCATTAGCACTACCAACTCTTATACTAACAATGCATCCTCTACTTGCAAAATGTTAATTACAAACTATATATTTTCAAGAATATTGCCAAAGTTGTCTTATAATGGTCAACAAACAGTTGTTTCCACAATCAGTATGGGGGTTTATCTATACCACATTCATCTGGTTTCTTGAAAACCAGCGCATAAGTAAGCACTGGATGTACATTGCATTCGACCGAAGCTGTGGACAACAGCGAATGGGTTGAGGGACTCTCCATGAATAACATTTCCGCATCGTATTTGCTCCAACGACCACGCTTCAGTTGCTCTTTAACATATTTCAACTGTGCGTTTATCTAATGGCATATCAAGTGTTGTTATAATACCCAATTTAGAACAGTTTCACATTACCATATGCACTAGCATGGGTGTGCGGCGACAGTTGAAGAAATCAGCAACGAATCGACGAACATTTTCAGGATTTTCATTGATGACCTGTTGCATTATGACGCGTATTATGGCTCGTATCTGTAAAGAAACTCTGGCTTTATTGGGTTTTACAGCTATAACTTTATATTATATCTTACCTCTGGATGTTCGTTTAAGTACTTCCAATTGCCTTTGCGCAGTTCCTTTTGAATGCGTGGCAAGCTGTTGTAATGCTTAATCGCATGGGTATCCCATTTTCCTAGATCCAGGATCTTTGGCGATTGGGAAATTTTTTGCATTTTATGTTATTTAACGAGGAATTTTGTATTAAAATATGTATTGAATGACTTTTTTACAAAATGCTTATGTTTATTAAGATTAGACAAAAAATTACACAAAACGTTGGAACATGTGCAAACAATAAACATAAACACCTTTAGCCAAGGTTTTCCGAACACTTGTCGTAACGCAAATAAATAATAAACTGAAACGATTCCATGTCACTATATAAGACAGCATTCACGCTTCGAAGATATTATAACAGAATTGTTTAATCAATTGTTAAACCAAGCATTTGCTATGAAAATCGATGTAGTCCTTATTCTGGTCACTGTCATTCTGGCCCTGTCTGATGCACAGATAACGCTACCAACGCTACCACCGCTACCAACGCTACCACCGCTACCAACGCTACCACCGCTACCAACGCTACCAACGCTACCACCGCTACCAACGCTACCAACGCTACCAACGCTACCAACGCTACCAACGCTACCAACGGTACCAACGCTACCAACGCTACCAACGCTACCAACGGTACCAACGCTACCAACGCTACCAACGGTACCAACGGTACCAACGCTACCAACGCTTAAAACTACGACGATTAATGTGATTTCACCAACGCCTGCAGCAACGACTGTTTCGCCGCCGAAATGGATACCCTACTGCTGGATGGGCAACAACTGGTGCAACACATATATACCGAAGTATCCTTATTATTATCCGCCTCCAAGTACGTATAAGCCTTCAACAAGAAGGAAGCGTTGCAAACGGGTTTTTGGTCACTTAAAATGCTTTTACAATTAACAAGATGTTGTTGAATTTGATAAATAAATGAACACGTTCAAAAGTAAAAGACAACTTTAAACTATAATTTGCATAAAGTTATACTTATATTAAAACTTTCGCTTAGGCAACTTAACAACTATATACATACATATGTATTAATTATAGAATTTGTATAACTTCCTCCTCCGAATCACTTTGATCTGCAATTAATTTAAAATTGTTTAAACTATTGACTTAGCACTTTATGTTTAATTCCACTTACTTTGTTTCCTTGGCGTCTGTTGTTGCTTCTTGCCGCTCTTGTTTTTAGCTCGATTTGGCTTCGATTTGCCTGGTTTGACTGTTGCCGCTGCGGGCTCCTGATCCTTTTCTTCTGCCGAGGCATCCTGCTCCTGTGGCAGCCAGGAAATATCATCAACTGCATTTTCTATTTTAAAACGAAAGGAAAACCAAATTAAACAAAGCAATCGCAAATGCTTTGCTTGGTATATACCCAATTTCTGTGCTGATTGTGGCACATCTGTTTCGGTTGCTTCATCCTGTTGCTGCATAGGCTCCACGTCAGCTTGTTGCTCACACTCTACATTCATTCTTTCTGGCGTCGGTTCCTTTTTTTCCATTAAATGCTTAAAGCTTAGCTTGTGTGCCGTTTCATTTAGCAGATCCATTAAGCCGGCCACTTGCTTGCTCTGCTCACGACGTTCCACATCCAGTTCCAGTGCCTTGCGTATAAACTGCACAATTGACTTGGAACGCTTGGCAGCGCTGTGGGCACATTGCATGATTGTGCGTACATTTGTTGGAGCAGTGCCGCCAGCGTTAAGTGTGCACAGCTCTTGGTACGAGTTAAAGCTTAGAACAATAATCGAGTCGGCAGCGTTCTCCTCCAACAGCGTTGGATCGACAAAAGGTTGTGAGGTGCTCTTATACACGCAATACGTAACGCTGACCGGATAGTGTAGAAAGAGCAACGGCATTAATTCGCGCTCCCTTTCGCTGTACGTGCGCAGCTCGTCATCGATAAAGGAGACCTCCGGTCGACGAAAGTGCATGAGCGCTGCTAGCGTCGCAATAGTGCAGGCATCTGCAGGTAGAGAACTGGATAAGGTCTGTGAGAATGTTAACAATATAAGCTTGCACTCACCATATAGATTACCGTCATGATTGAGCACATTGATGTCGACGCGCACACACCACACATGCTGATCGGTTGCGATGCACAGCGATTCGACATCCAGGCAGCGGGAACTTCGAAACGTTCGCTCCAGCAGGGAATTGAGTGTCAGCTGACGCAGATCGTGCGTGGTTTGCACTTCGTCTAGAAAGGCCACACCTTTGATGTCCACATTTAGATGCAGCGTACCTTCGTTGCCCCGTGCACTGGTTGGAGTTCCAATGTCACAGCTTACCTGTGCCAGCACCTTTGTTTCGCCCATTGTTAATGCAACAGTTCCCCAATCGGCACCGAAGGTTAGTTGCACATCGCGAAACTCATTGGATTTGCGACCATCGAAGCGCGTGTTATGCTTCACAGCTGTTTGAATGAAGCTGCGCTCAGGCTTGGACTTGCCCGGCTCAAAAAGATTTGAGTTCATAAACATTTTAATTAATTAGTTTTCGCTTTTGTTTTGTGCCGGCATTTAACAACGTGCAGCTACCAGGGATGTACAAACATCAAAAGCACGAACAAACATTTATGGTATTTTTTAGTGTTTTCTTTAACCGTATATTTCGTTAGTCTCAAAGTGGGTCACACTGAATTTGTGCCAAACGGCAAGAAGAATTCTAACATTTTGACATTATTTCTTTTAATTAGGAAACATGAATTAATTAAAACATCAATTAGCACACGTTTTTACTACATCTACAAGCTTCATCCATCATACACATACATATTGCGACACCGAATCATGGTAAGCAAAATATCAATCGCCATAAGAAAAATATGCGGCGTGCCCGGAAAAATGGAATGTGCATAATAATTGACCAAAAATAGAATTGACCCAAAAATAGTTACATATATGACAGAAACGAACGTGTTAAACTGCTTGTACAAATATCTATGCTTTTAGGCAATACTAGGAGCTCAACTAGTCATCACGCTGGTGATGGTCAGCGTTGTACAGAAGCTGAGTCCACATTATTCTTTGGCCAAGTGGATACTCTGCCGCACCGGGCTCTTTCGCTATTTGCATCCAACAGACGATGAGCTGCGCACCAAGGGTGGCGTGCCCAAGGAGCGACATGCCAAAGGCAAGCACAAGCAACAGAACGGAATCGGCAATGGTGCTGCCTCACAAACGTTCCACATCCCGCGAAGCATTGAGGTGGAGCTGGAGACGTTGCCAGTGGTGGAGCGGGATGTAGTGCATCTGCGTTACTTTACCGAATACCAATGGTTGCTCGATTTCAGTGTCTACGCCGGCATTGTGTATGCCATATCAGAGATCTTTCACTTCTATTACCCGCTTAAGAATGAAGTCAATCTGAGCATGGTGTGGTGTCTCCTAGTCATATTCTTTGCCCTCAAAATGCTATACTCGCTTACCGTATTGTATTTCCAAAGCGAGGAATCAATCGGCGAACGCTCCATGGTAATTGTGGCCTGTCTGGTGTATTTGTTAATTGCCATGATTGTGCTAATCATTGATGAGCGCATCCTAGAAACTGGTCTCGAGGATGCCTACACAAGTTTTAATGCCAGCGCATCGAAGTTTCTCACCGAACAGGGTCTACCCTCATCGTAAGTACACATACAAGATAACGCATGTGTCTTTCAGTTTAGTAATTATGTTTCCTTTCTCTTTGCAGTGGTCCGGCCTCCAAAATAGTTGTCAAATTCTTTTTGGCACTCAGCTGTGGTGTGCTGGGCTCGCTGTTTACGTTTCCCGGCCTGCGCATGGCCAAAATGCATTGGGATTCTTTGAAATACTGTCGTGGCAATCGACTACTTCAAATCCTACTTAATGTTAGCTTTGTGCTGCCCTTCATTCTGGTTATACTCTGGATACGACCCATTAGCCGGGACTACTTGACAGTGCGCGTTTTCGAAGGCATGCAACAGCCGCTGTAAGTTGTCTATGGTTTAGCATTTTACTAAACGTATATATTAAAGTTTATTTATATTTTTATAACAGCTTAAAGCCGCATGTTTTTGAGACTCTGCGTCTTCTGCTGGTTGTGTTTGTGGTCTTTGTGCGCTTTGCTTTGATGCCCATCTATTTACAATCATATCTAAACTTGGCCTATGACAAGATCATTGATCTGCGCAAGGAAGCTGGACGCATCACAAATGTGGAGTTTCAAAAGAAGGCAAGCATTACGTCGTTTATCTTACTAACACTAATCTACTTTCTTTGTCTTGTAGATTTCATCAATATTTTACTATCTTTGTGTTGTGACATTGCAATTTGCGGCGCCGTTGATATTGTGCTTGTATTTAACGCTGATGTACAAAAGTTTGGGTGGCTTTAGCTGGGCAGGCATCTATAATGAAAGTGTTGTGCTGCAGCATGAATGTGCTGCAGATGTGGAATTAGCAAAGCAGCCAGACGCCTTATTGGATACGAATAAGGCGGAGCACGAATTTAATATTTTGGAATCTGCACAATCATTGCAAGCTTCGTTTGCTGGTCTGAAAAATGTAAGTACTTCAACTGAATATAACAAGAATATATAGCAAGCTCATTGTTTTTGATATTTTAGGTGTTCTCTACGGAAGTGTATAAGGGCTTTTTGGGCTTTGCCACCTGGTGGAGTTACTTTACGCTCTTTGCAACCACCTCATTGGGTATCGTTTACCAGTCGTATTTTAACACGATATAATCAAGTAGATTATGGACCCCAGCACTTACCAAATTATGTTCAAAAGCTCCTTTATCTAGAAGTCTTGTTTCTTGTGCTAATAATGTTGATATTATCGTTTTTTTATAGTCATGCCATAGATCCGAATTGTTGGAAATAAAACATGTATTGTAAATATGAGTAATTTATGTATTTACCAATATTTTAGTAAACGTTTTTAAACCAGTATTTTAGATAACACCATTTATTTCAACTAAATTAGCAATTAACACATCAAGGAAAAGTATCTTTTTTATGCTTGTTGATAAGTTCAATAGAATGCATTGACCACATTACAACTAAATCATTTCATATACATACATACGTACATGTGTATTTCTAGTTAATTATGCATTTTAATTCTTATGTCGATTAGATTTTGGCAATGCCAATGATACCGCAGCCAATGCGAGCGCCAGCATTTCCAGTTGTCTTGCTCAGCTCATGACCGCCCTTGCCCAAATCATCGGCATCAGCATGGACGACAACAGTGCGTCCAATAATGCTGTTGCAACCAAACAATGTGATCTTTGAATCGCATATATCCACTTTAGTGGGCCCATCGCCACTGGCCGTTATGTTGCCCAAATCACCCAAATGACGATCGGCATCGGTTGGTGCACCATGCTCCTTGTTGTGAGGATTGAAGTGTGGTCCCGACGACATGCAGCCATTGGTGTTATCACCAAATTCGTGCACATGGAAACCGTGCAAGCCCTTGGCCAAGCCGCTCACCTCTCCGCTTACTTTAACGGGGCAGCCATCAGCCTGTTGAGTATTAAACAAATGCAGGAAGATTTATATAAACAATGTCAATGATAACAAGCTGATAAGGTGATTGAAATAAGTATGCGCATAATCATAACCAATATAATCTTGTTTAAGGGTGTGTTATCTGTATCTAAGCGGGCTTATACATGAATGAGACTAAATATAAAACATAAATTACCCATGAGTATGTGTGTGTATTTAAAGAGAGTAAAATTTTAAGCTCTCTACCTAACTGACCACGCTTACTCCTGCGTTGCCATTATAGTTACACCTACATTAAAACATACATATTGTTGTGCTTATATAATTGTGCATTGCTCAAATGACACAGCACAAACTATACGCAATTGAAATTCAAGTAGCGCTGCGTGCTGTGCCAACAACAACAGTGCCTAATACATATTCATATATACATACTAAATAATACTCATCAACTTACAAACACAAATGCACACACATACATACGATGTATTTGTTCGCTGTGGTGCGGTGCGGCACCGGCTCTTTGACCTAAGCATTTGTTGCCTGCCATGTTCTTTTTTTTTCAATAAGCTTTATGAACTAAGTTACCTACCTCTTGTTCAAAGAAAACGGTGCCCTTAGCATCGCCATTGATAACGCAAACAGCTTTAACCACCATTTTTAGTTTTTCTTTACTTTTTGCTACTTCACAAAAGCAGATATTAAGTTATTTATTCTTGTCACTGAACTCGTCAAGCGAACAACAAGTATCGAAATGGACAATTGGACTATGAACATAGATTTTTCTATCGATAGACTTGCTTGAACTGAAATCGGAAAGTGAATATTTTTGTCATCAATTTTGCAAATATGCATAGTCGGAGTTGGCTAAGAAAGTTTTGAAATCCTTTTTATGCAAGCAAATTACAGAAATAAATTTATTAACCAAGTTAATACAATATAACAATATGCTAAAGTGTTAAAGAGTAAGTTGGACATATTTCAGATTAAGTTAATTGCAAAATATATTAAATTCCATAACGCACAATAATTCAGACAAAGACAAGGTCAGTAACAATGTTTCAAAAATGACAAGTAAAACAGAAAATATCACCCAAAATATTTCTCTGACCTGACCAATAAAACTTGGCGGACTGTGTTTAATCGTAAAAAGCGCGGTTTCCGATAAGAGTTATCGGTAAACATTGTTGCATTTCTTAACACTAATTGGGAACAATAAAAAAAAAAGAAAATGAAGCCAGCTGGAGAGAGCAAAACTTGAGATTAATGACAGCAGCTACAAATTATAAGCAGATTTGGTAATACAAATTTATAATGTTTTCTTTGCACACCTTAACTTATCAGCGGCAATTTCTTATCTTATATTTGTCCAATCATGCAGGCTTACAGATTAGAAACAAAGTGGCGAACGTATTTAGTTTAGCAAGAAACGCCATAATGAAAGGCACAACCCAAAAATTGGCAAAGCTTCGCGAGCTGATGCAACATGCCTGTGCACCAGAGTCAACTGTAATAAGTGCATATGTGGTGCCATCCGATGATGCACACCAGAGCGAGTACATTTGTCCGCATGATGAAAGACGTGCTTTCATAAGCGGCTTTACAGGATCAGCAGGCACTGCGGTCATAACGAACGACAAGGCGCTGCTGTGGACAGACGGACGTTATTACCAGCAGGCTGAGAGGGAACTGGATGAAAATTGGACACTAATGAGGGATGGTTTGGCGACAACGCCATCGATTGGCTCTTGGCTGGGCAAGAATCTGCCCAAAGGCAGCACCATCGGCGTCGATCCAAGCCTCTTCTCATTTCGTGCGGCCAAAGCCATTAAAAAGGAACTGAATGCAGCCAATTGTGATTTAATAGGCATTGAGCGGAATCTTATCGACGAGGTCTGGGGCGACGAGCAACCGGCACGCACCTTAAACAATATCATCACACTCAAGTTGGATTTTGCCGGCGAGTCAATATTTAAGAAATGGGAACGTGTGCGTGAGCAAATGGCGTTGCAAAATGCGACTGCTCTGATCGTGAGTGCACTGGATGAGATTGCATGGTTCTTGAATTTGCGTGGCTCCGACATCGATTACAATCCCGTATTCTTTGCATTTATGATCATTACAAATGACCAAATCGTCCTGTATGCCGATTCAAGCAAACTGCCAGCAACTTTTGATAAACATCTCATTGCGAATAATGTGAAAATATTGGAGCGACCATATGAAACAATTGGTGATGGCGTTTGTCAAACTGTTGCCGAATCCAAGGGTAAAATATGGATATCGCCCACTAGCAGTCTGTATTTGAATGGTCTGGTGCCGAAATCATCTCGACATCAGGAAATCACACCGATTACTCTGTTTAAGGCCATCAAAAACAGCAAGGAAGTTGAAGGATTTGTCAATAGTCATATTCGTGATGGTGTAGCCTTGTGTGAATACTTTGCCTGGCTGGAGAATGCTGTGGCCAAGGGTGAGGCTGTTGATGAGATATCTGGAGCAGACAAGTTGGAATCGTTTAGGAAAACTAAGGACAATTACATGGGTCTGAGTTTTGCAACGATTAGTTCGTCGGGTCCTAACGGATCCGTCATTCACTATCATCCGGCAGTGGAGACCAATCGTCCCATTAACGACAAAGAGGTGTATCTATGTGATTCGGGTGCTCAGTACATGGATGGCACAACAGATGTGACCCGTACCTTTCACTTTGGCAATCCCACAGATTTTCAGAAGGAAACCTATACACGCGTCCTCAAAGGCCAATTGGCATTGGGCTCAACGGTCTTTCCCACAAAGACCAAAGGCCAAGTGCTTGATGTGCTGGCCAGAAAATCACTGTGGGATGTCGGTTTGGATTACGGCCATGGCACTGGGCATGGCGTTGGACATTTTTTGAATGTACATGAGGGTCCAATGGGTGTCGGCTTTCGACCCATGCCCGACGATCCGGGCCTGCAGGAAAATATGTTTATTTCCAATGAACCTGGGTTCTACAAGGACGGAGAGTTTGGCATACGCATTGAGGACATTGTACAAATAGTGCCGGCAGGAGTAAGGCATAATTTTGCAAACCGTGGCGCTCTTACTTTTAAAACCATTACCATGTGCCCAAAGCAAACTAAAATGGTTATCAAGGAGCTGTTAACTAAAGATGAGACAAAATTGTTAAACGATTATCATCAATTGGTTTGGGAAACACTTTCTCCATTGTTATCGCAGGATCCATTCACTTTGGCTTGGCTTAAAAAGGAAACCCAAGCCATATAGTTAATACTCTAACAATTACTTGTGATACATTTGGCTTTTACAATGTTCCCATGTTTTTATTACAATAAATTGCAAAATATTTCTGTAAACAAAACGTTTTCCTCTAAAATGACCTTTGCCCTAGCAAAAACTTAACGGTAAATGGCAGTGCTGAGCAACAAGTGCAATTGTTTGCATAGCGAAATTTCGATTGCATAACTATAAAATTTATCGAATGTTTTTCGTTTTGCAGCATTAGGCCAAGCTCTTTGTCTAGAAGTATGCCGGCATTTTTCGCAGATTTGTTCCTTCAATAATTCTAGCAAAACTTTAATAACCATGAGCAAAGAGTAAGTTTCTCTGCGGTAAATGTGACAATTTAAAGTTATGTTTAATCTTGTTGCAGCCTGTTGGATGCCGCCAAAAAGCTCTGGCGTGATAAAAACTTTGTAGATTGCGCAATAACTGTAGGCGAACCTGCTGAAGGCACAACAACATTTGAGTGCCATAAACTTATTTTAGCTAACGCCTCGGAGTTCTTCAAGCAAATGTTCTTACAGGAATCCGCCAGTGATTGCGTTACCTTAGATAACACACCAACGAACACTTTTAAAAAATTCCTTGAATACGTTTACACATACGATAAGAATATGCTGAATGCAACCAATACGGATATGATAATTGATTTGTTTGCTTGTGGCAATTTATGGGTGGTGCCATCCCTGCAGAAGGATTGCATTATCATTCTTGTTAATCGTGCTGATGCCATGAAAGTCGATGAGCTAATTGACCTATTTGAATTGGGTCATAAATTCAACAATCAGACGCTTATCAAGGAAGTGACTGCCATTCTACTAAAGAAACAAGTTAAGCATTTGTTTTGTGACAGAGCTCTTCAATTAAGCAATGAGATATTTGCTCAATATATGGCCATAACTCCGAAATATAAGCGAGAGATTTTGCGCTATAAAATGATCGAACGCTACCTGGAATTCCATGGATTTCTAGAGAACTTACAAGCAAAGGAATATAATATGAGCGATGACAAGGAAAACTCTAAAGTCAACGAAATCGAAATAAACAATAACGTTATACAAAACAAGAAACAAACGGATATATCCAAAACAGAATCTGTAATTGATATTGAAATGGATGAATGCCAAAAGCGTCGTGAGAAATATGTTCAGGAATTATTTCGCCAAATCAGTTTTTTGGCCATGTCTGGCGATGAATTCTACGAGGGTCCAGGCAAATCAAAGTTTCTCACATTGGAGTTTAAATATGAGAAACTATATAAGATTCAATGCAGTCGCATTCGACGTTTAAACAATCTATTAAATCAGTATCGCGCAACGTGAATGTATATCAACAGCACCAAGTGTCTAAACTATTATCTTTACTGTCAAATCATAGAAATTAAACCTTTTCGTTGATATTGTGATAATAAATGTGTCCAATTGCAAATTAGCTGATAATTCATATTATAAGCGATGTATATTCATAAGCGATTTTGTTGTTGATCAAGAAAATTTGTATTATGTTTAAAGCACACAATTTGTCTAACTAATTTTTAAGAATAGAAATAAAACTACAAAAATTTGACATTTTCCTCTTTTTTCTGTTTTGTTTTGTTTTAATACACAATTTGTCCAAACACTTAAATGGGATTTTCTTCATTATTAAGAAATAAAGTGCAATTGTTTTTCGATTTATACTTAGATGGTTTTTGCATTATTATGTATTTTGTATTTGTATCCGTAAATTTGTAGATATTTATCATTTTGTTTAGTTTTTAATATTTTTTTGTTGTATATACTTTATATATATATTCAAATATGTATATATATATATTTATTTATATATTTAAATCGATATAGGTAAAGGTTTGTAGATAGGTATTAATATTCATTCGCCTGTTTGTTTGTTTGTTTGTTACTTGTGTGGTTGTTGGTTGCTTGGTTTTACCCCATAATTGTTTTTTCTCTCATTTTGTCGCGCATATTTCGGTCACAGAGCTATAACATCTTAAACATCATTACAATAATCAATCGTATATATTCATATACACATATATATTTAGGTTTACATATATATATATATTAGATTTCTGCATATTTTTTTTTTCATCTTTTTTTTTTTTTTGTTTTGCGTGTGGTATTTGCATTACTTCGATTTAAACCTTAATATTTATTATGTATGTACTTAGAGAGTAGCGTCATCGAGCATATTGAATTCGTCAGAGGGTTAAATCGTATTAGTATGAGAGGGCCTTTTTTGAATAGTGTTTGCATGCCATTTGAGCCGTTGTACGGTCAACACTTAAAACACAATCTCACAGTTCTATATTTATAAACATTTGCGTATCAATTTTGGTTTTTTATCGCATATTTGTTTTGTTTTCGCGCTTGGATATCAATTTTGTGCTTTTTTTTTATGTTTTTTGGGATTGGCAAATTCAATATACAAGATGGAGATACTTTTTCTATATATTTATATATATATATTTTTAATTTTATGCTTTCTGGAAGTTTCCTTCAAGTGGGCTTTGTTTTGCATTCTTCTCTTCTTTGCATTTATTTTTTTTATGTATTAAATTTGTTTTCGCTTGGTTTCTAACGGTTTTGAGTTTCTAATTTCCACTCGCCGCTGCCGCATTTACAGCTTACAACACAGCGTTCGTTACTGCGCCAACTATTTGCCTTTGTTTTGTTTCTGCTTCTGTATGCGTACGCATCAGAGCACCTCGGAAACATATTTGGGACGTTTGGCCGCAGTGGCATCCGCCGTAACGCACTCCTCCTTAGCGGCATCCATGTGTCCGCTATAATCGGTTGGCAGCTCTTCGTAAATTATTTCTGAATGTTGCTGCTGTTGCGCCTGTTGCTGATGTAGCGTTGGTGGCGCCGGATGCGACACGGTCATTACATGATTTCGCTTGAGCGCTATTAAAGCGCCAACACCGCCACCCACACCATCAACATGCGCCTGTTGCACCGTCACACCGGCATTTTGATTTGTTACATAGTACGGACTGCCACTGCTGCAATAATATGGTACACATGAAATACAAATACGTTTGAATTGTGATTGTTTATTTAAAAACTCACTTGAATTGATTGGAATTATTGGCCATCGTTTGTGGCTGCTGTTGTTGTTGCTGCTGCTGCTGTTGTTGTTGCTGGTGTGCATTTTGAGAGTTGTATATAATTTCTGCAAAACAATTGAAATAAACATGTTAGACTTTGAATACAGTTTGTAGTTTAATGAAGCTACTTACCAGCATCAGCAGCACGTTGCTCAAGAGACATGCCGGGTGAGCCCGGTGCAGATTGTAGCACAATATCCTGAAGCGGTGAGCTCTCGCGTGAGTTATCTACAAATCGAAAGAGAATGTTTAGTTATGTATTGGCATCAAATTGACTAGGCACTTACCCATATGACTGGGCGAGACGGGCGCCGAACGTGGCATACCATATGGTGGACGAAAGCCTTGGCTGCTTCGTTGGCGACGCTTCTTGTAGCTGTGATCAATCAGCTTGGCACCGCTGTCTGGATCAATGCGCCAGAACGAGCCCTTGCCGGGTTCATCCTGTGAGCGTGCCACCTTGATGAAATACCTGCAAATCAATATAACAAATATAAGTTTAAATAAAAGATTACAAATTTGCTTTTTACGCGTGTTTTTACCTATTTAAACTGAGATTATGACGTATGGAATTCTGCCAACCCTTGTTTGTCTCCTTGCGATAGTAGGGATAGTGCTTGACAATAAAAGAATAAATGCCCGAAAGTGTTAGCTGCTTGTCAGGAGCGGCAGATATGGCCTGAACAATCAACTGAGCGTAACTATACGGCGGCTTCTCATTGTGATTGTAACTTGCTGTAGACGGTGTCTGGAATAGATCCTGCTGCAAATTGCAAAGCTCAAGATAAATGCGACTAGCTTTCAATAACAATATCGCTACTTACCGTATTGTTGTTGCTATAATTGTTATAGCTATTGGTTTGATTCTGATGAAAGCCCTGACGTGGACTAGCGGGACAACTGTTGGCAGCGCTTATTGTACCTGTTGGAGCAACACGAATAGATTAGTTATTTCTTGTGTTTTATGTCTTAAACTTAACCTCGAAAACCTATACTATTTATCTTTGGTTACATTTGTTCGCTTGACTAAACTATAATTTGTGTCAGCTTCATTTGGGGCGGCCATGTCATCGCTAGCTAAACTAGTTGCCGCACTTGCAACACCATCAACAACAACTTCTTTATTCCTTTCACGAATACGCAACAGAATTTTTGGAAACATCAGCACATATACAATAGACGGCCAGGTTATCATTTGATTTGATTCTTGACTTGGAATTTCTGACATAATAAATTTTTATAATATAAACAAATGTATTTGCGCAGCTGCTTAACTAGTTTCTTTTTTGTTCTTTGCTGATGTCGTTCAAACAAAAGCAAAGATCAGTTGATATAGAAAACGTTTGCATTATGATATAAACAAAAGTGAAATGCTTCTCAAAAGTTACATTCTAGTTGGACGCTTCGTGTTGTCCAATAAGAATGTGGTTAAATGTGTAAAAAGAATTCCACTTGCCAGTTGGTGATAGATAGGGGCTCTTTTGCTCCTTCTTGGGTATTGAAATTTTGAGCGGTGAGTAGATAGCAGCTCCATCGCCGCCACCGCCGCCGGATAACAACTGTGATGCAGCGGGCGGTGCTCCGGGGAGACGCTGTTGCTGCTGCAGCGATGTGTTGTTGTTGTGAAGCAGGTGTTGTTGTGTGTGTGGAAGTGGGAGTGGGTGATGCGGCGGCAGAGACTGTTGCTGCTGCTGTTGCAAGTGATTCGCTGGCTGCTGTTGCTGCTGCTGGCTGTGATGATGTGACGCCTGCAACGAATGCAATTCGTCACGCGGCGGTGGCGTTATAATGACATGAGCGCCTGCCGTGCCAGCTGCTATTGCCGGGCTGCTCAGCACGACGGCCCCATCGGGCGCACCATCCGCCGGCGCAGGCACAAAGCTCTCAAATTCGATGCGTATCTCAGTGCTCGGAAATCGAAAGAAACAACTGGAGTATGGAAAGAGATTAGATATTAATACATAGCAAGGAAGTACACACAATACACATACCGTTGCGGCAATCGCAGGGGATCTACATTGCGTCGTTGCAGAAAATCATCAACGAATATACCATTCTTGCTGAGACATTGCACAAAAAAGGCGCGACGCTCCGGATCGTAAAGCACCTGGAAATGTTTGCGAGAGACCAAATTGTTCTCGGCGACGTTGAAGTGCACCAACGACGTGGATGAGTTGCGTCCAATCACAGTCACCTCGTCCGTTATGTGCAGCAGGTCCTCATTGAAGCGTAGAACACCATAAGCATTCGCTGGCGGCGAGCTGGAGTTGGTGCCACTCGATACAACTACATGGGCAGGTGGGTGGTTTGCAGTGTGGTTATTATTATTATTATTGTTGTTGTTGATGTTGTTGCTATTTTGATTGTTTGCCAATTCGGCGCTGCTGTTGTTAATAGTAATGCTATTATTATTATTGTTATTATTGTTGTTGTTATTCAGGGCTGCAGCGGCGCCATGATGAAGCTGCAGCATGTCCTTGGCTATGGCAACAGTTGCCGCGTCTGCAGCGCTCGCTGCTGCTGCTGCTGCTGATGATGCGGAGGTGGGTGTGTTCAAAACGGTGTGTACCGTTACAATGTGATTGTTGTTGTTGCCGTTGCTGCTGCTAATGTTATTGTTGTTGGTTATGTTGGTGGTTGTTGCTAGTGTTGTGGTTGTTGTTGTTGTGGCAGCCATTGGTAGGTATCCACTTACACACTGCTTCACGTGTTTGCTTTTGTTCTTGTTTCTGTTGTCAAACTAAAAATTAAATTATATATATGATTATTATTGTGCTCTTCCGTTTTAGAAATAATCGCTAATAAAGAAAAATATTATTTCACATTTATTCCCCACAGTCACACACGCACACACACACACGCACACACACGCACACACACACACGCACATTTTTTGTTTATTTATTTTTATTTTCTTCTTATTAGTTTCGTTTACTTTTTTCGCTCGATTTTTCTGTATGCGACGCGCTCAAATGTGTTTTGCAAAATAAACTTAATAAACAAAGCGCGTGTTGCTCACCGACAACAAAAAATTGAGTCAATTAATTTATTTGTGCAGCTTTTCACGCGTGTTTTTAGTTTTTGCCTTTCTTAATTCGCTCAAGGTTTTTCGCCAGCTATAGCCAAAAACACACACTAAATATTTTCCAAATATATGTATGTATCTATATACAAATACAAATAATACATACACACCACACTCTGTATAGGCAGTTTGTCTTCGTCTCCTACTTTGCAGAGAACTCGACATAGTACATACATACATCCCTATGTATAAAGAAACACATGTACTTACATTTCGTTTCTTTTTCAGTTTTTGCTTTGCTCATGTTTTGCTACCATAGCCGCTCACATGCACACACACACTCACACAAATACATACATACAAACTCGTACTCGCACTCGGCAACAAGCAAAAACAACTCGCACAACAATAAAAACAATAATAACACTACTACTACTACGTTGCGGCACTACGTGAGTGAACGACAACATACACATACACATACAAATAAGGCAAAACACAATGCGTTGGGAGAGGTGTTGTGCGCGCGTGCGCTCACTCTTTCATGCGGCATCAGTTTGCCCGGGCTGCAGTCGCAGAGAGTATCAAGCTCCAAAACATACAGTCATGTACCTCTCAACTGGAGCAGCTGCCGGCGCAAAGCTACAAATAAATAAAGCTTTACAAGCGACTAGGTTTTAAGATAAAATTGATCTTTTTATTCTATTTGTTGCTATTTTGCAACGCGCGCGCAGGGTATTAAATGCAGCATCGTTCTGTTTACGCTTGGTAAATAGTCGATTGTCTCAATGTTTGCTCTGCCAGTGTTGCCAAATTGACAAAGTTATGGAAATGTGCTTTTTTTTTGTTTAGTATATTAAATGTAACTTTACTTTAATTAAAGCAAACTACATTTGTTAGCCGACAGTAAATAAATTCAACTAACTATTATGTACTAAGTCAGTGATAATTTAAATCTACTGTTTGCATACATTTTCTGTTATACATATTCCAATTGATGAATCGCAACGTCAGTTTAATTTTGCCAATAAGCTTATTGAGTTCGGCTGGCAACACTGTAGAGTAGCGTGCTTGCTTTATTTTTAACAGACCATCAAACGAATGGATGTACGAATGTACATACAAATGTAAAATGTAATTTTTACATTATTACTTATAAGCAAGTACATATGTCAAAAGGGACAGGTTAGCCCCCACATGGCTCCGATTCAATCGATCGAGCTTGCATGCGCTATCATGCAAAATGAAACCAAAATAAAATTAACGAAAACAACGTAAATAAAATGCTATAAAAATAAATACAACAAAGCAAACACAGACACACACACACATCTGCGTACGTCGTTAGGTCACTGCTACGCTACGGCTGCTTCGCATCAGCAAAACAGAAACACAATAAATAAATATAAACACCAAAATACACACACATATACGGCTGTACGCGCGCACATACACGTATGCATTCACGCACATAAACAGGCACTCATACACTTAAGTATATGTGTATAGGCATATTGAAAATGCGTAAAAATGCCGCTCGTTGATTTTTAGCTAGCAACGAAGCCGAATAAAAAATCAAAAACAAACGACGTCGGCGCGACTCCACCTGCTTGACTATACATGTATACATATATACAATTGTATGTATATGCAAAGCTACATACGTCATGTATGCATGTGAAAAAGGTAAATATGTATGCACATGTCTTATTTGTCTCTTGCTCTTTGCGGCGACTGCGGACAAAAGGACAGACAAAAACCGTAAACATACAAAAAGCACACTTTTCACAACGTACGCTCGATGTACATCATGCACATCTATGTATGTATATACAAATGTATATATGTTGCGTCGCTCGTTGGTTGGCGATTGCGTAAACTTGCCGCCCGCTTTTTTTCCACCTAACACCAAAATATGTACACACAGTTAAGGGTACACACAAGCACACGCACACAAACACACACTTATACAGATGTATGTATGTACATCACTTGAACATGTTCCAAAATAACAAATACATTTTATTTATATTTTGTTGGCTTTAGTTCTACTCTTTTCTGTTATTTATAAATACGTACTATTGTTTATTGTTGTTACATTTGGTTTACGATAGATTATCAAACTCAACTGTTTTTGTTTTTTATTATTATTTTGCTTTAGCAACTTCTTGTTTTTGCGTTTTCTATTTTTTGCACAGAAAATTTAGCACACAACACGTTTTTTCAGGCAGTTCGTTCGCCACTGAGCGTTCGTGTTTGATTGTGTGCGTGAGTGTGTATCAACAGCATGTTTGTGTGTGTATATTATTTTTCTTTCTATCGGCTCGTTCGCCTTGTTTATTATTATTTTTTTTTCGTACCTCTCTTACTGCCGATTTTTGCTTTGAATTTCATGCACTTCTTTTAAAAACTTCTTAATACCGTAAATTTAAGTTTAATGTATACGTTATATATGCTCTTTTTACAATTTTAATGCGGTTTTTTCAATTCTTATTTGCTTGCAGCGCGCTCTGCAGCAGCTGCCCACACTACGTGACGATAAAGAAGAGGAAGCAATTTTACTGCATCCCTGCTGTTGAACTTTTTGTTCAGCCAAATTTTACCACATAAAACCAGGCTGGTCACTTTGCACACACATTCTCGCCAACAGCTGTTCTTAACAGCACGCAGCAAATTCTGTTAAGCGTAGATGTTGTCGTAACCAAGTGTTTTTTTTTTCAAAGAACGTTTTCTGAAACAAGTTTTCAATAAAAATGCAAAACATAACACGCCTGCTTTCAAACTGCACACTGACGCTGCATTCGCTGCAACACCAACGTATTGCAGCAACAGGACTCCAGCAGCTACGACCCAAAACGAAGATCGTCGATAAACCAAAACCGGGTGCAGGTCAACAATTCCGTCGCATCGTTCACTTTCCTGATGAATACACGGTTGCGCCCTTAAAAATCACCCATCTCGCTGGTAGAGATCCCATCAGTGGTCGCATGGTCGCTAAGGGCATTGGCGGCGGCATCAAACAGCAGTATCGCTGGGTCAAATGGGTTCGCGACGGTCCCGCCGAAGGTGCTCCGCAGGAGGAGCGTGTCATCGAGCTGCTTCGCGACGGCTGCCGCACTGCAAAAGTTGCCCTCGTCGCTGTCGGTGATGAGCTCAAATACATCCTTGCCACGGAGAATATGCGCGAGGGTGACATACTGAAAACCTCACGTTTTATTCCTCGAATTCCAGGTGAGCACAGATCGATTATGTCATACATAGAGTATTATTTGATTGCATACCCATTTCAGTGCGTCCAAATGAAGGCGATGCTTATCCTCTGGGCGCATTACCCGTCGGTACACGCATCCATTGCCTGGAGAAGAATCCCGGACAGCCATGCCATTTAATTCATGCTGCCGGCACCTTTGGCACCATACTGCGCAAATTCGATGACAAAGTTGTGGTACAGCTGCCATCCAAGCGAGAGTTTGCATTCGATCGCACCTGCATGGCAACTGTGGGCCGATTGTCCAACATCGAGCATAATAAGGAGCATGTGGGCAGTGCCCAAAAGATGCGAGAGATGGGTAATCGACCACGCTCCGGTCTGTGGCGACGCAAGGAGGGCAAGCATGGACGCAAGATACGCCGTTTGCCGCCCATGACAACAATAGCGCCGCCAGCAGCGCCCAAGGAAGAAGAACTCAAATTGACGCTTCATTTGTGATTATGCAATTTATATATTTTCTAATTTCTATGTGAGCCGTGTGCAAGCATTATTAAACAACTAAGAGAGTTAAATTATTTGCGCGTCTTCTTCATGGAGAAGCCGGTGCCATGGAAGCTATCTGCATCGCTACCAGCCTCGCCGCCAGTGCCGGATTGCGCATCAGCCTGGACACGATCACTGATTGGTTTAATGCTGCGATCGAAACGCAAGAGACCAAATTGAAAATCATAATCGGGCACACCGCGTGGCAGCATCTTCTTCAGCACCGGTGTCTCCAATTGACTGTCCTTTTTCTTTTTGCCATCGAGGCGCACGCCGGAACCCTTAAAGGTTTCCACTACCTCCTCGAGCACGGCGCCACCTGCGCCACTGCCACCTGCTGTCTCACCACTGCCGCCGGCTGACTGGCTGCCAGATTGCTGTGCCGCCTGCTGCTGCTCATTGTGATCCTTGTAGCCGACTGGCGCTTCGAACTCCACATTCATGTCGCACTCAATGATGCTGACGGCATTGCCTGGCTTTGTTTCCAGCACGCATAACTCGTAGACTTTCTTGTTGTACTTGATGGCAATCACATCGCCTTTGGTTAGGCATGCAAAATTCCTCAAAGCATTCTCCAGCACCGCCTTGGGATTGGTAATGTCCAGAAAATCGGTGCTGTGTGGTTGAAACTTGGAGAATGTTGCCACCTGCAGTGATACGCTTTCAATGTTCAGAATGTCACCCTCTTCCAATAGCAAATTGTCCATCATCCAATATGGCAAATAGCATTTGCCCTCATCCGCAACAAATTCCAGGACGCCAGCATGCGAAGATCGCGATTTCTTTTTGTTGGTCAATTTGAATAGCATGGGATATTCAACGTTAAGGCGTGTCAGCGAATCCAATGCCGATGGTGGCATTATGACTATAACAAGCAAAATAGTTAAATTTTTTATTTGCATTTAAATTTTATTTCGTTTCCACCTACTTTTTCCGCCTTTTTCGACATCGGAGCGTTCGTTTCCCGGCAGCATAGAGACGGAAAAACATTTATATGTGGCCTGGAAGTTGCGTCCGCCGTCGGGAAACATCATGTTGAAGCCACTGAAATGAAACATTGTGACACAAAGCACCCACAACGATATTTATATATTGTTTTTAAATTTTCAAAGGTTTTTTTTTGTAATGTCACGATTGGCTCTTTTTTGTTGTGATAAAAACAAAATGAGCAATGTTATTGGATTAACAGTGCAATAACATTAATATTCGCATGCTGTAAAAAATACCAAATCCTTGCCTAAAATTATAGTTATTTGTTTTCTAAATAAAAGAGGGTTGAAAATTTAAATTAATTTTGCTAAACTTCACTTACCGTAGACTTTATAATTAAATATATAAAGAAAACATTTCAAATACACATTATTTTTTAAATCGATGTTAAGCAAATCGATTCTATAAGCGGTGGAGTTAGTTATCGATAAGCTGTCTATAACTTATCATATCGATAGTGTAATTCATCGTCATTCTTGGCAAGCCGGTGGTCGCAGCAGTGCGCGCGCGTTCATCACGCTTTAATTTCACATCAAATAAATTGTGATTTGAAAAAGTGCTGCTATTCAAGTGAGTAAACACAGTACTAGCAAACAATAATAAACTTAGATCATATATAAGAAGAAAATTAAAATCAATATGCACATGGCATAAGTGTTACCCTTAAAGTTAATGTGTGAATAATTTGATGAATATAGCACATATATATAAATTCGCCTGTGTATCCTTGTGTAGTCCTGCTGGCGCCGCGTGTTTTTTTCTTTCATCATTCCGCGTGTCTGTCGATGAGTGTGTGTGTGTAAGTGTGGGAGTCTGCGTGCGTGTGTATGTGTGTGCTTATGCATATACATATTCAAATTAGAAAACATTTTTCTGGCCCTAAGTAGCTTTTAAGTATTTTCCGTAACAATTGTTTGCCGCGAAAAATCAATAAATGATAGAAAATTTTATGGGGCGCAAGACACAAAAGCAATGCCAATAATGTTGCTTCTCTTCTTAAAGTAAATTAAATATTTCAGTGCATGTGTAAACTGTATAAATCGTAGGTACAGTTATTAGTATGTGATTTAACTCGTGTCCTGTCGGTGGTAAACTGCTTACAGTTTGACATGCCTTGTTGCCATGTGCAGCTGTTTTCAAGTTTGTTGTTGTTGTCGTTTCATTGTTGCGTCGCAGCTGCTGCTTGCAAAGCAACAACAACAACACCAACACGAACACAGCGCACAATCCAATCAGACAAATTTCGTAGTATTGCGAATTTGTTGGTCATCCCTATGTTAACCCCTTTTTAGCGCCTTACACCCCCCTACGTTCTTGGAGTATGATTCACAAGCGCCTCTTAGTCTCGCCTTCTCTTGTTCTTCGCCTTTTTTTCGTATGCATTCCCATTAGAATTTCACACAATGAAGCTTGTTGTACAGTTAATTGCTTTGGCACTTTGAAAATACCTATAAAAATTGAAAGAAAAATAGCTTAAGCGGACTTAACAGCCGATTGACATTTAAGCCATATGCGGGATGCTGCTCTGGCTGTGAATATCAAACTGTGAGTGTATATCAGCATATATACATATTTCGCTGTGCTTACGTCAAACAGGAATACATACATACATTTACATGTTTGAATTTATATTTGCCCAATTGCAAACAAGCAATAATTTCTGCACGTATGATATCATGAGTAAACAAAACGATTGGCAGCAACCACCCTGGGGCGGGCAAGGTCGCCGCCAAAGCGCTGCCATGAGAGAAAAAGAATTGCCAGAGACGATAATCCCATTCCCATTGCACTTCAAACTGTGTTTGCAAAAGTACAGTTACAGTATGCTAATGGTCACCTCAACACAACTCAACTCATCTCACCTCATTCGCTCTTGCTCTTCCCTGGATCTATCTGCATATTGCTGGCTGATGAGAAACATAGATCGCATAACATAAATATGGCATGTGTGCGCTTCTTCTTCTTTGCTTTCTGTACCGCCTTCGCTCTTGCTCTTGTCATCAGGCTGCTGTTGTGCTTTGTCTATACTGTGTGTGTTTGTGTTTGTACGTAAAGTGCCAATAAGAAGTACACCTAGCAAATATTAAACGGTTAATAAATATGTATAGCATTGTTTGTATAACAAAAAGCTTTTATATCTTATTATGCATTGAATGTAGTTGTAAACGAAATATGTTCCCAGGGATGTTTTACCTTTTTGAGGGTTAATCTGTTATATGCCTGTCCTGAATGATGAATGTTTTGTGCTCTTTGCGTTTCTTTCGTACAGTTGAGCACATTTTTAATTTACAAAAATGCTTAGAAAACACTAATAATAATAAATTCATGTTCACTTTGAACTTCGCTTGTAAATTTCCACTTAATTGATTCAATAAACATTGCTGTTGCACTTTATGATGTTGCACGTGCTTGTTAATTACTTTGCTGCTTGTTACACACACACACAAACACAGTTTGTTAACTCATTCATGCATAGATGAAAGCATTTTCAATTTCATATTATTGATTACATTGGGCACAGTTTGAGTGGCATTGCATATAGACCGCATAAACCAGTTAACAGTTAACTGCTTGTTGATTAAATAATAAAAAAAAATAAACGACCAACCCACATGACCTTGAACTTGCCGTGGCAAGAGAAAAATACTAAAAACCACCCCACAACAAGTGTTCAGACTATGAGGGTGAAACGGTTTAAATAACGGAACTTTCCCTTTTCTTTTTTTTCTATTTGTTGTTGGTGTTGTAATTTACAGTTTGATTTTGGTGCCTTGTAACTTGATTCGTCCTTGTTGGAATGCGGCAAATTAAATCAATAAACGCGTTTTAAATGCAAGGCTGTCATTGCAATTGCAATTGTCCCACTGTGCAATGAGTCAACTTTTCCATATGCCATCGTTAGGGCAGGCGAAAGTATTCCAAATGCATCCATCTTGCCCCACTGTGCTCTGTAGTGTCCAAATAAATGTGAGTGATTTTTCCGTCAGGGTTTACTTTTTCTTTATTTACGCCTTCAAATTTCGCAGTGTTTAGCAAGTGTTTTTTGCTAGTAAAGGGCATGCTGAAACCTTTTCGAGTGTTATTTAACTAAGTTGGAAACTGTTTGAATATAAAATAATATTTAAATACAGATAGACAATATTGTTCACGTGTTTGCTTTTAAAATTGTTTATTTGACGTCATACACATAGATTCTTATAGCTTTCATATCCATCTATGCTGCCATACACAGTTTGAGCAGCATTGTGTTGGGATTGTTGTTTGCGTGCATAAAGTTTATTTTAAGCTCGAACGTAACGAATTGTGTGCCAGAAATTGTCAACAATTATTTTTTTCGACAATTATCCAAGCGAAACGCAAGTAAGGGGCGGAAAGGGGTGGGGTATGGTCGCTACAGGACTTTCGTTTGGCGTCAAAACATTCGTCAGCATAACGTGACCTTGGCAGGCAAACAACAGGCTTTTGTTCTGACAAATCATGTGGGTTCATGCCGCCCTTGCCATGCCTTGCCTTGGCATTGTTTATATAAGTTAGCGGTTAACCCTTGTTAAAGCTCCTTTGTCTATGAAAATATTCCTTAATCAATGGTTTTTCTATTTTTATTTATTTAGATTTGATTATAAAACACAAAAACGATTTTAAAAAATGTCAGAAAATGATTTTAGTCTAGCATCTGCCGCCCAAATATGGTCCATAGTTCAAACGACACCATTTATTGGGATAATCTGTTAAAGGATTTACTTAGTATTGTGTATTAATCGTATTAGGAGTATAATAATTACGTGGCCATTTTGACGTTGTGTCCTCGCCAAATGATTGAATTGCCAACAAAAGGACTATAAGTAAAATGGGAGCTTTCATGTTGCTGCCTTTGAGTTAAAGCCGCAACGAAGTCAACTTATATACTTGTTGCTATGCGGCGTGAATAATTTGTGTATAATAAGCATTGAAATTCTGTATTTCTTAAATATTTTGCATAATCCTTTGGAAAATTGCAATTTTTCAAGCTTATGCAACCATTTTTTTTGTAATAAAAGTAATAGTTGCCCGTCAATTGTTTATTTGCATGTTGTTCTAACAATGAAACCAACAATCAACAAACATGCCTTTAATTACACCTCATTGTACTGCCCTCAGTGGGGCATGAACTCAATCTATCTATAGGCTGAAATGAACAATTGCTTATTTTATATTAATTTTCCATTTAAAGCTTGTTATCGATAACAATTGCATTTTCTTTTTTTCCTTTTGCAGACATGGTGAATATCTCTCTGACGTGGAAACAATTATGCTGTCCTAAACGTCAGGTAAGCGAATCAATTTCTACTTGAAAAACACAACTTTAATATGCATTTGGCAATTTGTTTGTTTGCAGTTTAACAATTCAACTACCATCATCAGCTCCTACTCAACATAACAAGAAACTCCTCTGAAACATCAAACACAACAACAACAACAGCAACAGAAACAACAACAACTACACTAACTCCACTTAATCATCAAACAACGTTTAACCAAACAATAGGAACTGCAGCGGCTTAAGAAGAATAAAACCCAAAAATCTAGCAAGTTTTCCAAGAGATTAAACATTCGATTGGTGTTGTTAACAAGTTGCAAGTGGCACAGAGAGAGCGATAGAGAGATAGAGAAGCTATTTATTAACTTATTATTATTAGTAGTATTATTATTGTAACTATTGTATTGTAACAAATTAGTCAGTGTTGTAGTACAAGTCGAGTGTCCAGCATCTGATATTTGTGTTTCTTAGTCATAACATTAAATTATTGCATACTTTTAGGCAGGCAACTAAGCTAAGCTTTAGTTTCGTTTAGGCTCAAGGAGGCTCAAAAAGTTACCCTTGCGGTTCGTTTTTTCCTTTCTTTCTTTGTGTATAGTTTTGTCATACAAGCTTAACCGTTTCTTGCTTTTGTAAGACCCAACGCGACAGTGTACTTGGAATTTTCATTATGAAAATAACGACAATGAAGTCTAAGCGCAAATATGGCTGTTTAGAGAATATTTGAAAAGAATTTTTCAATTATTAACAATTAAGATTATTTTTCCATAAATCTTTCATTTATTATTGTAGTATTGTATTTTATAATTTAACCCAACACACATTTGTTTTGCACAAAAAAAAAAAGAAAAGAAAACAAATTTCGAATTCCCCCCAAAAATTCAAACACATTTTCAGTTCAGTTATAGTTCAAAGAATAAGGCACAGACAGAAAGTTGGTTAGTGGTTTTGATTTCGTAAGGTTTATCGTTAATTGCGTCTTGAGTGTTATAAAAAAAAAAAACAACAAAAAAAAAGAAAAAATATGGAGCCTTATTCGCCGGATTTGCTATGGATGGTCATAATTGGCTTTCTGATTGCCTTCGTGTTGGCCTTTGGCATTGGCGCCAATGATGTGGCCAATTCCTTTGGCACCAGTGTTGGCTCCGGCGTTCTAACCATACGTCAAGCATGCGTTTTGGCCACAATTTGTGAGATTTCGGGTGCAGTTTTAATTGGTAAGTACACAACAACAATATATATGCATAAATCAACTAATCAATCTATTCTTTTTGCAGGTTACAAGGTGTCGGATACAATGCGTAAGGGCATACTTGAGGTGAGCCTGTATGAGGGCGATGAGGATGTTTTAATGCTTGGCTGCGTTTCGGCATTGACCAGCAGCGCCATCTGGCTGTTGGTAGCAACATTTTTGAAGCTACCCATTTCGGGCACACACAGCATTGTGGGCTCTACCATTGGTTTTTCATTGGTGGCACGTGGCATGCAGGGCTTGAAGTGGTCCACGCTTGGCACCATTGTTGGCTCCTGGTTCATTTCGCCGGTGATGAGTGGCATTGTTAGCATTCTGCTTTTTTTGGCCATACGTCGTTTCATATTGCGCGCCCAGGAACCGCTTAAGGCTGGCTTTCGTTCGCTGCCCATCTTCTATGGCGCTACGTTCTTCATCAATGTCTTTAGTGTAGTGCTCGATGGTCCCAAGTGTAAGCGATATATTCTCCAATCTTCTTTCATCATTATTATAAGTTTTTCTCTTCATGTCTTGCAGTACTTTATATGGATAACATACCCGCTTGGATAGCGTTCAGTGGCAGCGTTGCCCTAGCGCTGCTGGTGGCGCTCTTGACACAGTTGGTCATTGTGCCGCTGCAGCGTCGCTCAATTGCCAAAAAACTGCGCGCTCAGAATCCAGTCAAGTTCAATTTCGAAGACTCTGTGGGTAAGTTTCGAAATGCAATTTCAATTGCTTGGTTATTGTACTCAATGATCATTGATTTGATTGCAGAATCATCACCATCTGGCAGCCCCAAGAAACAGCGCCGTCCTTTATCGTTGGTCAGTGAGGGTAAACCACTGCCAGCTATTGCCGAAATCACCGAGCTGGTCTCGCTTAGCGACAATTCACCCAAAACCTTTAAGTTGGCACCTTACGGCCTTGCGGCCAAGAATAACAATGCAACTGCAGAGGATTATAAAATCAATCCGGAGCTCATACGCAAGGCTGAGGATCTGTTGGGCAAGGCCAGTCTGGATAATACCGATTTGACTGTCACCAGTTTAAACTATATCGATGAGCAGCAGCAGCAGCAGCAGCTGCAACAGCAGCAGAATGGACGCAAACTTCAGGAGTGCTTCAAGCATGTTCAATCGCCCAAGGAGGAGCACAAGGCACAGCAATTGGTGACTGGCGGAGCAACAATTACGACTGCAACTACTACCAATAAAAGCACTGCCAATGCCAATACCAACAATAATCTACAGGTGGTGGAGAGTGCCGGCAGTTTGGATATGATGATAAGCACCACATTGTCGCCCAATTCTAGCAAGGTGCCGCTTATCGAAAGCAAGGAAGCGCTCAATGAACAGGAGGAGGAGTTCAAGCGTCAGGCCGGACGACGTGCCAGCAGTGGCGAAGAAACACCAGAGGTATCCATGCTCTTCTCATTCCTGCAAATCCTGACGGCCACCTTTGGCAGCTTTGCGCATGGCGGCAATGATGTTAGCAATGCCATTGGACCGCTTATTGCTTTGTATATGATTTATCGCGAGGGCTCTGTGATGCAAAAGGCGGAAAGTCCCATTTATATATTGATTTACGGCGGCATTGGCATCTCCGTCGGCTTGTGGCTGTGGGGACGGCGCGTCATTGAGACCATTGGCAATGATCTAACAAAGATTACCTCATCAACGTGAGTACATCTTATAATTATTGTTAATTCTCTTATCGATTCATATTCTTAATCACTGCAGTGGCTTCACAATTGAAATTGGTGCTGCCATTACCGTACTGCTGGCCAGCAAAATTGGTTTGCCCATTTCGACAACACATTGCAAAGTTGGTTCCGTGGTCTTTGTGGGTCATGTGAGTGCGTCGGGACGTCAAAAGAAGCAGAACAACGAGGAGCACAACAAACACGAACAGATTGAAGCGCCGGCTCAGCCAAATATGTCGCCCATGGCTGATGGCAGCGTCGATTGGCATTTGTTTCGCAACATTGCCTATGCCTGGATAGTTACAGTGCCCGTTACGGCACTGCTCAGTGCCGGCATGATGTATGTCCTGTGTGCGTTAGCTGTGGATGTTTAGATCTTTAGACCGATGCGCGTCCATTCAATTATTAATTGTAGAAGCAAACTTAAATTTCGTAATTGTATCCAGTTGAATAACATAAAACCTAAAGACAAGCAAGCAAGAATACAACAAAAACCAAAAACACAAACCCTAAAACAAAACTAAACTTAACCAAATTACTCATCTAACTAAGCGAAACTAAACAGAATGTAATGAATGAATTTTACTTAACGTCTAGAATGTCTGATTATAACTGATATTGATATGGATTGATATTGTTTAGATACTTAAATACTTATGATATTCCGTATGCAACCTTTCCCATAGTTTGTTTATTTTTTTTTATCACTTTTTTTGTATTTTTCAATATCCATGTTCAGTGCAATTTGTTTACTACAGTCAAAAAGTGTTTAGAACAAACAATTATTTCACATTCCTTTTGAACAGCTTTAATTGAAATGAGAGAGAATATTTTACATTTTATAAATTTCAAAGCAATAGAGCAAAACTTATGAATAAAATACAAAACTACTTCAAGAAACCTCATAATCATAAATCACTTGCTTTTTAAATTGTGCTTAACAAAAAAGGTAAATAAAGAGACGGACAGCAGAGCTTTTTACCTGCCGTGCAAAAATATAATTGAAACTTGCGCTCACTTGAAACTGCCTCCTCACATGGCATGCAAATGATGCTTAGAGCTTTTACATGCTCGCTCACAGCTTTTGAGCTTGACGCGCGCGTGTTCGTTGCGAGAGCGCTGTTATTCAGCTTCAGCTACAAGTCAGTTGAGTTTTGAGCTTCGATGCGTTCGGTTGCATATTTATCGCTATCGCTTGGGCAAGCCCCTAGCTCCCTTCCTTTCTATACTGTTGTTGAACTCGTAACGCCTGCGCGTGTTTGAATACAATTTGAATAACGGTTTGCAAATACTAAACGAAATACAAATACAAAAATAATTGATATGAAATACAATAGTTGTGATTAACAGGTGTTAAGTGTTTAAATTGGATTTGGAATTGTACGCAAGAAAACTGTTAAACCCATAGGTAAGCGCCTGTTTTCATAGTATTAGAGGATTTTCTAGTTTACTTCTTTGATTTGGATTTTCCTTTGCCATTGCTATTTTCATTCCATTTCTCTATTGAAAGCCTTAGTAAATGCTACATCTATACGGTGTATTACTTAATTTCTTTGCTTAATCCGATTTGCGTGCATTGAACTTTTACCGTTCATCTCTGGAGCTTTTTTCTGTATGTGTGTGTTTTGTTTTTGCCGCCTCAAAATTCTTCTTCTGTTATTGTTGTTGTTGCTACTGATTGTTTTTTTTCTCTCTCTTTCTTTCTGCTTCTTATTTAACTTCTTTTGCTTATACTTCTTTATCTTACATCTTAGTTGACTTCTCTGCGCCGCGGCTTGTTCTCATTTTGGGGCATTTATTTAATGAATTATATATATATTTTTTTTGCTTAAAAGCCTGTTGCCTGTATTTGTTAAATGCGCACAAAATGAATTCGCAATTTGCCATTTTTCACATGCCATACTCTAATATGAAGTAGGTGCAATTATTTATTTTTTTTGTGGTATAGTAAATTTTATTTGATTGGGTGATGATTAATTGGATTTATTTTGAAAGAAATTTAAATCACATATTTATTACCTATTTAAATGCATTTTTGTTAACGATTAAAGAATTTGATAGCCTTAACTTTATTGGCTACAAAATTCGCACACATTCTTTGATAGATACACATAACTTTGGCATTAAAAATTAATTGAATTTCTTAACGATAATCGGGCTAATTCATTTAACTTGGCTTGTTAGCCACGCTTAGCATCTGACCCATTTAGTAGAGCTTCCCCAGCAGGTAACTCAAGAATATTTTTTTTTGCATACAAATTGCCTCAGATAGCTGTTGTTTAGGAGGTCTAGCGGTATCTTTTCATTTGCCACATAGTCCAGGTGCCACGAGAGAACAAAAGCCCAGTCGATGCCATTAACTTGGCCATTGTAAATGGCCAAAAAGTCATTAAAGTATAAAATACAAACAACAAGAAGAAGAAGAAAAAGAAGACGAAAAAAATCTATTGAAATCAGCGAAAGAAACACGCCTTAAAAATATTTCAACGCCAGGTGGACGAACGAACGTAGCGTTGGAATTCCAATTGGAAACGTTGGCTTGCCAACTTGTTTCTCTCTTGGCCACGTTCATTATGCCGCTTATCAGTTCATTACTAGCTTCTGCTACCAGTAATTGCATACACACAGAGTCCGGCCAACTGGCAAACCAATTCCACTGCCACTCACGGCTACACACACATATATATAGATATATATACGTGCAATTAATCAGAATCGGTTTCCATTAGATACAATTTCGAGTGCAACAATTTTGCTGTTGGCATTTTTAATGCTACTATATGCAATATGTTATTAGCCAATTCTGACAAAGCCACTTGGCCGACAACTTTTGCATGCCACAAAGTGTGTGTGTGTTTGTGTGTGTGTGTGTTTGCTTGTAATGATAACCCTCTTGGCTATTCGTTCCTCTCGGCACCCCATTTGATGCACTTTCTCCAACAGCTCCTTCCATTTGGCTTGACTGTTTGTGGCTTTAGGAGCGGCTCCAAGTTATTCCCACTAAGATCTAAACACATTTGTTTATTACAGCATTATCCACTTATATAAAAAAGAATATTTATGACTATAAAAGTAGGAGAAAAAAATATTGGGTAAATAGAAAGTAGACAAAGTTGCCTTTGGGAAGATAACTTAAAGCAGAAAAAATATATAAAAAGTATACAAAAGATATATGAGCAAAGATTAATAACCTTAGATGCTTTCTTAGATTTATATTTATATTTGTCTAACTCTTTAAAAGACTTACTTAACAATTTTCAAATCCCAAAGAAAAGTTTTTCTTAGTAAAATAAGTTTTAAGATTTTAATTTTCTTTTTTTTAGCTATTGCAACGTTTTGTACTTAGGATTTTAAAGGTTTTCTTATATAAAAAACTTAATAGCGATGCTCAACAAATTTGTTAAGTATCAGTAAAAAAAAACATAAAATTAATTTTATTTTTTCCACTACAAAAAACTTAAAAATTGCGTAAAATATTTTTGATTTTTCGCCAGCAACTTTCTAATGTGGTTGTTTAGCTTCCTGTTTTTCCTAAACATCTGCCCCCTTTCTTCCCCTTCGCCTTGCTGCATATGCCACAGCCTCAACGTCATTGTCACTTAAGCTTGAAGTCGTTGGCTTTGGACGTTGTCTCGCTGTCTTTTTGTAACTGC
This sequence comes from Scaptomyza caliginosa, assembly GCA_035044725.1. Taxonomy (NCBI): domain Eukaryota; kingdom Metazoa; phylum Arthropoda; class Insecta; order Diptera; family Drosophilidae; genus Scaptomyza; species Scaptomyza caliginosa. Next base: position 98,656 of record JAWNNR010000033.1, on the reverse strand, counting down.
ATTTCCCACTCAAGACAACATTTCATAAAGTTTATTAAACTTTAGCCAAATTGTTTAAAGCCACACACAAAAAAACAAAAAACCACAAAAAAAACAACCAGCACTGCCCACCCGCTGCTGGACCACGTCTAGCCTACCCTTGCCACCTCCAGCCACTGGCGTCGTCCATTCACTTTTACGTGCGGCTTGCCGCTGTAGGCGCTGCAAAACAAGTTCATCAGCATTTTGGCCAGCCAGCAACTTGATGGCAAAATGGGCAAAATGGATTGAGCCGGTAAATGATTTCGTCTCGACTGGTTGCATTATGAATATTACTATAACTATTACCACAAAAAATGCGTATTTAACTTGCACACAACAACAAAAAAAACTCACTCAGTGTCAAGTTGTTTTTGTCAGCTTTTTCTGGTTTTTTGTTTATTGTTTTTCACCTTTTTGCAAATGTTTAATTAATTGTTCAATGCAATTAGTTGATTAGACATGTTCAAATTGATGTAAAAACTCGTTTCAAAGAAAATTTAGCTTAATTTTATGATTCTTTGCTAACTGAAAAAATATCTCAACACGCTTGGAATGTCTGTTAAATAATACAAAACAAATTGATCTGACCATTCACTTGCATAAATTCCAGCATAAACAAATCATTCGCACCAATAAATAAAAAACGCTCAACACAAAGAGACTAGGAAAAAAATAAATAGTTGACTTAATTGGAGAAAAACTGTGCTCAAGTGCATAAATTGTTACCTTCCAGCGAGTATATAAGAAACCACATTTTTTTCACTGCAGTCAGTCAACGTGATATGTCACCTATCTACCCCTGCCCCTGCCGCTGCCCCTGGAATTGAATGCAACATTTGCATTGAAAGTTGTCTGTGCGGCCAAGCTTAGTTGCAGATTGGCCATAAGTTGTTGATTCTGTTGGCCAGCAGCAATTGAAATCGAAAATTGAACACAACACATTTCCTATTCCCAATTCGTATGCAATCCAGTTATGGCCTTAAAAACAAGTTACATACTCGAATGGCTTTGTGTGTGGATTTAATTTAATGCTAGTTAACATGCTCTGGATATCATTTGTTGCTTTAGTTTAGTGCTTAAGTGTGATTTGACTTCTTGAACATTTAAGGAAGCAAGATTTATCTATACAATCTTGAGATAGATATGGTTAATGCTTAAGCAAACCTTAACATTCTTTAAAAATAATTGATTCTGCACAATTCTTTCACTTTCACCATTAAAAATCATTCATTAAAACAAGTTTGTTATTTGCAATTTTTTTTTAAATATTTTTTTTTATAGTTTTGTTTTGAAATTGAAAGTTTGTCCATAGAATGTGCCAATATTTGCTTCAGGCAATCAAATAACAATATTGCGCTACCTTTATTGATCTTTTTAACAATCATTTTTGTGCACTAGTTGTTATTGTTGTTATTGTTATTGTGGTTTTATGCTTGAAAATCAATCAAAATCTTTGGTCTTGTGTTTGTAATTTCAGATACGGCACTCAAAATGTATTCAACAAACTGAAATTGCGCATACGCTGCGTTGTATAGTTTTATTAAATTATTATTAAAGTATATTTTAACTATTTTTACTTACAATATAAAACTACCAACTATTACTATTACTACTTATCATTCACTTGCGTATATATATATATCGACCCACATTTATTTCTTTATCTTTGTTTCGCCTTGAGTTTGATTTTCGCCAGCCAAAACCAGCAAAACAGAAAAATAACTCTAAAATTCGGTAAAAATACGTTTAAAAAAAAGCCAAACGAAACGTTGTAAACGAGAGTTCACACCTAAATGGCTTTGAATGCGAACAAAAATTGAACTGAGTTTTGTTTAATGATTTATTTGGGGCACAGCAAAGGCTAAAAACTAAAAGCAAACCAAAACAGGTGCCCTCGCACCACCCAAAACCCGCTGCCAAAGCCCAGCCCTGGCCCAGCCCAGCACAAGCCAATAACAACAACAACAACAACAACAACCAAACATAAGAAACATTTGTGCCAAATTCAATGCAAATCGCATTAAGGAAAATGTTGCAAGCGGCAACAATAACATGCTGACCAAACAACTTGTGCATGCCACAGATTATTTATAACATTTTTTTCTTTCTTTTCAAACTAACTCGAGTCACACTAACAAGCGGCGAAATAGCTATATATTATTTTTTATCTAAGCGGGGGTTGCTGAAAAGTTAGTTGGTTGCGTAATGCAAGTTTTTCAAAGATACTCTAAATGATTTTAATTAAGTTTCAGAGTTTTACAGGCATTCAAATACTATTGATTATTTTAATCGGTTTCAATTGGTTTTTATGTTTATTAAACGTTTGGGTAATTAGGATTTGTGGCATGTGAAGAGAAGGTGCGACTAGCTTAAAGTTTCTTTATGCTATTTGCACATGCAAATATAAACAATAATGTCATTTATAGCTTTATTTTTATGTATTTTATGTTTGATCAACATTCACTTAACGCAAGTCGCGAAAACATTTAAATTCAGGTTTTATGCGTGTGCGAAAGAAGAATTTTTTTAGGGGGCTTTTTAACTTTCACAGCCAAGACAACTCTTAAGCCTGAATGCCATGCTAAATTTGTTACAACAATCATAAATCTAACAATAATATTCAGTATATAGCTGTAGCTGATGTATGATTTATGATTAGGAAGCATTTACTGATTGATTTTTTTGTTTTTATTACTGGCTTGTGACTAAGATTTCAACTGATCTACGTACAATGAGCAGTCATCAAAAACTGAGCTCATCATGTATATATATATAAAAAGTACTTAAGTGCCTGCCGCATGATATGCGGGTTTGTTAAGCCAATGCCAAATATATCATCATCATCACAATCGTAAACATCATTAGCGAATAGCGAATGAAAATTAAAATTCAATAGCTAATTGCGCATTAAACAAATGAGAAATATGCAAAAAGTTATTGCTCTTGCCAAACCTTAAGAGCAAAAGTTCATTAGGCTAGTGGAAATGGTATTTGTTTTTTATTGTTGCTCGATTTATGGTCATGATTTGGCATTTGATTGGGCAGCTTCGCTTTCAAGTTCAATGCAATGGCAAATTTTCAGTTAACAAACAAAAAAAAGAAATTTGCAATAAGCACTTGAAAGTGTTGTGCCGCACAGAGTTAGATGAAGCAACAAGATAGAGATACAAATGTCGAGACAGACTTGTCGAGTCTCTCAACCTACGCTTGACCGTTAATGGCATTTTTGCGTTTCATTGAAGAAATCTGTGTATACTGTATTTCATTATCTTTACAATTTGGCAGCTTGTTGAAAGTGAAATGTGTGAAAATTGCTAATTAAATGCATGGATAACTTGAGTACAGCTTTATCTCATACCTCTAACGACAACGACAACAACAACAACATTTTGATTCGTTTTGCTCACGTTTGGCTTTTATTGCATTTTGTTAGGTTTCTCTCGTTCGTTTGCTAATTATGAAAATTTGTTCATGCCATAGGCCAAGTTTGTTGCCTGAGTCTTTTGTTTCGCCTCGTTTTAATTCTACTTGTATGGCTGCCCACATGTAGCTTCATTTCCGTCAGCATTTATTGACGGATCTGTACAAGTGCTGCTGCTTTTGTTCATTTTATATCATTTTCGTTTTGATTTTTAATGTTCAGTACAAAGTGTGCCGCACGTAGTTTGTAATTGTGCGCCAAGTTTGTTGCCTAAGTCTTTCGTTTCGTTTATTTGCTGAAATTAACCTAACGAACGAACTTGGCCATCAATTTAATGCCACTAATTTAATTGAGATTTGTAATGTTTTTGTTTAAAGAAAAACTTTACTCAGCCTTTTTTTCGTTGTCCATTCGACAGCCTAACTAATGTTAGACATGGCTTAAACTAAGCAAATTTAAATATGAAAAGAAAGAGTAAATTTGAATTCATAACTTGATAGAAATACCCAAAGAAATTATAAAATTAGAGAAAAAAAATGGAAAGATTCGGATTACATGCGCTTAAGTTTAAGATCTTTGATTAAAACCAGTTTTAACAATAAAAACAAACGACAACAAATTACAGATGACAAATTATAAACAAAAATTCTAACACAGTTCTTTAAAAAAAAAAACTGGTTTTATGTTTTTGCCAGTTTTGTGCTGCATTTTTCATAAGCCATCGATGCGAATATTACACAAGTCAGTTTGATTTGGCCAACAGTTTTGAACAGTTGCTAAACTATGTAATTGGGTCTCTGCGAATGCATAAATAAACATGAACAGTTCATTGACTTTTGGCTAGAAAAGAAGCTGAATAATAAACAGAGAAAGAGAGAAAGATTCTATGCATAAGAAAGTTAGTTTAAATCAGAGATTGGAATCTGGCAAATTATACATTTTGTAAGCTTTTTAATTAGCAATACAAACAAATCAAGTTTTAATGTTTATTATTGTCATTTTTTTTTTGTTTTTTTTTTACCACAAAACGAATACTTATTTCGTTTTGAATCTTAAAGGCATTGCGTTCTAATGAGTCTCTCGATTTGTACAGCTTTAATTAGTGTAGTGTACGCACTGAAAAGGTATTCAGCCTTGATGAATTCACAAGTTACCGAGTTAACGTGACGGCTTTGTGGTGGGAGCCGTTGTTTGGCTCAGAATTTATGTAGCATTTCCTAATGCCTAAAGTCAACTAACATTGTAAAAGTTAACTAAAGTCAAACAAGGCTTAGATAGACGACAAAATACCCTCAAAGATGCTAACCAGCACTGAGCACAGAGCACAATTACAGGGTATATAAGCTGTAGTTGAAATATTTAACTTTGTTCTCTTTGAGGCTTCAAGTTAAACTGCAGCAGGCAGCGTTTGATCTTTGTTATTTGGCTTGTTGTGCCATTTGGCACATTGCTGTTGTTGTTGCCTTTTTTGCGGTTGCATTGCTGAAAATAAAAGTGAACGCTGTCATTGTGGTTGTTGTTTCTGCCGTTGTGCTGTTGTGTGTGTGTGTGTGTGTATCTGACAGATATTCAATCTTCATCTTCATCAAAGCAATCGTTCGCTTTGCTTGCTCGTTCGTTTGAACGTGTTTTTTTTCATTATATTGAGACTTGTGCTATTTTTCTGCTGCGATGCTGATTTCTGATTTCTTTCTCTATACATGTGTGTGTGTGTGTGTGTGTGTTATTGTATTTATTATTATTGTACCAGTACCTTTAAGCGTTTGCCTCTTATATGCCGTAGTTGTACTTGTTATTCGCCAGGGACTTAAGAGAGTGGTAGAGAGGGGGAGGGGGGGGGGGGGAGGAATCGGGCCTGGCCAGTCACGACAACTCAACAGCCGCCGACGACAGCTCAAGGTCGCATTCCTTGCCAGCGACGAAGTCATTCAATAATTCTTATTTGAATTGTTCTCTGCACATATTATGCTGATATAAAAATATTTTATTTTTAAATTTGTCATTGTCATGACATTTTCTTTTTTTTTTTTGAGATTTGATTTGATTCGGCTTCTGTTTCACTTAGCTTTTGGTTGTGTTAAGCTTCAGTTAGTTTAAGTAACGGTTGCAGAAGCAACTTACTTGTCGCAAGGTTAAATATTTGTGTGTTCTTTTCAACTTGAATTTGTTTAAGGTAACTTTGTTTTTTTTCGAGTACAGTCGCAACATTAAGCTTGGGTAGAAGTCGCGCTGTGTTGCCATTAAATTGCATTGCAAGAAGCAGACGTTCAGTTGGGGGACGGCACTTTGAGATGCCATCTACACCTAATTTATGATGGCTTTAGCTCTCAGCAACACCAACAACAACAACAACAACATGTAGAAATTCCAGAAATGCGGCAGCTACGTGCGCAACATTGCCAAATGAAGTCACGATCCGGGGTCCGGGTCGAAGATAGTATATATATATATATATGTATGGGTGAATAGGTGTGTCCAATTACGAGACAACTGCAGCAGCCTCAGCCTTAGCCTCAGCCTCAGCTAGTGGGTTAATAGAACGCCGCCCTAAATTGTTTATACAATTTAATGTTATATTATTACACTTTTTTTTTTTAATCTTTTCTTGTAGATCAAATCTTAGTCTGTTGTTTAACTCTAAGTTTGCTTCGGCATTTTGAACTTTGAAGGGCTAAAAGTTAACGTAATGATATTAAAAATACTCAGCTTCAGATAATACTCGAAGGGTTTCTCAGTTAAGTCCATCTGCCAACCAATCTTATATTCAAAACAACTTTCCTCTATGGCATCTTTAACAAGCATATTATTTATTGTTTTCCTAAACTTTTCGCTTGTTTCTTTTCGTATTTTAAACAATGCTAAACAATTTTTAAAATTGACATTTCAAATCAATTGGTTGGGTTAACACCATCCGAAATAGCAGTCAAAAAGAGCAAAAAACAAAACAACTTTAACCAAAATGTGTTAATTTGATTTGAAAGACTTATCTTCCCTCCTTTTTGGTTTTTTTTTTGTTGTGTTTTTGCTGCAACAGTTCGGTTCGATAGCTTGAAGCAGAAGGAGAAGATAATGAAAATAACTTAAACTTTTACTTTCACTGCCAATAATTTGCCTGCCCGAATGCCTGTCTGTTCGTTGTTGTGTGAGTGAGGGGCAGGGGCAGGGTGATATGGAGCAACGCTTCAATATGGAGGCCTTTGGCAAACAACACTTTGGCTCACTCAATTTGCATTGTTATTGTTATTGTGTTTTCTGCTGTTATGTCTAAGACTCATTTGCAAATATATCTGCCAGCAATGTAGCGTACACACACACACACACACACACACACACTAGCTGCACTATCTCCATGCTCAGCTTGGTTTAATTTCATTTTCACAACGCCAACAACAACAACAAACTGCTTTGTTGTGTTGCGCCTTCGTCACACGTGTTTTGTGCTGCAATTTGATCTCGACTCCAACTCAGCAGCCAGCCAAATGATGAGCATTTCTTGATACTCAGCTCTGCCGCTCTGCGACTCTGTCTACCCCCCCTCTCTGCCTCGTTTGCTTTTGGCAGCCAAAAAACTATTTTTACCTTAGACAGCTGCTTAAAGGCTGTCTGTCTATTCGACTATTTGACGCTCTGACGACTACTTGATATATTTGGGAAATTGTGTTTGTCAATTCGGCGAAAGTTGTAAAAGACCTTTGGACAACAGTCAATAAAAGAAAACTTAAAGCAAGGATCGAAACAGAGATTAAGTGATCTCTAAACACAAGAAACATTTACTATTGATTTTGAGCATATAATTGATAATACTTTAAACTGTTATTGGCTCTTTTATAGCTGGAATGTGAAGCTTCGACCATGAGTCGAACTCAAGTGGTTGGGTCTTAATAATGCGGCTGCAGCTGCTAACGTTAACGCTCTGACCAAATTGTCAAGTTAGCCTTGTTCTTAATAGTTAAACATCGTTTTTGCATACATACTAGACTAGCAATTAAACGCTATGCAACAACAACAACAGCAACAACAACACTCAAGCAGTTAGCTCATAAATTGTTGTAAAACGGCGGCAAGTGCAACTCGTATAAAAAGATACACATGTATCTGTGCATCTGCAAGTTACTTAGATACATATTGTTGGTAATCGAGCTGGGTTGCAGCTTCGCAGCGTATCTGGTGTCAGTGTTGACCGCAAGTGGCAACCTTGTGAGTGCTCGTTTGGAATGCTGTATGCCTCGCCAGTTTGTTGCCTAAGTCTTTTGTGTGTGTGTGTGTGTGTGTGTTGTGGAAATTCTAAACTAAGACCCACTGGGACGTGGCACTCGGTGACTAAATAAAAGCAGCGTGAAATCTTTTCAACTTTCTTTTTGTCACTCTCACTTTAATCTTATCTTCAGCTTGTTTATCTTGCATCGTTAAATATTGAAATGCGACAAACGATTTCATAACACTTTATTCAACATGTGCTCTTTCCCTATGATCATTATTGTAATAACATTTTCATTTGTTGTGTTTTGCATCGCATTTGGTATCATTTCGTTTTCCGTTTTCCGTTTTGAGTGCCCACGCAATAGCTTTCGGATGTTTCTTCTTCTTTCACAGATCGTTGAAAATATCCGAAAGTTAGCTTAGATTTTGACTTGTTGGCAGCTTGAGTTCATTCAGTTTGACTTGATGAAAGTTTAATAACACAAAACGTACTCTTCTTTTAGCTTAGAGCTGAGCGAACCCGCTTAACTATACTCTACTTCCAAGAAATCTTTGAAAGCCCAACTCAACTTAACCAAGCTGTAGAGCACTTTTCGAAGCAGCATTATGATTGGGTTCATTACAGAACACCTTAATAGAAGCGTTGAAGCAAACACACACATTTGAAACTTGTTGGGCGTCTATAAACAAATTGAAATTCCACAGTCATGGTATGCACGTTACTATAAATTTGATATTCAAAGTATATTTTCAATTTCAACGCGAATAGATATTTCCATAAATAAATCACATAAATCAGAGCTATCGGCTAAACCTAAACCGAAACCGAAAACGAAACCAAAACCAAAACCGAGCACTCAACTAGACTGAACTCATTAGTAATCAAAAGCTGTGCAACCGCTTCCAACACAACGATCAATGCATTCTTGCTGAACAACAAAGATAGCAGCAGAGACTGAGAAACACAAGAGCAAGAGAGAGATAGAAGAGACTTGCACAAAAAAAAACATTGCACAAGCCTTGTGGCTGAAGCCTAGCATGTGGGCCAGTAAATAAGCCTGCCACTGGGAATGTGCAACGTTGTCGCCAACGCCAATATCCAACAACATGCCAGCGGCAGCAGCATGCCTTAATGGCTATTTGCCTCTGCTGTTTAGCGGCAATTTAAATAGTTTAGCCATTTCATTTTGAGCGCTGCCTTTTGGTCTTTGTTTTGTTTTTTTTTTCTCACTCGTAAAAAATATCTTTAAAATTTCTACTGTTTTGCATTTTTGTAGGAATTTCTTTGGCGCCTTTCTTAAGTTTTATGAAACACAAAAGTTGTATTTAACTTTAGATAATTTTATATATTTTTGTTTGTCCAAAGGCTCAAGAAATTCTATCGTTTAAGTTTGCTTTGCACTTGCTGACTTTTTGACTTTAATTTTGGTGCTGTTTATGCTTGATTTCTTGCGTCCATTCAGCTTCGTTTTATTGACTGTTGCTGCCAAGGGCTTGGGCTTCAACACTTTCGCCTCCACACGTATATACAGATCATAGTTGAAGTCGCCACAGAATTTGCCTGCAAAAACACAAATAAGTTCAAGTATATAGTACTGCATCTTATATTACCCCAGCACATTTCCTCGCCACATGAGTCACAGGTTATCAGTCTGGTTTCCACAATGCCCGATTTGTTTTTGATTTTCTTAATGCAATTGTTCAAGGCAAATTCACGTCTATCTCTCGCTTCGGTCTTCAGTTCGAGCTTGCCCATTTCAACCATGCGGCTAAAGTACTCCTCCTCCTGCTTGGATTTGGGCCGCAATGTTGTCAACATCTTCCAGTCGATGGGCACTGCGCATAGTTCCATAAGCAGCACATCCTTCATTTCACTGGGCACTGGATCCGCATAAGTGTAGAGCGTCTCACGCTCTCCACTGCTTTTGAGCAGCTTTCGCATCTCCTTTTTGGGCATTTTAAAGGCATAATCTTTGTCCCGTATCTTAATCTCCTCGGCGCGCACTTTAATCGGTCGCATCTTGTAGTCGGGCACCTTTTCCATTAGCCGCTTAAACTCCTCCACAGTTTGTATATTGCTGCGACTCAAATCCAAAACGGGCACAACCGTTTTCTTTTTCGCCAACAAATCATCCAATTTGCTCATTTTTTTTTTTCTTTAGCTATTTTTCTTTATCACTGTCTGTCTGAACGTTATTTGAATATTGATTAAACAATGCGAAAAGTTAAGTTTCCATGGTTATGGGTTTCTTACACAAATGGTATTTAATGTTGAACAAAACTAGTATTTAAATACTGTAGAGGCGTTTTTTTAAAGTAACGAACAATAATAAAGTATTAGTATAAGTATGATTTAGAAAAGTTTATTCAATTATATCTTATGCAATATTTCTACACCTGTTTTAAACACATTTCTCTCTTATAATTTCTCTTTACAGCGCCTTTTGATAACAACTCAATCAGCTCAAACAGCTCGTGTAATACAGTAGAAGTCGTCGAAAACTGAACGTACAAACAAGCAAAAAAAAGCTAAGATCAAAAAAATAGACGAAAAAGTGTAGAAAAGTAAAAAAAAAAAGAGCCAAAACAGTTGGCCCGTTTAGCGTGTTGTTGGCATTTCTTTTGGTTACGTGGCTGGCCGAAAAGAAAGTCACGACATTTATCCCATATAGTAGTTGCCTGCTCAAAACGAGATTTCCAAGATTCTGCGCCGAAAGTCAAAGTTACAAGTTTACACACAATTTCAAAGAGCCCGGTTCAACGTCTCTCTCTCTGTGTGTGTGTGTTTGTACGTGTGTGTGTGTTGTTTGTGCCACTTTAGAAAGTGAAAATCGAGTGCAGTCCCAGTTTTGTGGCATATTCGATCAGAGCTGCCTGCAGCTGTAGCTGAAAGTGAATTTGCTTCTTTTTTTTTTTGCTGTTGTTAACAAAAACTCAATATTTGGTGCGCTCTTCGGTAGCTTTAAGCCCGAAACTGCTGCTCCATTCATCAATAATAATATTATCTGTATTTGCATTTGACGTTTGACCAAAAACAGTTTAACAATGGAGGCCGAAGAAATTACAAAACTTGTTGATGGCGTCTATAGGGTAAGTTTTTAAATTTTTCTTTTTTTTTCGTTACGTTTCGTTTGTGCTAGTTTTAAGTTTTTAAAGTGGTAATAAACGTACTTAAATGTGCCTTTTAATGGCTTCAAACAATTGTTAGTTTGAAGCAGTTTCTTATATGTTTCATTAGCTTTGAAAGAACTAGGTTAATTGAGAGAATTATTTTTATTTATAAATTAAACAATCTTTACGTTTTCCTCAAGGTAAACACTAATACGATTTTAATCTTGGCTAAAACAATTTACGCTCTGCGGCAAATTACACAACAAACATTTTTCTTATGTAATTTAACACACATGAAGCTAAACAACAACAATAATATTATTAATAATGACATATTGCGTGAAGGCCATTTCTATTAAATGTCCAAGACTAATTTTTGTTGTTCGTTTGGGGAAAATCTTAAATGACTTTAAAGCATAATATTTTCAATATTTTAAGTTCAGTCTAACCAATTTTAAAGCCTATATATATCTATGAGTAAATCGCGTTTGGCAGCCAGACATTTGAAAGTGCATTTCGGTGGCTAAAAAAAAAAACAATATCACAAAATATGGTCACGACAAGCTGAAACTTAAAAGTATTTCTTGTTTATTGTTTTTGGTTGTGGATTTTCATAACATACAAAAGCCGCTGCAAACAAGTTCAATTGCGTTTGTGCCACACAGTGTTGCACTGTTTGCTGCAACAGAAAAAAAAGAGAAGAAACCATCAACAATAATAACACTCTTGAGAGTTTGGCAACATTTCAGCTTCTTGTTGCAGTTTCGTCGCTTTGTGGCATCTGCCATTACCAAGCGGCTTGCACTGGGTTGAAGGGTGCGCTCGGTGTGGGGGGTAAGCGGGGCCAGAGCACGGGCGTTGCACATTTCGCGCATCCATTTCATTATGTAACCGTTAGTTTTCACAACTTGCAGCTGTTTGTTTTTTTTTCTTCTTTTAGTTTAAGTTTTGTGTTTTGCGGTTTTCAAGCTTTGAAAATTTGCGGAAAAACATTTGTTTGTGTGTGTGTGTGTGTCGCTGCTTCCTCAGGTTATTCATGTTGCACATGGATGCATTTTGTTGACGCGCCTGCAACAACATTTGCATTTTTTCGTCGTGTTTTTGTCACAGCCCAAAAAGAGAGAAAAATTAATATATATATATTATTTAATTATTGTGACAAATTTTTCAGAGTGTGCATGTGAAAAAGACTGAGGAAACGAACGTGCCACCTGGAAATGTGGTATGAAAACGAAACGAACAAAATAATGATATATGTATATGAATAGCTGTACATCTATTAAGTTACTTCCTCATATTATGTTTTGTATTTATTTAATTCCATTGTGATTTAAACATCAAACTTAAAGTGGTCTCTAGAAAAACAAATTATGACAAGCTGTCAGCTTCGAGCGTTTTATTGATCTATTATATATTATCTATTCTGCAAATTAATCAATTGGCATTTGAGTTTTGTTTTGTAGCGAAAACTAGTTTGTAATAAAGCTTGTTTTATATCAAATAAAGTGCGTTTTAAATTGATATTGGCTTATGTTGAATTTGAGTAAATTAATCATTCAAGAACTTGACTTTGATATTCGTTATGACCTAAATAAAATAAATATAATCTCGTAATTATTGTGTCAGATGTGGAATACTCTATAAACTGTTCGGAAACTAGTTATTTTTTTTTACTAACCGCCGCATTCCAATAATACTTGCCATACCACTTGTGCCATTATAATGATTATGCCGCAGATTGTTTGTCAACCAATGCTGATTTATGGCACAATCTGGCACCGCACCGCACCGCACAGCTGGCTGGAAGATGATGCCCAGGTGGCCGCCACCCCAAACCAAAGCACAAACAATTGGTTTTGATTCTTTGCAAACGTGGTCAGTGGGAAGCTGAGCTGTGAGGTGTGTTGGGTTGAGCTGAGCTGAGGTGAAGGCGAAGCCACTCAAGAGCTTGCAGCACAGCATGGTGCACAAGTGGGACGCAGCAACTAATGGAAGACGATGACAAAAGTTGCTGTCTAATGTTTTAAAGTGCAAAAGTCGTAAAGGCAAAAGGCATTTCTAAGGTTGCATTCAAAAGAGATGCAGGAGAGCGAGAGCGAGAGAGAGAGAGGGAGAGTGAAACTAGGTCAACGTCCGAGTGGGCCAAGAAGGTGGAGGAAGCCATACGATTCACAAACTGAAACTAAACTCAAGCAATTTTTCACACAAACGGCGGAAAATGTTCTCTGTTCTACGCCTTAACGCCTTTTGATTAAAAGTTTTTTGTCAACAGTTTGTTCTTTTTTGCTTAACCTGTTGCGTGTTTGCCTCTCTTCTATTATTATTTTTGCAAGTTTTCATTTTCTAATTGGCATAATTGCGACTTGTTGTTGTTGTTTGAGTTGTTTGAGTTGGCACATTGCATTCTCGCATGCCCCGCAGCAGTGGGTGTGGCCGTTGGCGTCATTTAAGTTATGGCCAGGCCCATTTGACTACACTCGCCTGCCTCGCCTGCCTCGCGTGCCTCAAATGCCACACACACACACACTAACTAAATTGTTGACTCGCATTTTTGCATTGCGACTTGGTTTTATTTTGGCTTTTTTTTTTGTTTCAGTTGCTGTTAATTAAAAAAATTACATGTGCTGAGCACACTTGGCGATTTATGTTAAGCGCCGATTAGAGCCAACTACACTCACAGCCAGAGTCACAGGCGGGGGCAACAAGATACAGACAATTTATTTTGGGTTAAATGGTTTTGGCTGCGAGCTGGCACACAATGTGATTTGCAGGTGTGATAAGTGTTGCGTCAGCATGTTGCATGATACCAAAAAGAGAAAAGTAAAACTAAAGTTCAAATTAAAATTGTGGGCAACAAGTGAATTGGAATGTGGAAGTAGGCAGAGAGAGTGAGAGAGAGGGGTGAAGAACTAGAAAAATGCGACAGAAATTTGATTTATTTTTTGTTGATTGTATTTTATTAATTTAACGTATTGCTTTTTAAGTTAATCTTCAAATGATTTAAATCTTGCTTTAATAACCTTTGATTATTCATTTCTGAACCTAAACTCACCCAAGAATATTCAAGTCAAGAGCCTCAAGGTTTACCAAGTACTTAAGTTGTTTTGATAGCTTCCATTACTGTACCTTGAACTGGGTTTATTATTATTATTATTAACGATAAGTGGTCCATTAGAAAAGCCACTGGGCTTACTAGTTCCAGGCAATTAACATAACTCTCCGCTTGAAGCACATGAATCGTAAAGAGACAAACCACAAATCACTTGAAAAAGCAACATTGATTGTCCAATAAACCGCATTAAATGCACCAGGTTGAAGGCGCACAAATCTATCTCACAGATACATTAATATCTAGCTACACTTGAGTAGCAAAAAAAAAAAACAAGAGCTTAGCCTATGTCAGGGTCAGCACTCGCACTTTAACTAATTAAACAAAAGCCAAACTGAATGTAAATTAAATATTTTCTCTCTCTCTCTCTCACTCTCTCAGAGCAAACACTCGAAATATGTCCAAGCAGATCGTTGCAATATTAATACTATATAGATATAGAGACTGACCTTGTAATGCTTTTTGTTTTAGTTTAATTTCCAGTTTAAGTGTTTGCATTCCCACGCCTTGCATTCAATAAGTTTTATTGTTAGGCAAATAAAAATAAGTAAGAAAGGTTAGATATAACTCGACTAGAAGATACCCTGTACCTTGTTTGGTGTTCGCTGAATATTTTAAAGTACTTTTAGAAAATCTGGACATGTTTTTTTTAATATAGATCAAGATCAATGTAGATTACAAATATTTATATATATTAAAGGTTTAGGGTATAAAACTTGGTTTTACTTAAGAGTTGGCCAAAAATGTTATTGTACTTCGGTATACAAAAACTTGAACTGTTTTGTTTTTTTCTTATCTTATAAATATTTTGGGAAGTAAATACCAAAATTTTGTTGCTTATTGCGCGCTAAATATGTGTTGTTTTTTTTGACAGTTTGTTGCTAATTGTTGTTTACTCTGTTTGTTTTGTATCTTTCTGGAATTTCTGAATAACTTATGAGTGCTGCGCTTTTGTGCCTGACGGAAATGAGTTCTTGTCGAAATATTTCTTCAAATAATCAAGTGTCTAGCAATTAATTATGTCTGAGCTTTGAATTGTTTTGCCACAACTCGACTAAACTCGCCTAGGATTGCTTTAAGCAGCGAGACAATAAAACGCTTTGTGAGTCATTTACAGCGTTCAAGTGGTTTCAGTGGTTCAGTGGTTGAGCATTGTCTTTTCTTCGTCGTGCCTAGCCCAGGATTTATGTGTGCCTAATGCCCCAAACAGAGCTGTTGTTGTCTTGGGCCTTAGCTGATGTCATTTTAACCTTCATTTGCATTTGGCCATAACTTCCAGCATTTTTAAGTGACAACAACTGTTTGCGTCAGCTGAAAACAAAAACTATTACAACTTTATGCACTTGCGTTTGTATTCAAATTGTATTATTTCGAGGCACTTAATTTAATGATGCATTTCTAGTTATCTAATAAACTTACGTGATTCATGATAATTATTATTATTATTAATGGAATTTGAGTTAATGTTTAGCTTATAATTGTTTAAAATGGCGTCAAATATTTTAGTTAAAACAAATTAATATTTCTTTCTCAACTATACCGATTGCATTCGAAAGTCTGGGCAAATGTGCAGGTGCATTTAGCATATAAGTTGAAGCTGCCTAAGGTCTCTCTCTCTCTCTTTCTCTCTCTATACGCGGAACTAATTATGTCTTTTGTCTAACCACAACTCCAACAACAACAACAACAACAACATTGTGTGTGTCTTATACAACAAAAAACTTTTACAACCCGAAGCAAAATCGTGTAAAACCATTACAAGAAAAGAAAAAGAGAGAGATGTCGATGGTCAGCTCATAAATTATACTTAATTAACATAGTATGCGAATAGTGCATAATAAATAACATTCATATATGTATATCTATTCAATTGCAGAATATACTCGATAGATTCAATCCGGGTGCCAGGCAATTAATTGCAGCGGGCAAAAGTTACCTGAAGGCGTTGCATGGTGATTATTTCATATATACATAGTTGTTAAACATTACAGTTAACTAATTTGTGTGTGTGTGCAACAGGTGCTGCAACTGCCTCACGTCTATTCAATGAAGCATTGGCCAAGATTGCAATGAATGCGCAACAAAGCGGAACAGGCGATATTGGTAAGAAAACCCCAAACAAAAAAAAAAACAAAATTGTACTTTCAAGTAAAACATTTTCTAAATTCGATTGCAGGTTCTGCTCTCATGAGTGTTGTTAATGTTAACAAGGAGATTCAGGAACAACAAATGAATATTGTAAGTTAATTCTTATAATAATATATATGAAAGTTTTGTACATTAAACCGATTTGTTCTAGTTGAAAGCCTTTTACGTGGATCTGTTGGTGCCATTGGAGACAAACCTGGAAAAGGATACCAAAGTGGTGCAGCATGAGCAAAAGAAGTTCATGCAACAGCACAAGGTGCGCATGGAGAGCTACCAGAAGGCCGTCTCCACAATGAAGAAACAGCGCAAGAAAAAGGCAACGCCCGAGAATACCGAAAAGGAGCTGAGAGTAGGTTTAAATATTAATCGATTGAATATATATAAATTTATGTTTAATTCTCGTTGCAGAGCTTGCAAATCTTGGAGGATCAAAAGAAAAAACTTGACATATTCTGTGATCAGAGCTATAAGAACGTAAGTTTCTTCTCTTGCCATGCTACAAAGCATTAATTCTCTCTTTTTCTCTCTATCTGTGGCAGGCCATGACACAGGAGCGTCGTCGCTATGGTTTCGTCTTGGAGCGCCAATGCTCGATTGCCAAGCATTGGATGGCCTATCATACCACTGGCAAAACAGTAATTGATAATAATTTCGAAAATTGGCAAGAAATTGCCGCTTCTCGTGAGATTATACCGCCGGCCGCATACGAAACTGGCTACAGCAGCACTAACAGCAACAGCAGACGCCTCGTGAGTCATCCGAGTCATCCTTGGCCTACCAACTAACTAACTGACTAACAAGTCTTTTCTGCTCAGTTTTGCTTATACTAATACCTTATTTGTATTGCAGGAGCGCGTTAAGGATGCCGAGGATGAGCAAATGAATGGCGCTCAAATGAAAAAGTCACGCAGCATTGATGCACCCTATGGCGATATGCGCACCTTACACGAACGCGATGGTGCACTGGGTTCCACACATTATGCACAGAACTCTTTACCACGCGCCAAATCCGATTTCAACTTGGCAATTGTGGGCGCAGGACCAATCACAGGTATATACCTAATAACTAATCACAGCACAAAGAACAATTAAACTAAGTCAGTTTATTGAACTTACAGGCAGCAAACACAAAATAATCGAGGAGCCACATGGCGAAATGGAGCGTGGAGATCAGCGACCGCTGGTGAAGGCACTCTACGCTTATATGCCGTCCGGTGAGAATCAGTTGTCCTTTGAGGAGGGCGATCGTCTGGCCTTGGTGGGCGCCAAGGCCAAGGGTTGGCAGTTTGGTGAGAATTTGCGTACACAGCATTTTGGCTGGTTTCCCGTGGCCTACACCAATGCGGAGAGCGTTGAGCTGGCGCCATCTGTTGGACGACGCTATGAGAACATGCACATGAGCTACGAACGAAATATGGGTGGCGCCACTGCCGGCGGTCTGCGCAACTATCACGAACAGCAGCAGCAGCAGCAGCAATATGAAGCGCAATTGGAGCTAATGGAAAACGACGCCACCTATCGGCGAAGACGCAATCACAGCGCCGAGGAATCCTCCTCGCCCACACGCATGTTCGGTGACACTCTCAAGCATCAGAAGAAGTATCGTTCGGGCTCGGCGGCCAATCCACGTCCAGGTCCGCCACCCACACTGCCCGCTCCCGTGCCCAATGGCCAGAGCAGTCAGAGCAATCGTATGTTGAACAGCTCACAGAGCTTTTGTGCCACCAACGGAGTGCCCGCTGCCGTTGAGAGGCGCAAACAAAAACTGCTCAATGGAGCACAGGTAAATATATATTTGTGTTACACCCTTTCATCCAACACTGCTGATCCATGTTGTTGCCCTGTTAGAGCTCTATGAGTCAGCCAACGTCGACAAAGTCGGCGGCGGCAGCTAAAACCTCGTTGCACAGCAGCAACGATAGTGGTTTCGCCAATGAGCCACCGCCACAGCCCGAGGTGGATTATTCCGATGAGGAGGCAGCCACACAACGTGTCCCAATACGGTAAGCTAATCTAAATCTTATCTACTATTTATTAAAAACCTTTTGCTGCTATTGTCACTAATTTTAACATTCATTCGTAAGCCGCACATAAACAGAAAAAAACTGCTTGAGTTAATTTGCTAATAATTAATATAATTTTGTTTTGTTTTGCGATTTTATTCGTTTTCTTCTTTTGATTTCATGTATATCATACACTACTATGTTGTCCTCTACCCACATCCACACACACACATCCACATTGTGCTGCATCCCTTGTGTTAACAATGCCTGCCTGCACTATGCAACTACCACTCAAATCCCATCATATACAAACCGTTAACACGACCAAAAAAACAAACCAAAGACGACGCGCTGAGACGAATACGCATACGGTGCCACGAGATGTGGCAAGCTGGACGCTGAGTCGCAATTTTCGCAACAGCGTGGACAGCCAGATCGATGACAAGAGCCTTAACCGCTTGGGTGGCAAGATGCGCTATGATCTGATTGCCTCCGATGATGAGATTCTGCAGGCATCAAGTGCTGGATTGAAGCGCACTAAATCGTTTTGGAAGTTTGGCGGCGGCCGGGTCGGAGAGGATATATTAGCTGGCATGTCGTTGTGGCAGCATCGCGATCTTGTGGCAGCGCCCAATCTGGAGGAGATGCGTGACGAGCCGCGCTCCGATGAGGATCGCAATGGACAGCACAACAATGGCACTGGCACTTTAACCAAGTCACACAACTCCAGCTCGTCGCAGGAGAAGCGTGGACGCAAGGATAGCATTACCAGCACCGAAATCTATGGCGATGATGATGAGAATATCTATGGCATTAGTCCGGCAATGCCACAACAACAACAACAACAACAACAGCAGCAGCAACAGGTGCAAAGAAGCAGCGGCTATACGCCCAAGTCACGCATGAAGATCATGAAGACCATTGAGATTGATATTGAAGAGCCCACGGATAGCGAGCGCTTAAGCACAATGCGTCGCAGCCAACACCAGCAACAGCAGCTGGAATATGGCCATGGACATCGCAAGCTGGACAAACAGAGTTCAAATTCAGCAACAGCATCGATGGCTTCGTCAACGCCACAGCACAAGTCACAGACGCTTAGTCGATCCAAGACAACACAGCAACAACAACAGCAGCAGCAGCAGCAACAGCAGCAACAGTTTCCTCACTCCACAGATGAGGGTGAAAGCGATGAGCATGGAACGCTTAAGATGAGCGATGTGAATAACTTCTTTGATGATATGCAGCATGATGGTGGGGGGAATCCAAGCAATGGCAATCATCATGGCATGGTCATGAAGACGCTTAAGCGCAAGGAGATACTCAAGCAGTATTATACCAGCGAGGATGAATCGGAGGCGGACATCAAGTCAACTAGTTCCGATCCATACGACTGCATTGTCATCAATGATCATCTCGTGCGCAAAGATGACAAGCTAAGGCGTCACCAGCAACACCAGCAACACCATCAACAGCAGCAACAGATGGAGTTTCATACATTTCGCTCCACATCCACAACGAATACGCTAAAGAAAACCAATTCCAAGGATCAGGATAGCACATTAACGCGCAATTCCTCCTCCACAGTCAATGCGGGTGCACCCACAGCCACCATTCTGCCGCGCACCCGACTGCTCAAGTCCTCCTCCAGCAACAACAACAACAGCAACAGCAACAGCAGCAGCAACAATATTAACAACAACAGCAGCGCAACATTGGAACGCAACTTGAAAGCGCATGTGGGCAACAAGAGCTACGGACCATGGTATGATTTTTGGGATCAGGAGCAACATGGCATAACAGGCCAAAAGTCAGCCAGTGCCAAGCTCAAGTGAGGCAAAGTTAGAGAGTAAGCTAAGGTGAGAGAAATTGTTGTTTCGCCGTTTTCTTACCAGTGAAGAAAATGCGCCGAGCATCGGCGGCAATTGATTTAAAAGGCAGCATCAATTAAGGAACCACTAAGAAACATAAGAAAATCATTTGAGTCAATATTGTTTAGAAGCATTCAATGATTTTTTGTACACACACACACACACATCAAACGCTGACTGCTTACTACTTGTATGTATAAAAAAACTCTCAAAAGGGGAGAAGAAACAAATATACTTTCAATATATACATAAATATTTTTCGGTGCCTTTAGATATATTAAAAAATAATATATTTAATATTTTATTCGCCTAAGACTTAAGCATTTTGCATCATGTTACAATCTTAAAGCATAAACAAATATTATTGAATATATATATATTTTGTATTTGCAGAAAGCGCGGTATTTATCGCAACTATTCGATAGGCTATTGAAAGCAATCCGTAAAAATACAATCACGTAGACAAATCCACGTACACAAACACACACAAAAGAAAAAAAACCCCCCTTTAAAAAACCCTGTATGTAAAAAGCTGTAATACCCTTGAATCCATTCGAAGAAGCTATTACAAAATGTATGTATTGTAGGTGCTATTTTCAGTAGAACCAATTTGTTGTATGTGTATTAACTTGCATCTTTTCAACACGCAAAGTTCGTTAAATCTTTGCAGTGCCTCACAATTTGCCACAATCAAGTTGCGCCACACGAAGACCAATGATCGTTCGGCTCCTATGATCTATCGGAGCGTGAACAAGTAGCAACGACTGCGCAAAGTGGAGTTTTTATTATGACCATGCGATCAGGACTGATGAAAACTTCAGCATTAGACATCACACACACACACAAACATTTCCCTTTACCACAAACACAATAATTTTTAATCTTATCTGTCAAATCGAGCTCTATTATGTCTAATTAACTGAAACTGGTGGTGAAGCTCTATGGAAATTCATTGGAAGTTCTTAGTTGACCAGTTTTTAAAATAGTTGAATAATGATTCTTGTTAGTCATTAAGTTGTATTGTTTGTTAAAACTTCTGTATGTTAAAGATCGAAATATGTAATTCAATTATGCCGTATAATAAATAAAATGTGAAAATACTTACATTTCATATTGTTGCTTATTCTTATTGGCATTCAAAACGCCGTTACAATATTACTAGCGCCACCTAGCAAAAATACAATGTACTTGACAAACAGCTGTTTTTGTGCAACCCAACGCGATATATATCGATATAGTTTTGGTATTTTGTAATATCGATAAGTAGTCTTAGGCGATAGCATGCGCTCAATGGTGCCGGTGTAGGCGTCCAAAAATAAACAAAAAGAGAAAAATCTGTTCTCATACCTGATTAATGGAATTCTAATAATGCTGGGCTCCTGGAAACTGGTCCTACCCGTTGGGTTTGTGTTGTATTCGCTGCCGCTATTTTTGCGTGTTAACGACACTGCCGACTACATTATCGACGAAGAATTTCACATCCCACAGGGCTTAGCCTTCTGCCGCAAGCAATTTGATGTGGTATGTGGCTAATGCAACAGAAATTGCAATTGTTACCCAAATATCGTTTCTTACAGTGGGACACAAAAATTACAACCTTTCCGGGCTTGTATTTTCTTGCACTTATATTGTATCCCTTTGACGGTTGCACGATTACCGGTCTGCGACTACTCAGCCTTTTGGGGGCGGGCATTAATATACTGTTAATGTACAAGATACGACGTCGAACACTGGCCGGAACTGGTGGCAATGCCTATGCGGCACATGAGGCTATAACGCTATCAGTGCTGCCACCATTGTATTTCTTTAGTCATCTCTACTATACGGACACGCTGGCACTAACAATGGTGTTGATGTTCTACAATTATTGGCAGCAGGAAGCACATCTACCGGCTGCCGTTTGGGGTGCAGCCAGTGTACTTATGCGTCAGACAAATATCGTTTGGGTGTGCATGTGCTGTGGCATCACCATTCTGGAAACCATAGTGCAACAAAACACTAAGACACGCCAAAAAGGCAAGCAGCAGCTAAGACTTTTTAGCAGCGAGGTTCGTACATAGATTATAATGTTATTTCTTAGTTTTGTTCAACAAAAAATTATTATTATTTGCTTCTAGCTTTGGCTGCAGCTAGTTCGCAGTCCGCAACTGCTTTGCAATTGCATTTTAAGAATATTGACCAAATGCTGTTTTTATGCCTCAATCATTCTGCCCTTCATTGGATTCATTTGCATTAATGGCTCAATCGTCGTTGGCGACAAGAGTGCTCACGAGGCTTCACTGCATCTGCCTCAACTATTTTATTTTACAATCTTTGTTGCTGGCTTTGGCATATCCAACACGCTGCGCCAATTACAACCGGCTTTAAGACTACTAAGACGCCATGTGCTGTTTACATTGTTGGGCATTGTGCTAATCGCGACAGTGGTACATTTCAATACACTGGTTCATCCGTATTTGCTAGCTGACAATCGACATTACACTTTTTACGTATGGAGTCGTCTGTACGGACGTTTTTGGTGGTTCCGCTATGCCATGGCACCAGTTTATCTTCTTGCCCTGACTGTGCTCTGCTGTGGACTCCAACATATGCCCGATAGCTTTAAACTTATGTATCCTTTGGCCTTGGTTCTGGTCTTGTGCTTCCAGCGTTTGCTCGAGCTGCGCTATTTCCTAGTGCCATATGTGATCTTCCGTCTGCATACCCGACCACTACGCAGAAGCTTTGCCGAATGGCTGGAGCTGGGCGTCCATCTGCTGTTGAACGTTATCACGTTTTATGTGTACTTTAACAAAGTCTTTTATTGGTCAAACTATCGCAAGCCGCAGCGAATTATTTGGTAAAGTTTAACTTGCCCGATACTGTGAACACTTGTCATTTAAATATTGCTTTTATTTATTCATTGCATTGCTACTGAGAGTGAGAGTGAGAAATTGCTCTACGTTTGACAGTTTATATAAAAATTGTGAATTGGTTGTATGTATAAAGTAAAGTGTATTCAAATGTTGTTGTGCATACAATTATAAGCACCCAGAAAAGTTTGTTAATTGAGACTTAATAGCTAAGAAAAAAGTTTTCCACATACATATATAATACTGCCGAGGCATAAAGATATACATATTGTATTGTAATTTATAAATAACTACACACATTTACTACAAATATCAGTTAAAACCCATTAACTGGGTGACTACTTTGAGCATGCAGAAAAAACGCTATAAAAAATACAGTAAAGAATACTAATAAGCTATAAGTTTGTATATATGTTAATGTAAAATGCAAGAAAACTAGGCAAGAAAAGTTTCCGTAATTGTAATACTAATGAAAACCCGCTTAAAATGTATAGCGTGTCCTGGCCGCCAAATTCGAATTCTACAAATAGTTTGGCACACAGCAAAACTATTGGCCGTTTTATCAATATCTGTTCGATCTTTAGTCGAATGCCACCTTGCGTGTGAAAGAGGTAAGCGATGATATTTCGCTGGGATTCGAATCGGAGGGCAGATTACTAAACTCGATCTCCTCGCTGGCGGCGGATGCCACTATATTCTCATTGGACTGCGTCGTCTCGTCGTTGTGTCGCATTGTTGGCCATTGCTTATGACTGGGCGCATACAAGATGATTAGGGCAAAGATATAGATATTCCACATGCCATACACTCCAGTAAGAAATGCCGATGTCAACTGGATTTCAATGTCCTCATTCCACTTCCAATGTCCCTCGGCCATTTGGCCCATGATAAATCCGGCGACAGTTAAACCAGCGCAAAGTAAAGTGGCCAGCATAAGGAATTTAAAGCGATAGATAAGACCTATAAGCAGACAAATAAAAACTAAATATTAATCGAGTCAACTTAGTTATTATATGCACATTTATTAACTGCAACTAATTAAAGGAATTCTTCACTTGGTAAACAAATAAATGGCTACAATAAGACCATAGAGTCCCAGCACTTCGGCAAAGATCAATATTAAAATGATGCCAACAAAGAGTTTTGGCTGCAGTGAAGCACCGCGTACACCGGCATCGCCCACTATTCCAATTGCAAACCCAGACGCCATGCCAGAAAGTCCAACAGCTAGGCCAGCGCCCAGATTAAGAAAGGCCTGGTAACTGC
The DNA here is from genome assembly GCA_035044725.1 of Scaptomyza caliginosa. NCBI lineage: Eukaryota > Metazoa > Arthropoda > Insecta > Diptera > Drosophilidae > Scaptomyza > Scaptomyza caliginosa. Next base: position 74,654 of record JAWNNR010000033.1, on the reverse strand, counting down.
TATAAATTTGGGTCAAGGAACCAGCCAAAAGGACTGCAACAACCAGGCCATAGATAGCAATAATACCTGCCATAACGACCGGAATGATGGCCTTCATAATAAGATCGGGATGCTTCACTGACATCAAAGCAATACCCAAGCTCGACTTGGCCGTTCCATACGCAGCGCCCAATGTTGTAAATACAATTGCGGTCGTGGCACCCATTACACAGAAAAAGCAAGCATATTGCGGCTGATCCAATGTCGCCTCCCGATTGTTCATTGTTTGTTTTTAATTCCAACAATGAACTAGTAGAAAACTTATGCTTTTACTGTACTGAGATCTGTTTCAACTCTTGAAAAATAATGCCAATAGTTGACACTTGCCTACTGCAATCTAAAATCTAAAAATTAAATATATAATAACTTACCTTCGTAGTGGAGTCGTCGTGCCTGTGACATGGATGGCAACGAGGTGCGCTTATCGCCAATATCCTTAAATACCTTCCAGACCATGAAACACAAAAAGAGAAAGTAAATGGCAGCCGAAACGCCAGCAAGCACAATAAAACTCATTGCCACTTTAGCGCCTAGCGGCGTTGTCCAGATAGAGTAAAAGGGATTGCGCAGCTGGACACCGCGTTCACAAATATCGAAGACAAAGAGCGAAATGCAGCCGACGACGACGGCAGATAGATGCTTCCAGTAGCGTGAGCGTATGGTTGATTTGTTGGGCGAATCTTGTATTAGCATGTGCTCGCCGGCAAAGACCAGCCAGAAGGATAGCAGCATGGCATAGAAGATGCCTTGGCGCACATCGCTCAGCAGCAACATGTATGGCATCTCGAGACCCAGCGTTAGATATTCCAGCGGTAAATTGAGGAAACTCAGAGCACCGCCTAAATACAAGAGCATGTACTCCAGCAGCGCCGGCGAACGTTGGAGTATGTGAACGCGACGCCAGAACCAGATCATAATGCCAATCACGAATGGAAACAGTAGAGTCTTGAGCAGCAGCCAGACCTGCGTGAAGCCACCGTTCTGATGTATGGCCGTAAGAGTTAGATCGTGCATGTGACCAAACTGTAGATTCATTTGCTTGGGCGTGTCCATGGGAAAACGCAAATTGAGCAGATAAAAATTGTGATGCAGTGCACCCAATTCAAATAACGGTATTATGTCACATGTGTACAGCGTCTCCAGACGACCAACGTGCGAGGCATGACAATCCAAATAGCGTTGCTCCACGCTGTGCGCATACAGCTTCCAGTCTGTGTCAGCATTGTTCTTGTTGCGATATGCCAGGCGTGTATCGATTGTTAGCTGCAGCTCTTTGGGTGGCTCCCGCAACTCCGAAGATGAATCGTATGCAATATCCACTTGAAGAACACCAATTAGATTCTGTTGCCAGCGTGAATAGTCTAGCGTACGATTGTCACGTGGCAGCGGCATTTGAAACACGTATACCAATTGATTCGCCATCTTTAGTTCGTCCTGTTCGATATCAATGTCCTGCAGAGACTTGCAAGCACCGTTTCCACGCGAGTAGAGAAAAAAACTGGTGTCGTTCTGTCGACCGGGTACGTCGCGACACTTGCTACCCACCACTGTCTGATGACCAGCAGGCACAGGTGCATACAGGCCGCCCATCAGGAAACAAGCTACTTGACATAGCATCAAGCTGCTAACCAATATGGATAGCTTGCGACCGCTTAAATTTTCAAGTATAGTCCCCGACATTTTAAAATCACTTTACTTGTGCGACACAGGCGCTTCTTTTTTAATCTAGACGTTAAGGTAAACAATTTGTATTTGTTTTAGTTGGACGCTATAAAAAGAACTTGAATTGTCGGCGGTGTAGGCGCAACAAACAAAGCGGCGTTCGTATACAGAATGCTAGGGCTGCCGCGTTATGCAAATATGGCTATGCCAACAGCTGTTGGTGCTATTAGCAACCTAACAAATATTAAATGATTTAAGTACACCTTATTTCACTTTTTTCTATCTCTGTAAATTTTTAAAAACTTTTTTTTGGAAAATTTTTTTTAAATTTTAAGTATTTTTAAGAGAAACGACAGCCCTGGTCATTTGCAAATGGGTTCAATTGTGTTGGCGTGAGTTGCCAGACTGTTGAAAAGCAAAATATTGTTTTGCCCGTTTGTCATTTAGTATATATGTACCAACAATGGTACTCATTTTCATAATCTTCACAATTAATTTATTCTATATAACTTTGGTTATTAATTGATGCCGCTTTAAAAAAAAACTTGTATGAATTAAGAGTGAATTTAAGATATACCATAAATATTAAAACATTAATTTTTATTTTCAGCCACTGATCATCTCTGTCGTAGAAAACAGCTGTTCTTCAATGTGTTGATAACAAAAGCGCTCAAAAATGCAGCGGACACCTGTAAGTGCGTATATCGTATTTCTTCGAAAAAATTTTCTTTAAACTAATATATTTATTCTCATTATAAATAGAAACTGTGGCAGTTATTTGGTTTTTCAAGCCGGCAACAATCATGGAGCAGAGAGTTTCAAAGCCGACGCTCCACAGCGCAGCTTAACAAACACCAAAGCCGATGGAAAAAAACGCCTTTGGTGCGGATAGGTTTTCTTCTAGTTGGCGCTGGTGTCATTGGCTACGATGGAATTGTCAATGATTTCATCTACTGCGCCTCCTCGGTGCGGTTTGTGCGTTCTTTGAAAACGGCCGTACTGATAGCTATAGACTATTTGGGTCTCAACGAACACGATGCAGAGTACGACACCAAAATTAAAGAAGTGCATAGAACTAGCGCTGAGCGTCTCTTAGAAACATGCCTGCTTAATGGTGGCTTGTACATAAAAATGGGTCAAGGAGTGGCAGCCATCAATCATATATTGCCCATTGAGTACACTAGCACACTATCAAAACTACAGGACAAATGCCTGCCGACCTCCAAAGCCGATATACAAAAAGTGTTTCGCTCCGATTTTGGCCAGTTGCCAGAAGATATCTATGCTGAATTTGATTATATTCCAGTTGCGGCTGCCAGTTTGGCCCAGGTTTTTAAGGCAAAGCTACCGAGTGGAGAGCAGGTGGCCGTTAAAGTGCAGTACAACGATTTGAAAAAGCGCTTCATTAGCGACATTGCCACAATTATATTTCTGCAGGACATAATTGAGCTTATCTTTAAGGACTACAACTTTGGCTGGATATTGAACGATTTGCGAAAAAACCTGGTGCATGAGCTCGACTTTGTGCATGAAGGCCAAAATGCTGAACGTTGCGCTGGGGATCTAAAAAATCTTAGCTATGCATATGTGCCCAAGGTCTATTGGCGCCATACCAAGGAGGTGAGTTTTGTGCTTTTAATATTAATTGTAGACTAATTTGGATATGTATCTTTCAGCGTGTGCTTACTATGGAATGGGTAGAAGGTCTTAAGATCAGTGACCTGGAGGGCATCAAGAGGCAAAAACTAAGCTTAATAGACATTGACCAAAAACTATTTAATCTGTTTGCCGAACAGATCTTTCAAACTGGATTTGTGCACGCAGATCCGCATCCCGGCAACAGTGGGTAACCATAAAACAAAACAAACAATTATTAACATAAAACAAACATTTTACATTGCTATACTTTAGTATTCGTGCGTAAAAATGAGCGAAATGGCAAAGCAGATATCATTTTATTGGATCATGGCCTCTACGAGGAGCTGCCGGCAGAAGTGCGTGTACCACTGTGTGAATTCTGGGAAGCCACTGTGCTGCGCGATGAGACAAAAATGAAAATTGCTGCGCAAAAAATGAACGTTGTCGACTACATGAGATTTGGAGCTGTACTGTTTCAGCAGCCGGTCAACATGAGTGAAGGACAAATACGCAGCAAACTGACGCAAGAGGACATTGACTATGCACAGAAATTGGCTAGAGAAAACTTTGACATCATAATGAGTACTCTTAAGGAAATGCCGCGCAGCTTACTTTTCGTTGTGTAAGTTATAAATAAACCATACTATGTAGATAATTGGATTTTGTTGTTACAGTCGAAATTTAAATACTGTCCGAGCAATTAGCAATATACACGGTGATGTGGTTAACAGACCGCGCATAATGGCCCGCTATGCTCAGCGTTGTTTATACAGACAGAGTAGTGGATCACCAGTGAGATACTTGAAGTGGCTATATCGACGATTCTACTTTGAGTATTGCCTGTGGGCGTCAACAATGCGAGTCCGTTTGCTTGATTGCTATTTCAACTTGCTATATCTAATCGGACGTGCACCCGCATCGGCCCGCACATTTATGCAAGATATAAGACAACAGGATAAGCATATGTTGCATTAGCCGCTTTTTGAAACCACCGTTAGCAAATTCAATGCCTGCAAGAAGTCATTTTAAAATTGTCATGCTAAATGATTGTGATTGTCATGTACTTTTTATCAGCAAGGCTTTATTCCAAATTTCAAGTCGTATATTAAATGCTATCTAAAGTCGCTGTATTTTAATTTAATTGCAGCACACTTCTCTTCAAGGTCGATTCACTCAAAACAGTTATTGCTAACCAACATTCATTTTCACTTACTAACGAAATGTGCAACTTTATATGTTTAAATCCCTATATATTTATACCCTGTAAAAATGATGAAGAGTAAGATTTGAATGTTAATCATATTAAGGTATAACTCTTTTCCTGTGCTTTCTTAAATGCAACCTTAAACAAACACTAATTCTGGACAAATGGACTCACATTAAGCGAATACGTCGTATTATACCGTATAGTGAGTAACACACATATTTTGACACCGAATGGTGTCACAAATGGGCGTCAAAAACTACATATTTCCGCTTGTGTGGGGCGCCATGGCAGGCCATCAACATGCCAAAAACTAAGGGAAACAAATTCTGGGCTTCCAACATATGCACGATTTGAAGCCCAGCATTGAACACTGGCAACTTTCACTTCTTATACCCCAAAACATATGTAGTGTAGGTCTGTGTATGAAGGTGCATTGGGTGTATTCAGGTATCGTGTGGTGCACATAGAACTAAATTCAATTCAATTTCATTTAAAGTTACTTTCGTTGACTGACAGACAAGCAAATCCAAGTCCTCTAAGCTCGAGTCAAGCCTTACAGTGGGCTATAAATATGGTATAAACATATGTAGATTATAAGTTTGAATATGTTAACTATTAAATAACTAATTTACTATCGAGTGAAATTGATTCTAGTATTTTAAGTTAAGTATACTTGGTGTAATGTTTATTGCACATTTTTGCCCATTGTCTGTGACGTGTTGATGTTGAAGTTGCTGTTGTTGGATCCACGACTAAATATGAAATTAAAAATCAACGCTGAAGTGTGAAACGCTGGAAATGTCGGCTGTCTGGCGGCAGTCAGGCAAAAGTAAAAACGCCAAACCTGATATAAACTAAAAACCAAAAGACTGCTCCTTACTAGAGCATTTGCAGACAAGTCGCGGAACCAAGCAAAGGTCTCGGACGGAAATCGAAATTAGCTAAAACGGAACAGCGGAAAACGGAAAAGCACAGTACCCAATTAGCAAACAATGAGCAATAAGGAGTTCATCATGCAGGGTGGCACACCCATCACCACTGAGCTGGCAACGGTAAACGGCGATGCTTTGATATGAAAACCAATAGAGATGAAACTCAATTCGAACTTTAGGAGCTGCGCAAGTTGGTCTTTGGCACCGCGGCGATACCCATGCGAGCCGAGTGGCTGCAGACGGCATTTGTGTTTGGAGCACCACCCAAAGAGGAGTTGGCGTATGGACTGCGTTCCCCAAGGAATGCCACGCGTGGTCTGCTTTCGGTGGTGCAGGGATTTATTCTCAAGTACTTGCTCTTTGCCAGGAAGAACAGCCGTTCGGCAGGCACAACTGAGTGCGTCACAAAAAAAGAAGTGGCACAATCCCAGGGATTGTAAGTTTCAATATGTGTTTGTTGCCTCTTTTTTTTTGTAGTCCTCTGCTGGCCAATGCGGATATGCAGCGCGATGCGCTCTTTAGCGCGATGATCGAGATATTGCGCACCATATCGGATAAGGGCAAGGTGACCATGGTGCTGCCGTCGGAGGATGAGGTGTTTGTGGATCACAGTGCCAGCTATTTTCACGACACGGTGACTGAGAAGGTAGTTTTTCACAATTGCATAACGTTCTTAATCTTTTTTTTTTTTGTAAGTTTCTGTTGGGAGTAGACTAATTTTTGTATATTTTGCTTTTCGTTTACAGCTTTATACCTTTACACTCAATCCCAACGAGGAACTGGAACACTTTATGAAGCGAAATTTCAAATACGTAAGAAATGATAGTTTACAGAAATGATACCAAGCTCTTTAGCTTGAACCTTAAAACTACAAGTATCTGTCGATAATATACATATGTCGGTATATGTCACTAAGTTATTTGACTAATCCTGTTTAAAAGTTTACAGAAGAAGAGACGCCAGGCACTTTGCTGTTCCTTTACAGCGCTGTACTCACACGCTCAATGGGAAAGTAAGAATTCTGAATGATAGATAAAGAGAGAGTATCTTTTTTTGGTATATGCATATTTTTAAACGCTAATAACATTTTTCCATGGACAGAGTGCGCACCGATTTGGACTCAACTAAGTCATCTCCATTGACTTCGAGCAATCATGAGGAGGGTTCCCTTATGATCGTCACATTGTTGTTAACGGGTCGAGCCACACCCTACATACACAATGGCGTTATCAATGTGGGCGACGAGAATAGCTATGTGCGTGTTTAAGTCGTTACATATCTGTTGGTTAGTGTTTTAATCCAAGATTCCATTTCAATTGCAGGCAGTGCCACAGTATGGAGTTTTGAAGCGTTGCATGATTGGATTACTGCTTTGGGACATTGAGTCTGCCAGCGTAAGTGTATAAACATTAAAAAATCCCTTATTAATCAGACATACTTTGCAGGCAGCTGTTAATCAGTCGCGACAGCCTGGATCACGTTTAAAGACGCCAAATTATCCCATATGGATAACCAGCTGCACGGGTCACTATGGTGTTATATTCAATCGAAACCCGGATCTGTTGCGCAATTATCATGCGGAATCGCGTTTCGATGTTAACTACTACAGCTGTTCGGGGCATCAGATACTGATGACCATCGATAATCGCAGCTACAATGAGCAGGCATTGGTCATGTTGGAGCGACAACCAATCACACCGGACAGTACCTCGCTCGGTGGCAAACAAGCCAAGGATGAGGCCGTAACGGGCTCTGGCGGTGGTGGAGGTGCTGGTGCCGGTGTTGGTGTGGCTGGCGCTAGCGGCGGTGTTGGTGGTGGTGCTGCTAGTGGCGCTAGCTCTGGCAACGATGCGGTCGCCAAGGAGGAGTCAATGCTCAACACGCCATTGCAGCGTTTGATTCATACCAAGTGGGAAGAGGCAACTATAAGCTTTCACGTGCAGCCATCGATGTTGAGTTATCTTTTTAGTACCACACAGTAGAACGCGTCAAAGAACAAATAACGCTTAAAACAGATACAATTTTGCAAGAGATTAGTTAAAAAAAACTTTCACATCTTTTGATTAGGTTCATGCATTCGTATTCATTTTTCATTGTCAGCATGTCAGCTTGTTATGTTGTCTCTTGATCTATGATATAAATCGACTTTCTTGGCGAATGACCAATACTACTCTCAACGAGTACGCCTCATCCATATACAATAGATGTCGGCGATACCTCTTCGCTTCCACATACAAGTAAGTTCATGCACAAAGGTAGCCCAAGTAGTGGTGCATATTAGAGTTATTACATATTCAAATACTTATAAAACTATTCAAATATTCTGCTTATCTATAGGTCATGAAAAATCTAGTTAAGAACCAAAAACTTTGCTTACTATGTAAGGTCAGCGTTTCGCTAGTTTTAATGATAATAGATCATAAATTAAGTAGCAACTTTTTTTGTTTGTCCTGACATGTCTTAATTGTATAGTTTTACAAAGCCATAGCATAGTGCCACGATTTGTAAGCTTAACTTTAGTTAAAAAAAAAATTGCGCAAAATAATCTTAGAAACCGAATTCTACTGTTGCTGTCGCAGAGCTTCTGGCTCTCGATTACATATATAAAACTGGTATTTTAAAAAGATAAATTGAATATACAATTTGAACAAAATTATATATGTATATACAATAAACAAAACTCTCGGAACAGCGATGGTAAATACACGTAAAATATTGCGAGTATTATGGAAGAGAAAAAAACAACATCAAAAACCAACTGGCAAATTTGTTAAAACAATGATGTAAATTTCCCAATTTAAATTTTGACAAATATGAACCGGTTATAATGTTATCGAAGCCTCTCTCTATATATGTACGCGACTGCAGGAACATAAGGGTTGCCGCCTGGAGCCACTAGACAAAATCAAGAAACAAGTATCTACAAGGAAATTATATGAAAAATCACCAACACGCTTCGAAAATTTCCTGCTCCATCCAATTTGTTTGCAATTTTAAAATGTTTAACAGTAATATAAAACAATAAATGTACAAGCTATTCAAACGAAAAACACAAAAATGTTGTACTTTTATCAAGTCTTAATAGGCTGAATGGTTTAATAAATCGTTATTATGTTGAAACATCTTTAAGAAATATTTATCATTTTATTTAAGTTTACTTTTTTCATGTTGCACAAAAAATGATTGAAGTTTTTGGTTATTCATTTATCAGTTTTAAAAGAGTTTTGGTTTTGAATACAAAAATGTGTGTTTATGTTATATTTAAGTTAAATAGAAGAATAGTTTTTGTTAGTTGCAATTGTAGATTGGTTTAAGTTTTGAAATAGTCAAGAATATTTGTATATGCTATTTAAGTATATGCTTTAAAGAATTTATAAGAATATTTTTGGTTATTTGCCATAAAAATTCAAGAAGATTTACCCTTGAGATTAGTTTATAATTATTTACGAAAGATTTGGTAAACTGTTCCTAACTAAATATCATTAATACTCGGTACATAAATACTTAATAAGTATTGTATAAATTTTAGAAATTGTATTTTTTAATTATTACATAATACCATTTTGTCATTATTTCAGTTATTTCAGAATATTATATTAACATATAAGTAGTTGATTTTGTGCACAAATTTTTTAAACTTATATTAAAACAATATGTATGTACGAAGTATTTTTCACAAAGCTTTAAATAATTGGAAATTATTTTTCTTTGTTTCATTGCAACTACAATTTTCACTCTTTGTAATTGAATTCCATCAGCAAGACTATTATCTTGAATGTGGTGTTGTTTTTTTTTGCCTAATTTCTGAAACTATTTGCAACCTTTGCTGTTCAATTGCCATTACCCACGGTATCAATTGACACGCGATTTAATACCCTTGCGCTTCCCAGCCCATGTGACCAAATCATCGGGCACTTCTTTATCTAGCTGTTCGTTCGTTTGCCCGTCCGCTTGCCTGTCTGTCTGACTGCTTGGTCTGTTGGAGTTTGGGGCTCTGGAGCAACGCCTTGATGTACGAGTATGTCGACATTTTAGCTGCTGGTTGTTTATATAAACGAATAGTTGCCCAACTTTACAATCACACACCTTGTACTCAGGGCCTTGAACTATTGCCACCATTTAAATTGTATACAATATTAATGGAATAAAATATGTAAAAAAGAATAACATTGTATTTTAGGAACGGAAACCATAGGTGCATGTGTTCTTTAAAGTGGTTTAGACGAACCAAAACAAACGTAAAAGCAAATTTTAATGATTGAGTTTGCAAAGCATTTGAACTTATTAACTAAATCTTAACTTTAGGCGTTTGTCTTTTATAAAGTAATGCACTTAAATACCTTTCGCTTATCAAAATATGAATCTTGGCTTCAACCATGATCGTGTATTGCAAATATGTACAAAATAGCTCAATACTAAAGGGTATTTATATGTATATATAAACGTTTATATCTATCTGTGCAGCTGCATAAATTATGCCGGTTGGGGTCAAATCAAGCTGGCCATCATTGCAAATATCCTATATATAAACTTGTGCGCTTAGAGCCTAACTAAGTTACGTACTTATGTATATATTTATATTCGTAATCTAATAATATACAGGCTTTAAAGTCTGCGAAAACTTTTGATAGTCGTTTTAAAGGGAGAAGAGAGAAAAGACGACATAAACACAAGATTGTACCTGTACAACTGGTTAAGGTCGTGTGGACACTTTGTGAGCTCACTCGCAAATCGCATATTTTATAATAATATTATTAATATCCTAACTAATCCTAACTACAAAACCGTTCTACGGGCGCACTAGCAACTTTTCAATAAACGCCAAATTCGTGTTGCCATACCGCGTCACATTAAACGGCTGCGCAGCTGGATTCTTTTTTGTTTGCGTGTGCCACGTGAGTATCTGCAAAAACGTTGGATTGTTTTATTTGTTTAGTTAGTAGTATACAAATAAGCTGAGCAACACTTACTTCTCTACACTCATCGGCCAGCAGCTGAATCTCTGTGTTTTGCAGCGGCGCCAGGCTACGCAAAAAGCCATCTTCCTCGTAGCCCGGCTTGAAGGGCATCTTTGCATGTGGACGCTCATGCAGGAACTTGACGCTCACTGCAAATCCGGCCATATCAACCGGATACTTGCGTCCCCCGATCCAGCCATCATAATAGTCAACCAGCTTGCCATCACGTATTATGGGACTGCTGACGCCGGTTTTAGTTACCAGACCGACCGGCCACATTGACACCTTTTTGGTATAGCGCATCTGTGTGTGCGAATTGTTTAATATTTCAATGAAAAGTACAGACAGCTTTAACATTTTAGTTACACACCTGTTCAAATATGTTAATATCGTAGGTGTTATCATCGTCAGCAAAGTAGAGAACACCCTCAGTGGCATTGGCGCGCAGATAATCGAGTCCTCGATTTCGATTGGAGACACCGCGGGGCTTGGCACGCTTCGTCAGCTTATATTGTTCAGGCATGGGCGCTGTTGGTGTTTTTTTTTTTTTTTGCAAGGTCGTTAATAGCATTCATGTGACTGACAGGCACAAATACTCACCCACAAGATACTCATAGGGCACGCCGATACGATCCAGGGTGTGGGCGACCAGCGGGTTTGTCCTGTTCGCATCCTCAATGACCAGCCAGAGCAGGTTGAGCACATGCTTCAACGTATAGCCGAGTCGTGTCAGCTCCGCCAGCTGCTCCGGACGGCGATAAGTGGGCGTAATAATGTACAGTGGCGGCTAACGAATAGTATACGGATAAAAGGTAAATGATGAGTATTATAATATTTTATGCTATAAAAAGGGTATTCAATTTGGTGTGTCTTTGTATTGTGTATATGTGTGTGTGTGTGTGTTTACATGCGTAACGCGGCGTTGTGTTCGTTTTATGAGCAATTATGCAAATGAATCCAACAGCCAAGCAGTTAACTAGTTGACCGGGTTTAGCTGCGTGTTTGCGTTCAGTTGGAATACTCGGGCTATACAAGCTTAAAGCAGGCCACTTTAAGCACACTCATTGTGTGTGTGTGTGTTAGTGTGTGTTGCAAATAAATATTCATAGTGCACTTTTGCAAATTGTTTATTGTTGACACACAAAACTGCATTCAAACTTATTTGTTTAACAAGCCGAGACATTAAAATAGCTATTTAAATAAAATCGAAAACGATGCAGAGAATTGCAATATGTAAAGAAATATTCTTAAATAGTATTGTTGTATAAATAATAATGTGCCATGCCAACAATTGTAACGATAATAATATTATTAGATCAACTATGGTCTAATGGAACGAAAAATAATTGAAAGTGAAAAAAAGGCTTACAATTAAACATGCAGAATAAATATATTAATTGATATATAACATTTTGTAATTATAGAGTTTTTTAAGCTTTTCTAAAGATCAATTTTGTTACTCTACTAAGACCAATTTAATTTGGTTTCCTTATGGCTTAGTGGAACAAACTTAGAATTCCATATTTGTTTTGTTTTGATTGCAACAACTAATGGACCTGCCTTTGACATTGACTGTAGAGCATCCGTACTTATAACAGCTAACTAGTGGGCATCCACAAATGCGCGAATCTCTTTCAATTGGCTTGCATTTTGCATTTGGCATTTTCCATTTTAGAATCTGGATCATCATCATCAACGGACCGCGTAGACTCCGCACTTTCCCTTCTGTCCAAAAGCTTGGTGTCATTCAATGGCAGTAACTTTTTGTCTAGTTTTTGTTGTTGTTAAGCGGTTTCGGTTATTTGCCTTTTTTTTCGGTTTCAATGTGCAATGCGCAATTTGCAAATTAGACTCATGCAAATTTTTGTCTTCCTCTTTGTTGTATGCATATTATTTATAATCTGATGCCATCTAACATACTTATACATGTGTGTGTGTGTATTGCAACTGATTAACCCTAAAAGCCATGCACCAGTTCATAAAATACGACTACACTCGAAACTGATATGTGCAAAACTTGGTTAGACACAGCAATTTGTTCGCAGTTACAGCCATATTATGGAAATTAAGCCGAAACGGAGATACAACTAAGTTAAGCACTTAATACATACGAAGAGTCATCAATCATGTCATCAATATGTAGTTGGAGTAGTTATTTAAATGTTATAAGAAAGTATGAGAGTTCATTAAAAACTCGGCAAAATTCTGTTTATGGAAGTAAGGTATATAAAAAAAAATAAAATTCTTTAAAAAATAATTGAAATTGTAATTATAAAACTTCAAACAGAAAAGCATGCTTTGAGTTCTGCTCTTGTTAACAACACGGTAAGAAAAATGTAAACGGGCGCAAGGAGCAAGCGGGTGGCTAATAGTTACTGTTAACAGCATTCCCTTTGTACTGGCAGGGGATTCCACTAGCAATGGAAAATGAAACGCGCTGTGTGCCTTGCCTTAAGAATATTGCAAAAATGTTAAAAGTCTTGGTAAAACAGAAGAGCAGAAAGAAATAACAAGGCCAACAAGAGTAAGCAAGTTAAAGATACATTTAACTAACTAACTGCGTGCAAGTTAATGTATCTTTAGGATGCATTTAGTAAAGATGTATGATAAAATATGGTGGAAACAAGTTATAAACAATATGCAGATAAGATGCAAAAAAAAACAAATGCAACTCAACAGCAATTAGTTAATTTAGTTAAGTTAGTAATGTGTTTGAAATTGTTGTGGATGTAAGTTAATAAACAAAAGTATTTACGGGCTCGGAAACGGCTTGAAATGTTGAACGTAGCTTATGAGCGTTGCCCTTTGATATACCAATGGAGTTTTGGGCGTGGTCTGGTTTGCTACTTGTTGTTTTTAGTTTTTGAGTTGTAGCTTTTGCTGAAGTTGTTGTTGCTGTTCTTGTTGTTGATGTTGTAGCTACAGCAGCAGCAGCAGCAGCAGCCGATGGTGTTGTTGTTGTTGTTGTTGTAGTTGTTGTGGAAATGCTTTTGTTATCTAATGCTGTTGTCAGTTGTGGCAATGAAACCGTTGAGTAGAAAAAGCCAGCAGCAACAGAGGAGGACGAGTATGTGACATTAGATGGACCACCAGAGCCGGAGGCGGAGCCGGAGGAGGAGGAGGAAGAGGATGCGTTCGTTGAGCCATTCAACATGGGCGCCCACAAAAATGATGCGATGTATGATGACGATGATGTTGTTGATGTTTTTTCTGCCTGCTACATCATGTGTGATGATTTATAATGTTGTTGTTGTTGTATTTATGTATCCAGTTTTGGAGTGGAACATGAAGAGAACAAGAACAAAAGACACATTGTAATATGAATGAGGTATGAATACAAAGATTATAGCCTAAATGTTGCATGCTTGACAGGGATATATATATATATATTTGAAAACTAAATCGTAATAACCCTTTAACTAAACTGTCAAGCATGCAATTCGTTAAATCTTATATCTAAAAATACATTCGAAGAGAAAATAAAAATATATATCTATATAGAACTATCGATCAATGTCGCAACTACGACGAACTTGCAACTTATTTCATCAAGGTCAAACCACAAACATGAGAATACCAATTGGTGACATCTTATCAATAGTGCTATCTATGAGATACTAAAACTATCTACAACTTTCCATCAATTTGTGAAAGAGTAATTGTGGGGAGGGGGGGCATATTTACTCACCTTGACAACCTCATTGGTGGCAAGTGGCTGCCGGGACATGTGATACTGATAGAGTACCATATAGATGCAGGTCGTCGCTACGAATATGGTCAGGTACATTTTAATGGATTTACCCAGCGCCATTTTGTTGCTGAGACTTCCACTCTTTGTCGACTGTGGCAGAAGCATTTGTTGCAGTACTTCTTGTTGCAATTGTTTTCTTTTGGTTTCTTGCGTGTTGGTTTTGCAACTCGTCTTTGGTATTTTGATTTCATTCGTTTAGTTTTGGTATATATATATATCTATATATATATTATGTCTTTGGTTTAACATTTTCTTGCTTTTGTCCCGCTTCGCTTTGCCAGCATTGTTCTGTTTCTTTGGTTTTCTCCAGTTTTGCTGATTGTTTTGGAGCAGGTCGCTTGAATCATAAAGAACATTTTTTTGCTACATAAATATTCAGTTTACTGTTCTTATTAACTTACATATTATGAAGATATCATGGTACTTTCTTTTAGCGCCTGCCGCAACTGAAATAAAATATAGAAAATTTCAATTTACAAAATGAATAATTCATTAAGCTATTATTAATTTCATATAAAAACAGACTTTGCCCAAATAAAATGCGATTAAAAAGCGCTTCAAAAAAAAAAAAAACAAGACTAAAATATTAATAATGCTATCAGAATTTCTTTATATATATACAACCAAAAAAAAAAAAAGATAAATCATATAACAAATTGGATATTGTATATTTTTAATTAATATATCATATCAATGCATCAAGTTTTTCGCACCCATTGCTAATTATGTCTGATAACTTAGATAACTTCAGGCAAAGAGATAACAAACCAACTGTAAGTAAAACAAATTTTTAGTTAATTGGATGTGGTTTCAGTGACTTGACAAAGTTGTCAGCATTTTCCATTAAGTATTCCTGGTTTTCTTAGCCATTCTATATGGCAACAAGTCTTAAGCAGCTTTCAGAAAAGCATAATAAGCTAGATTAAATATTCATAATTTATGTCATATCATTAGCATTTCTCTTGCTCTCCCTTTCTTTTGGTTAACTCGTGTGTTTTATCGTTGCCTCCCCTATTTTTTTTTTTAATTTTTAACAACTCTGCCTTATAAATATGAAAGTGGGCGTGGCTTTGGCTTGTTCGCGTGTTTAAGCATTATTCTTGCCGTCGTTTAAAACCATTTCGCTAGTTGCTGATATCAAAGTTCAATGGCCAATTTAAAATCTTTCTTTCATTTTGTTGCTTAGCTGGCAAAAATGATTTTTTGGGCGCCGGGTTTTTTTTTTTACGCCACAAAGTTCTTATATCTACAATAATATACATATATATACTCGTATATGCATATACATGTGGCATGATAGCCGTGAAGTAAAGTTTGTAATTAAAAACGCAGAGCCAAAGGTTGGTCCAGTGGCAAGAGCAAACGAAAATCTCAATTTAAATTGCATTCTAGACAATAGCTAAAAACACATACAGTGAACAAAAGCTTATCTAGTTTTGGCTATTGTCAAAGTTTAACGAATAAAATTGAAGAGAAAATGGCATACACAAGCAAAGGATTGAGAGCTAAGCGTTTAAACAAAAATGTTTAATGAAATTTCAGTTTACAACATGCGAAAGCCATGCAGAGAAGAAGAAAACTAAGCAACAACAAAGCAAAACTAAACAAAAAAGGGCTTTTGTAAAAACAATTTAGTGTCAGAACTTAACCCATTTACATGACAATTCCGGTTGCCCCATGAGCTGCCATACAAAAGTTACACAGAGCAACGGACATCTAGTCACAAAAAACAAGAATAATATATATTAAAATGTGGCAAGCACAAAATACCAACATAAAATAAAAAGATAAATGGCAGGCGCCAAATGGAGAAGAAGTCCGTCGCCAGCTGAGCGGGAATGATACCTATGTCTTTTAGAAGAGCGAGAGAGAGAGAGACAGCAAATGGCACAGCAGGGGTTAAAGGAGCAGTAGATGGCGCACTTTAGACCCGGATGTCGCTTTCAGGCGCTATTTCAACAATGTCCTTGAATGCTATGCTTTTGTAGCATTGCGATGCCAGACACTAAAATAACTACACAAATACAAAACAAATTCCATATGGAAGTTTAAGAATCCAAAGTTATATTTAAACAAACTAACAAACTTGGAAAAATAACAATAAACAATCAATATTCGTCTCTTAACTTAACAAACCTCGGCTAGCCGTCTTGTAGTAATAAGTTTTAACTTAACATTTCATACATTTTGCGGCTTATGAATTCGTTATGTTTTAAGTCATAATCCCGCAGTTAGCTCATCAAATGGCGAATAGATCTCAGCTGGATGATGATGATGCCATGTACATGTGTGGGCGGCATCAACAATTGCGTAATGTTTTTACATGTAAAATGGGCATGGAAAGGGACGTGCTTACACACACAAACACACAAAGTGAAAGAAGCAAAAGTGAAATCGAATCAAGTGAAATGCGCCGACCGCCTTTTAAGCCCTATACTCTCCTATACTCTTTTGCACACACTTGTAAGCAGTTCGCGACTTGGCACAAAACTTATTGCATTTGTCCAAAATGTAAGCGAATTTTACATTTGTGCCAATCGAAATGGCTTTGGCAAAAGCATATTTCAAATTTAATGGATTGGCGCCAAGAACTGTAAGAACTGTGTATTGCATCTACTAGAAATGAGTTATGGCAGTGTATCAAGCGCTTTCATATATCATCGAATGGCGAAAAAAAGCTTTGCTCTACGTGCTAGTAACATTTTATGGCAAGCTTTCTTTCTTTTATGCTTGAATAGTTGGGGAAATGTAATTAAACCTTCGAACATTTAATGGTTAATGAACCATAATTATTATTACTTTGCGTACGTTGTGTTTGTATTATTGTCATTGTTGAAATATTTCTTTAATAAGTTCGAAGGTTAAATATTCAATTGAAGTTTAATACGTTTATCTATAAGAATTTAATTAATATTAATAAAAATATATCTATAAACTAATGCGGTTTTGCATATTATAGCAATTGATATTCATATTTAAATAAATAGTTTATCATAATAATCACCAAACGAAACTTAAATGAATCAGGAGTAGGTTTTTTTTTTGTTTGTTCGTTTATTTCTTATCTCAAATTGACTTTTTCACTTTTTATGATATACAGCTATCGGCTTTTGTTTTTGCTTTTTCTGTTGCTTTTATAATGGTTATTGGGCTAGCATTTATCAAACTAACCGTGCATTGTTACTTAATAGTTAAATGCCCAAATCAAAGTCGAGTCCATAAAACTAATGAATACAATATAAATTGGGTAAGGCAAAGGGTTTTTTTAATAGTCATTGGCAATTAGACAGTGGACAAAGTGGATCTAGTAAAAATGTTGAAAAAGTCCCAAATGCTTCACATAACTTTGCAAAACATGTTAGTATATTTTGAAAGAGTTTTTGTATATTTCCATGCAGAAGAAAGGAAAATTAAAAAGCTATCATCAATAAAGGGCACGCACAGGAATTGAGGCAAATGTATTTTGGGTTTGAGGGCACAAAATGGGGCAACTGTTGCGCCCACTATCCAAAAATGTTTGTTCTGGGTGTGGCGCCAAGGCAAATTATGTTGAAAAAGTTAGAAACGCAACAGTTTGGGAACATGTTTTGGGGCTAGACAAGGTGTGGAAGACTATTTTGTAGTATAATAAAGTCAAAGATAGGTTTTGGGCATATATGTTTGGTTGACTTAGCCGTTTCGGCACCTTTTCTTATCACTAGACTCAATCACATTGGCAGCCAAATGATTTTTTAATAACTCTCGATCAATTAAGTATTTGTCACCTGTTTTTTTTTTGTTTTCATTTTTAATTTTTGTCATTATTTATGTTTGTGGAACACGAAACAAACTAACACAAAACAAACTAAACTAATATCCATCAAAGCGTTTGTGTAGAACATTTTTAATGCACATAGCTTATTGATATTATTTAATTGCGTTTCTCA
Organism: Scaptomyza caliginosa; assembly: GCA_035044725.1. Taxonomy (NCBI): domain Eukaryota; kingdom Metazoa; phylum Arthropoda; class Insecta; order Diptera; family Drosophilidae; genus Scaptomyza; species Scaptomyza caliginosa. Next base: position 56,541 of record JAWNNR010000033.1, on the reverse strand, counting down.
TTTACTTTTTACAATTATTTTCTTATTATAAATCAGAAAATATCATTTTATTTTTTTTAAATACAAATACAAAGCTACTTAAGCTCTTTGACTTTTTTGTGATAAAACAATCAAATTATATATGCAAACATAAACTATGTAGTATATATATAGTTCTGCTGCCTTATAGAGATATAAGCATACAAACTGTGTATAGAAAAATACGCTTAACCCATTGGCATTCGTTGTACTATCGCGTCGTCTAGTTGAACTGGATTTAGTTTGCTTTATGCATACATATTTATGATATATATATGTATATTGTTCTTTCTGATAACTATATGTTATGTTAAGGTTTGTGTTTTTTTTTTTTGTTGTTGTTATTGTTGCTGTTTGTCGTGCGCCACAGTTTTGCATGTATTGCAGAGAGTATTGTATTCTGTTCTTGTTCTGCATGAACAGCATAAATAGCGGGTTATAAACATTATATAGTACATATATATATATATATATATACTACTACAATGGAGCGGAAGTTTCGATCTGTTTGTGGCTTATTATCGTAAAGTATATGTGTGAGTGCTTGTTAGCGACACATTTTGTGGCAAGTATAGCAATTCAATTTCAAATCTTTTACACACACTTTAAATGCACATTGAACATATTTATCTGACACTTTACTTGATGTAAGTTTTATGTTTATGTTTTATGTGACATTTGATTCGAAAGCTGAATGAATGATTCTCAAATTCGCAATGCAACAGTCTTTGCCCTGCAGCTGTTTTTAAGGGCCGCAAAAATATACTCGCAACTTCCTGTAGATAATCGATTTTGAGTGCCGCATTGGCTGTGGCAAGTGCCAAACTCTGAAATTATAAAAGAAATTCCATTTCTTTTGGCAAATTGAGCTTTGCGCCAATCGCCAATGGCCAGAAAGTGAAAAATTGTCAAAACTGCCAATTCAATTACAAAAAACGAAAACGAAAACAAAAACAAAAAACCCAAACAAAACGAGTGAGAAAACGATAAAAGAGACAACAATGTGAGAAATTGCAGTGCTGGCGAAAAAATCTCAAGTGAAACGAGTTCAAGTCAAGACGGCCAAGTGTGTGTGCGTGTGTGTGTGTGTAGCAAAACAGAAGATCCGACCCACTTGAAAGGCGGCCAAGAGGAGCAGCAGCAGCAGCAAGTTGGGACTGCATTCAAGCAGGGTCCTTGAATGCTCCAAGGAGCAACTGCCACTGGCCGCTGATGACAGGGAAAATGGCAAAAGAAGAAGACTCAAGTGCGGCATACGAAAGTGGCAAGCAAAACAAAGGCGCAGACAAAATTCAATAACCCAAAGCACATGAGTAAGCATAGTTTTTTCTTCTTCTTTTCTTTTAACCCATTCCTATGCCCAACTTGTATTTAAAATCTTTCATAATCAAACTTTAGCTATGGCAAATATGTTATTTTGTTAGAAATTCTGCTTACAGCTGTCAGAGCTTGAAATTCAATTTAGTTTGATTTTGTTATAAAGCTATTGCAAATTTTTGCCTTTGCACAGTTTCCTGGGTCTACCCAAGCAGAAGTCCCCTTTTTTTCAAACGCATAGGCGCACAACAAATAGCTTTTGAAATGGCATTTTAAAAATGTAATTGGTTAGCAAGGACGCGAGTCGAGCAGCAGGACGTATAGCTGGTTTGTGTTGCGCAGTTGCTTAACCGCTTGAGTGTCTGTCCAGGCGAAATTGCAAGTCAGCTCCGGGGCTTTTCTGTGTCATGTTTGTCAAATTGAGTGAAGTCCTTTTCCTGCTCGTTTGCTTCACGTTGTTGATATTCATGTCCTGTGCTCTGTCCACAGTCCTCAACAGTGCTTGGCGGCTGAATTTACGCAGTTTGTTAGGCTTTTTACTTGGTCCGGAACGTGTGGAATGGGCGAACGAATCCATCCAAATAAATGACTTGCGTGTTGATGGAGAAAGCGACAGCAAAACCGACGAACCGGAAAATTCTTTATACTTTGTCTAGCAACTAAAAAGTTGTGGAATTAACTTGTATTAAAAAGTGCAAAGTAATCATTAAAGTAACTTTTAAAGAGCGTTCATATTAATTGTTTAACAAATGAAAAGCAAAACTTTTTCTTAATAATAAACAACACAATTTGTGGCAACTATTTCCAAAAGAATGAACCAAAACTAAAGACGCCTGGGGATAGTTTTTTGTCTTGTTTTGGACTTTTTTCAGTCTGCTTGGCAGCTGACAGTATTCTGGGCATAAACATTGAATGCTGTGTGTGAAAAGCATTTACAAATGGCTTAAACGATGCACTGACATATTTTGTCATCTCTTGTGGCAAACCAAGCAAACAGTCTGCCTTCGAGCAGATCCTTTGCTCTACCATCTCCAGTATGTTTCATCAATGTGAGTCACTTTACTTAAATATCCTAACCATACACAAAAACACACAAAAAAAGAAGAAAAATACAAACAAAAACAATTCTCTTCTTTTGTTTGTTGTAAATGTCAAAATGCTTGAGTATAGAGAAAACTTTTAGCATAGAAGAGAATCATTTTACATGTTTGACAGTTTTACAAAACATTGTAAAGAAACTTAAAGTTTTCTAACAGCAAGTGTTTAAATCTGAAAACTAAAGTAGAATGTATAAAAATGAAATAATTACACGGAAACATGAAGCACGCATAAAAATATAAAGCACATGCTAAACTCTTTTGAATTTGTAGAAATAATCCAAAAAACCAAAAGAAAAAACTAGACAAGAGCTCGACGGAATCTTAATTGTCATAATCACAGCGAGGGGAAGCATTACATATATATGTGTGTGTTTTAGTTACCATACATCCTGACGAGCGCCCTTTGCGGCGTGAAAAAAATTAAAACGTGACACAAATTACACGACTCATTGGGGCACACACTCATACACACACTCACAGAGAAGTTCCATTAAACATAGAAGAGGCATGAAGCGGGGCGTAGACCCTTTTGCTCGACAGCCGCATTGCGTCTTGTCCCGAGGGCTTGAGGGCGACGAAACGCCTCCCGCATGTTGTCTACACACACATATGCATAAAACCATAGGTTTGTTTTTATATGATCTCTCTCTCTCTCTCTCATCCTCAGGTGCACCTCTGGGGGGCCTTTGTTAATATTTTCATTTTTTTTGTGTTTTGTTTGTGCGCGTAGATTTTGCACGCACGCACACATGTGTCAAGGGGCCGGGCGTTAAAGAGGAGTCAACGGGACATTTGCATATTATGTGGCCAATGTGAGGTGAATTTTATTTTAGCACAGAGTTATTTCGTTTGAGTAGATTTACAGCAATGTGCTGTGTTTAATGCATAAATTAAATGCTGCTATTATCAAAGGCAACAGATTTCCATTACTTAAAAACATTAGAAACTCTTCAAGACAATTGTCAGTTTTATTATTAGATTTAAGTTAATTTTAATCCCTAAAAACATTTGACTCAAATGTTCCCTTTGCACTCTAATTTTCTGCTCTTTTGCTGTCCCTCTCTCTCTCTCTCTCCACTTAACGGCTCAATTTTTCACGACCCGCCGTTCCAATTAGCAGCTGCTTAGCTAATTTCAAGGCGATTGCCGTGTCTGAGAAACAACACACGGCGCTAATAGGAATATAACACCCATAAACACACACACACATTCACTAACAGAGTGACATATGGGTACTCACCTCAAGCATTGAATAGCTCCCAGTTGAACTTTGTTGGGTGGAACACGAACGTTCCGCACGGCAGCAGCGACACTTCTGATGTCTCCAGTCTGTTCCATGCTTATTTAGGCTTCAATGCCCAAAACTTTCGATTTTATTTTGGCTGATCATTTGCCGGTTTACAGTTGCATCTGTTTTTTTCTTGTTGTTGTAGTCGCCGCGATAAATTTTATGTTTTCAAGACAGTTTCTTTTTTGGCACGTTCGATTTGAATGAGTTTTCGTGTTGTTTGATACATAAAAGGGAAATGAAATAAGAAAAAAAACATAAGCTGCGACTCGCGTTGTTATTGTTGTTGTTGCCAGAGCAACTTGCGAACAGGAGCAGTCGAAAACGAGTAAAATACTAACTCAGGTGAGAGCAAAACACGCGCCCCTTTTGCACCACATTCTACTTCTTCAAAGTGCGCGTACACATATAGCCGAAAAGTGTAAATAAAATAGTAAAAAAAAGTAGGCAAATGAAACAGGCAAAAAGTAGCAGCAGTAGCAACAACAACAGAAGTAGCACACGCACGCGGAAGAGGAAGAAGGAAAATCGAATGAGCCGTTGGGCGGATGGATAGAGATAGAACAAGGGCAAGAGAGAGAGAGAGAGAGAGCGAGCGAACAAGCCTTTGGCAGAGAGCAGCAATGTCTGCTGCCAATAACAAAACTTTTTGGTTGTTATTTTTTTTTTTTTTTGCCTTGCCCCTTTGCTGTTTTGTTTGTTTCACTATTTACACACAGGATGCGGCATTTTAAATGCTTGTTCGATTGAGACACATACATATATAATATTCTAACTGCGACCGCACGCAGAGATAAATTGATGAAGTTACTGATGCTAATTCATAAGGCAACACTCCAAACGTACTTTACGTTGTCGTTGTCCAGGCGCGCCAAGTGCCTAGCAAAAACTAACTGTAGATTTAAAACGACGACAATGCACACGGCGTTACGGTCGCCTACACCCGCACGTACTGTTATTCCAAATGCGACTGAACGCGAACGAAACGAAACGGAAACAAGAAACCGCTGTTCGACTAGCATTTGATACCCCATTTACAGCGCGCGCCAAGAGTTCATGCTCGAATGTCGTAAAATGTTACATTTTCTGCCAATAAACGCATTGGTTAAACACATTTATCCATAACTAATAAAATATAAGTCTATTGTGCATTTAACAATTTTATTTGTCTTGTTAAAACACTGAATTGTACTTAAAATGTTAATTTAAATTACGGCTCAATGCAGTGCCGAGTCACTGTACACATGTGTGGGGGTGCATGCTGTTAAAGGTTTGCGGCACATACAGCTGTTTGCATTTGCAGAACACTGTTAATAACAGAATGGACTGACGTTAATAAACCATGTTAATGTACAGTATTTGGTTGCGCGCTTGATTTGAAATTAAAAAAATATTTCAAAGAACTAAAGCTTGTAATAATATGATATGTTAGTCATTTAATATTGCTTTTATTTGTAAGTATTTGTATAATTGTTTTCTTTTTACAGAATTAAACACCAATAGACAAAGTTCTTACAGTAAACTTAATGCTTAAGTAGTTTTTTTTGTCAGACCTTGGAGTTTCGTGGTAAACTATATGTTTAACCAGGAAGTTTGGCAAACGAATCGCAACTAAGGCAAAATGGACCACATACCAAAAAAACTAAACTAGATTTGATTCGCATTGCTTTTACACATTTTGTACTCCTACTTTAGGCTAAATATATAAATTCTTTGGAGTGGCCACTATGGCAGTTTATATAAGAAATATGATTGTTGGCCACATCAAATCTATGGATCGATAAACGAAATCATAATGTAGCGTGTGCCCTTGGTCACCAGCAGACCCTCATGGAAATGGGTCAAGCGTCCAGGGTGCATTAACATCCAGCCCTTCTTAGTCTCCGTCACGGAGCAATTGTAGCGCAAAAAGTGACAGCCACCACCTTCGTAATCGATGCCGGCACGGTTCATGGCAATGTTAATTGTATAGGTAGATGAATCATGATGTGGACGCAGCGAAGGCTGCTCATCCGGCTTATAGCGTACCATGAAGTTCATTAAAGAACGTGGCGGCTGAAAATTGAACACACTATAAGTATTGATAGTACATAAGTAAATATAATTGCACTTACATTGTGATAATAGCCCATAAAGACACGCTCCTGCAGTGGACGCACAAACATTTGCAGAAACTTTAGATACATTTGATCGAGTCCCACCTGACGCATATGAATATCACGCGTGGGCACCGCCTCATAGCCACCCTCCAAACGATTGTCATTATTGCTGCCATCGGACCATTTGCCATGATCCTCCAATATGGCAATTAAATCATCACAGAACGCATCCGACACTATCTGGAACCAGTAGACATCTGGGCAGGGTTGTGGTATGACCATGCTCTCATTCAACTGTGCCGAATAGTTGGGATGTATGTACTTCAAGGTCCAATCATAGCGATTGCTCAACAACGTATGGAAATCGGGACGAACAACGGTACTATTGAAGTTCTCAGCATTGACCAAGTGACCAAGATAACGTTGATTGCTCACATACATGAAGATGCCCTAAAATTCAAGATATTATGATTAAGTATTTCCGTATCTCAAAGCTCAAATAACTTACAGCATTTCTTAAGGAATCACACATGGCCATATCGGGATCGAAATCGTTATGCTCATATTTGATGGCATCAAAAGCGCTATGCTTGATCAGATATATGGTCGTCACATGTGGCACATTGAATATGCCGCTAAAAAGATAAATACAAATGCCAGAAAGACAAAAAAGTGATATGAAATATGACGCACGATTAGATTCACAATGTTATGGAAATGGAAAGTAGCGAATACAACGAGCCAGTGTCGATTAAATTCAATCAGCAAACAGCAAACCAGCCAAGCAAACAAATAAACAACAGGGGCTACCCCTGTTAGGCGCAGTATGCACAAAACATTCTACGGGTTTAGTTGATCCGCTGTCGTATCAAATTGTTTAACGCAAACACACAATGCCAAGTCTCTGGTTTATCCAGTGCAAGATCAAAACATTTGCTCTGCTCTGGCTGCTCTTGTTTACAGTTTTAAGTTTTGTAGAGGCACAAAGTAAGTTATCAATCAAACAAGAAACCAATAATTTCTTCTTAAAAACACCCTCTACATATAGGAAGTACCGGTGGTCGCAATGTTTTACGTCGTAATTATACGGGCAAGAAACCCGTTGTCATTCAGCATCGTTCACAGGATGCTGTCAACTATTACGATCATGAGAATGTAAGTTAGTTATTTAAAGATTCTGAACTGTATTGAAACAAATGTGTTTTCTAACAGGGTGCCAAGATCATAAAATCATCGCATTTTGAATTGGATTATACACTGGGTCGTAAGATAACTTTTTTCTGCATGGCGCAGGGTAAGTTTACACTAATGGGGAAAAAATACTATTATTTTGGATATCTTTTGATTTCGTTCAATGGCAGGCAATCCACGTCCGACTATAACCTGGTTTAAAGATGGCGCCGAATTGTATCAGCATCGATTTTTTCAAGTATGTGGCATGTACGGTTTTTTCAATAAGTTTTAAATTCCCTTTTTTATACAGGTACACGAAACTCATCCGGAACCAGAAATTATTAAATCCAAAATGGAAATAGATCCAACCACACAAATGGATGCAGGTTTGTGAAAATTGTGTACAATATTTTCCAATCATTACTTATAACATACTTAATTTTAGGTTATTATGAATGCCAAGCGGATAATATATATGCAATTGATCGTCGTGGCTTTCGCACGGACTATGCCATGGTTAATTTTTAAGATCCCATTTTTTTTTTACCAATGTGCTAAACGAGATCTTGTAATAAATAACTAGTTTTCAAAACACAAGTTCGTTTCAACACTTTTTAGCATTTTTTTTGCGTTTTGAATTCAATTAAAATGTATTTGCGTTCTCGACCTTTCGTCTGGTTAGTAGTAAGTGTCCGGATTTTGTTGACAATGGTGTGCGTAACCGACAAATTGTCTCAATTACCCTATTTAAACAATTTTTTTGCATTTATTTTATTAAAATGTGTGCAAGCAAAACCAAACAAAATGCTCGACATGTTTACATGCAAATAAGCAAGAGACGGAAATCTATGGCACACTGGTGCCAATGCTTTCTTTAAACTTGACATTAAATGATTGATTGTATTTATATATGTAAAATGGTTTGTTGATCTTTCTAGTTGAAATTTTTTGAGTTAACAGCTGTTAAGCAGAATTTTAGAAAGAGTCTGTTAATATTTGCACACATTTTTCTGTACTTCGGCACCACTGTGCGCTGTATAAATAAAATAAAACAGATTCTGCGAGTGAGCAAATCAAATCAAATGAAATTGAGTGAAATATGTACAATATACGCTGGCAACCTGCGAAGCTTTAAAAATCAGAACTCAAACGAGCCACCCTGGCTGGATTAAATGCGAGATCCAAAAAGCGACCGACCGACCGGCCGCCAATTGTGGCAAATTAGATGAAACAGCAGCAGTAGCAGCAGCAGCTGCAACTGATTCAGTTGACCAGCAGACGAGATTCGCACAGCAACGTTGTGTGTGTGTTTCTGTTTTTTTTTTTTTTTTGAGGACTTTATAGGATGCAAGTGAAGTGTCTGGTTATCTGTATGGGCTTGAGCCTGGGTCTGCTGCTGCTGACTGCTCCAGTTGCAGAGGCACGGCGTGGCAGGGGACGTGGGCGTACCAAGTCGCGTGTACAAATTGGTTTGCCCATAACGGGCAAGTATCGTGATCCCGAATCCGATCAGTACTACAACAATAACAATGTAAGCTCGCAATTGTGTCTTAACCAACAAGTTGAACTTGACAAAGCTACTCTCTTATGTTCTTTGAAGGGTGCCAAAATCTTGCAGGCCTCGCACTTTGATCTTGAGTATGTGCTGGGTCATAAGATAGCATTTCTGTGTGTGGCTAAGGGCAATCCACGTCCACACATCACCTGGTACAAGGATGGTGCGGAGATCTATCAGCACTTGTATATGCATGTACATGAATGGCGCATTGGTGATGATCGTGTCAAATCCAAGATTGAAATCGATCCGGCCACACAAATGGATGCTGGCCTGTACGAGTGTACGGCGGACAATATGTATTCGATTGATAGGCGAAGTTTTAAGACCGATTTCTCCATTGCCTTCGACTAATGTATACCACTTTGTCCCTTTAGATGTTTAAGCAAATAAAAATTGATAGCCCTGATGTGTGGTGTGTTTTGATAGCTTACATTAGATCCCGTTTAACAATGTCCACATAGTCGTGAGAGCGTGCATAATATCCATTATCGGAGAGCGCACCCCAAAAGTTGCTCCACAGCTCGTGGTATTTGGAGAACACGGGCGCAACAAATTGCCTGAAATTATATTCGTTTAGTTGGCAAACTAATTGTGCGTGTAGATAAGTTACTTATTCATTTTGAGCAGCTCACGTAGCAATTCCGCATCATCGATATGCGCATCGGCATCCACAAAGAAAATGTAATCACTGTGCTGCAGTTTTGCCTTGTCGCTGTATTTAAACAAAATATTCTTTAGATATTTGCAAACGGATTTGTTAGTTAAAGATCAACTTACAGCGCCAATTGTCTGCCCTGACGTTCATCCAGTTCATCTGTGGATAGAACGTATTTGGAGCTGGCATAGCTCTTGCCTTGATTCTTTACATACGACTCGATGGCCTCATCGTGCAAAGCGGCAGCACTGTAAATGAACAAATGCAGCGATTCCTTGGGATAGTTAAGTTTCTCAATGGCGGCAAGGAACAGATCAAAGAAAGGCACAGGCTGTGGCACCATTATAGCTAATGTTATGACAGGCAAGTTTTGGTTCTGCAAACAAATAAGACACAAATAAAATCAATTAATTTATTAATGTATAATGAAATACTTACATCCAACTCCAAATGATTCTCCATGCAGATGGTACAAACGCCACTAAATGTCTTGGCCAGATAATTGCCATAGGCATTCAAATCGACTTTGCTCAGTCCATTGCCATGTATAATAATGGGCATGGTCATAAAGTTAATGTTTTGCAGCGTGCCCTGATTGGTATCCAGATCCACCTTTAGCTTCACATCATCCTTGGCACCATGCAGATTCTGAAAGAGTCGCGACTGTGTGTCCAGCTTCATTTCCAGCTTGGCACGCTTTTCCTCATTCAGAAAGACTTTCGTGTAGTACAACTGATCATCAGCAGTGTCCTCAACGGGTTCCTCTAACAGGGCATACACCTGCGGCGCATAGCCAATAAAGGCACCAGAGTTCAAGAAGCGTGAGGCTTTGCCCTCCACCTCGGGGTACTGATCCGTTAGGCTCTTGTCGGGCCAGCAGTACTTTTCAGCGGAGAAAAGTAATTTCGAGCCGGATTCCTTGAATCTTTCCAGAATCTCTTCGAGTGTGGATGTAATAATGACATCGTAGCTACAAAAGAATACGCGTTGAACAAGATTTTTTAAATCTATCAAGTTTTTGCTTACCTATCCGTGAATAGAATAATGGTATCCTGTTCATCTTTAAGAGACTCAATTGCTTTGCGCAGTAGATTTATTTTGACGCCACCGCCAGCAGTCTGCATATTGCCACCTTTCCATTCCTCACCCATGCCCAGAGTTGTCACCTGTTGGGGAAATTAAAATACAATTACTTTTTTGAAAATCTTCAAGACATATTGCAATCATCTTAGTTTAAGGAATCTTACTATAGCTAAACTCCAAGCTAAGCATTTAAAACAGAATCAGTTCACATTTGGCTTATATCTCCTAACCCAAATGGCTAAGTTCACACAATTCTTGAAATACAAACAACAAAATATGCAACAACAAAGACTGATTTGAAATTTAAGTAATGCTTCTAGAACAAAAGCCGGCTAACCGGCTTATCAGCAATTATTTTTTTTTATTCCATAATTTTGAGTGTGTATTTTATATTTCTTCCGAAATGATGAACGAATTGTGAACATGAGGAACTGTTCGTAAGACACAATCACATTCATACATATAGAATGACAAAATATTTTACATAAGGGAGCCGGCATTGTGTTTTTTTTTTTATTTTCTTTCGTTTTATTTTTCGTTTTTAGTGATAAGCAAATATCATATAAACGGAAAAGTTGTGTATTCTATCAATAGAACAATCGGGTAGTGAATTGTGCTAATTACCCGATTGACGATTGCATATGGAGGACGTGATTAAATAGTAAATGCTAGAAAGTAAACTTCCAGACGAATGCCACACATGTGCCACATAATAGTTTTAATACAAATATTCAGCCAATCTGTGTGCAACACATCACAGACGTCGAGGCATCTGGAAGCCAGTGCCCGGATGCTTGGACATACATATTAGACAGATGTATGTTCATACATACATACATATGTATAGAAAACAGACCCAGATACAACAGCGACAATACAAACTATTAAAAAGTGTGCCTCAAAACCGAGATATGGTCGGCAAGAGTTCGTCTTCGGGCCAATCATTTGTTTATGTTTATATACTTGTATACAGATAGATAGGTGTACATATTTATGTACATCCATATATGTTGCTTGTTTGTGCATACAATTCCATTAGATAGAGTTCAGTGTTGGCACTTAATCAAATTTACCAATTTATTTTCACATACGAGTATATGGAAAAACAATAAAATGTTCTTGAGCAATTCTTTAGTTTTAACGAAGAGTTTCTTGAGCATCTTTTCTATGGATCAGTAACTTTATTTTGACAAATATCAAAAATTCCTCTATAACAGTTCAACTAGTTCAAACCAAGAACTTATTGCAACATACTTTTACAGTAGTGTCTTATATAATGTTATGGAAATTAAACAAAACATTTTATCATTCTTTTAAAAATTAGCATAACCAACTTTTTGCAAATCGAAAGAGATAATAGATAACAAAAAAACCGGTTCTAACGGTAACAGTTTAAAATGTTCTTTTCTCTTGTTGTTCTTTTAACTCACCTCAATATCATAAACATTTGCGGATCTCATATAACGGAGATATCCATCAGTTGGTTCGCTAGCCACAGTAAAAACTTTAATTTGATCTGTTTTCAAATAAAAACAATAATGAGATAAAGGTGTTAATAAATTATGAAAACTATATAGAACTAAGCCGAGACTTACAAATTAGTTTTTCGATAAAGATTTTAAACAAAAAGTCTTTAGTTAAGAGCACTTAATACAATACCCTTCTTACTGGTTCAGTCTAAATCCTTAAGGCAACCGAATTAACAGTTACTTATGGGAAAAGTGGGTCACACAAATACACATGCATACACGCACACATACATATTAATAACCCAGTTTTGTATGTCAGGGACACAGGATGTGCAAAATTCTTCGAAAAAAAGCAAAGCAATAGAGAAATTCCTAAAAGTTGTGTGCATTAAAGTTAGTAAAAATTTTACATGCATATATTTCGAGAATTAAAACTAATAAAAAGCTAATCGGAATCTGTTGCACATCTGTCTCAGAACGCATTCCGAGTGCTAACGACCGCATGACGAGTTGAAAGCAAAATACAACAAGGGGTATGGGCAAAAAGAGCAATGAAACGTAAACAAAAACCACAGTCAAAGAGATGCGCATGTAAATGTGTGGGTGTACTACATATGTATATGTATGTGTTCTATGTGCATATGAATGCAATTTAATATTTGTTCTTAGTGCTTATGCCTTGCTAATTCCAGTGATGAACTCATTGCTCCATATTTTAGATACGTACCATTAAATTTTTGTTGGCTTGCAGCTGCAACAACAACTTCGGGAGCAGCCTCAACGACAGCATCGGCGTCCGATTTCGAGTGGGCTCCTTGCAAAAACAACAGCAAGAGCAGAGACGCCGAAAACAATAACATCATTGTTGGTGCGCTTTGTTTTTGGTCTTGCATAGCGCTGGTTTTGGCTAAATGCTATAAAAACACACACAAACACTTTTCAAAAACACTATTCGCTGTTATAATAATTGTTGCATATTCTGCGAGGCAACTTTTATTTCAACCAACAGCTCACAAATGTTCTGCCGCTGCACAACCGAACACAACAACGCAGATAAGATGAATGAATACGCGGACGGCGGCCGTGTGTGTTTAGTGTTGAGAAATGTGCACGCCCACAACGATTTAAATTATCGATACAAGATTTATCGAACGACTTTGGCGCACAACTTAAATTTTATTCATCAAAAATTGTATGCGTGCTGGATTACATATGTAAATACTACATGAGTGTTTGGGGGCGTATGCATATAAATGGAGTTTATGATATATACAAAATTTAGTGAGCGACAGAGTAAACATATATTTATGGATAATCCTTTAAATTGATTAAGCTTAGTTTGTCAACGCATTGGATTGAGCATATACACATCTATATTCTTATTTAAACAAATTGTATCAAAAATAAATGACAAATACAAAAAAAAAAAACAAACGAAAAGAAAAACTAATCAAAACATCATCATCATTGTTATCATCGTCATCGTTATCATCTTCATCATCATCGTCTTGTATCGAAGGTGGTATCAGTTGCGATGCTGGAGGTATGTAAAAACAACAAATTTCGACAGACCCTTTGCAAGGACTACAGCATGCCAAAACCCTTTGAGTAGTTAATAGCCTTAAGCAGGCGCTCTTCCAACTTCTCCTTACTGCTATACTCGGGCAACAGTAGCACATTGAAACAAGTATGCGAAGTGGGCAACCGTTCGCTGTCTGGACCATGACGTGTAATCAACAAACGCAAACATTTCAAGCCTCCAACAGGCACTCGAGCCGAGCCCGTTGTAAACTCTAGTAGCTTCCGTTTAGATTCGTGTGGCATTGCATGTACAATGCTCCAGAAGTCCTGTACGATTTGCGTTTCCTCCGTGTAGCCACCTTCGTACTCAGTTGAGTGTTCAAGCTCAACAAAATCAAACTCCTGCAGTATGTCAAATAATTAACATAAAAAAGCCCAATAGCCATTTATTTCTTTCTAATAACTTACCCGACTGCCGCAAACAAGCTTTTCAATCTCCTCGGGCCTGAAGAGAAGCCTCAATGGCGACTCATCGGTAACCATTTCAAAACCCTTGCGAAAAGCATTAAACTGCTGCTGTATATTAACGTTTAGCAGAAAATCACTGTACAGATTCACAAACAATCGTTTGTTGTGCTGACCCACAAGCACTTCGCTGCCATGTGGCACCAGTTCGTGCTCCACAAGCTCGCCAAACACATTGCTATAGCTGATTTTGAACGTCTGCTCAAACACTTCCTCCATATCCTGGCCCTGATAGTCTAGCATGTCTTGCAGGCTCTTGTACAACGTTGGACTCCAATCGCACAGATCATAGAAGGTCCCTCGATAGCCCATCAGCTTGCGATAGACGACCATGGGAAAGTTGACAGCCAGGATAACATTGTTGTAAATGGCCAAGCCAATTATAATTCCAATTAACGTAAATTGTGCGCCATTCTCAAATGGTGTGGCATTAAACCTACAAGTGTTTGAAAAACAATGTAATTAACTAACAATAAAAATACAACAGAAATCGTTTATACTTACCACATATTGTTGGTCTCCTCCTGTTGTACAAACATGCCAAAGGCTGGATTAAATATCTCCTCAACAATCAGTTGAAAGAACTCTTTGGATACGCCACCCTCATCAATGCCCTGTTCGCCAACAAACTCAACTACAAGTTGTTTCTTTAAATCCTTTGGATTGCTCATCGCGACCAATTCCAGCTGCAATATAAATCAGACAATCAGCTAAAAACCATAACTCTTACTATTACGAAACTCACCCCGATTAGTGCATCATTGATTAATTGATCCCGACGCACCGTCAGCTTGAGATCAGGACGCGCACCCTCCTGACCGTCTTGGCCAAAATTAAGTATTGAGAACATAGAGGAATAACGCTCGCTATACATTCGCATGCGACAGTCATAATAAAGGGCATCTACTTTAGTGGCCGGCGTTAGGATGAATGCATATAGCATAAAACAAAAATAATTCGCATTACTTGACCCTAGTTCGCTCTCCATTGCGAGCGTTTTATATGACAAATAGTCCTGATGCATTTGTATGTGCTCGCTTAACGCTTCATTGTAGAACTCCTCGAGCGGGACCAATGGACTGCGGCAATCAATGTACGAAACCTTCAAGAACTTCTCCAATGGATCCTCGGCAAATTTCGGCATATGCGGTTGCTGCAGTGAGCTATATGCAAACAAATCTTCACCCTCCTCAACGGCAGCAGCAGCCGCTGCCTCACTCTCAGCTAGCTCTTGCAGGGGCACTCGGCACGAGGGTCGCTCCAGTACGCTGGCCAAAATGTTGGCATAAAACACAATCTACGAATTCATTCAGGATTAAAATCTATATAATAACATTGTATACACGTAGAAACTGACCTTTAGCACTTTGGTCACGCTGATAATGTGCTCGTTCTCACGGACTGATTCCTCATCAAGGAGCACCTGTAGCGTTATTTGCTGTTGGCAGGAGGACAATAGCACCTGCAGCTGATCCGGACAGTATTCGGCCCAGATAAGAGCTAATCGCGCTTGTGCCTTAAAAGGCATTGTGGCAGCTGCTTGACACAATCTTGGAAGCACTCGATCCAGATACTCCATGTCTGTGACGCTATTATTAGCCGTAGCTGTAAACAACGGAATTATGGGTATTAACGATCTTATTAAACATAAAATGAAAATAACTCACTGTTTGTAGCCATATCAAAGCAAATGACAAGACAATGGAGTACCTGCTCCCATGATTCCTGCGTATATCTGACCAAGCGAATGCAATCTGTTAGCTGAACAACGCTGGTTGTCAAACGTTCCGCTAGCGCTTGGCAAGGTGAGCCGAAGAGCAGACGCTTTATACGACGCAATCCCACAAAATCCACTTTAGTTCCCCTATGTAGAAACTTTTCGTTCTGCTCATGCCGTGATGGATCCATTGGCTCATCCTCATCATCATCATCATCATCGTCGTCGTCATCATCATCATCGTCGTCATCATCATCATCGTCGTTGTCATTGTCGGTATCGCCATTGGTATCGGAAGTTTCTGTATCATTTGGATCCTCATCTTGGGAGCGTTGCTCGTGCACAGTTTCCGAAGAGGTCTCCACTCTCTGTGTGCTATCCTCATCCTTATCATGTTCACCCTCTAGTTGTCGCATCTGCTCCTTGTTCAGCGTCTTGGTCGCTTTGGTCGTCTGCAGATGTCGATGATCCTGCCCGGGCCGGCACTTAAAGCTTTTGCTCAGTCGCTCAACGCTGGAGAAGACATCGTGTATGCTGTGCTTTAGCCGATCGTAGCTATCTGCCAGTGCGCACTGTTCGTAGAGCGATTCCAGTGTATCAGCGTCAAGAAACTCCACTGGCATCAGGGTCGGTGTGCAGGCGCCCGAATCATTGCCACTTGTTGTTGCCGGTGGCGTTACTGTCTCTGTATCTACCTCATTTTCTGTTTCCTCTAGTGTTGCTGCTATTTCGGGCGTTGTCAATTGCAGCATATCAATGAGCATTGGTGGCCTTTTCGTGCGATCTGTGGAACATTGAGGTTGCGACTGGGATTGTGTGCTGGTCGTCGTTGTGGTGCTTGCGGAGGTAATGGTGCTGGTGGAGCTGCTGCTACTACTGCTACTGCTGCTGCTATCATTTGGTGACAGCATGTCCACATCATGCAGTGGACTACACCAAATGAGCAGACATATTAATAAGATTTTCGGAATTCACAACAGGTTATATTAACAACTTACCTGTTTGCTGTTGGCACCTGCGCCGGCAACTCATTATCACACAATTCTGCATCTTGTGAGAAGAGCTGGAGAGCTCGTGCCGCCACCTCGTTGGGTGTCATATGCGCTACCAGACCACTAGAGGCGCAGTTTGCATTGCTGCACTTGGGATTCCCGCAACCTGATTGCAGCTGATGAAAATATCGCTGTATTAGGATACGCACAGCTGAACGTTTCATCTCTGGCGTTGCTCTGCCATTTCCACGTCCACCTCCTCCACTATCACCACCACCACCTGTTCCTGCTGCTCCTTCACTATGCATTGCTGCTGCTGCTGCTGATGAAGTTGATGCGCTGTTACCAAAAATATCATGTTATAGACATACATACCGATACATAGATTTATATATATATATATATAAATATATGAATAAAATTAATTCAGTTTATTCGATTAATGCAGTGCTCACCTTGAAACGCCTGGCAACGGCGCCTTCTGTTGCTGCTGCTCATATTTCTCGCCCCCGCCGCTCATTGAGCGTCCGTCTTTCTCTCACTCTGTCTCGTCTGTCTGTTTGTGGGATTCAATAAACTCTTGCGTTGCTTTGCGTGCGACACTTGTCGCTCCTGTTTTGCCTTTGTTTGTGTGCCAATTTCCTACGCAAACTATATATATGTATATATAGATATGTGTATATGCACTCACAAAAAAGGGTGCAAAAAAATCGATGTCGATGTCGATGTCCCTTTTTTCGTTCGACTTCGATGCCTGTTGTTAATCTCCTTATTTGTTTTGATTCCACTCCATTCGTATGCAAACAACGTCTACTGTATGGCACTTTAAATTCACAGTGTTTTCACAATTTAATCACTACGCAAAACTAAATTTACATATTCTTTAACTATTTGAACAAAAATTTTATTTAGATCAGAACAGAGTGCCTTTAATATTGAAAATCATCAGCAGCAAGTGTTGCTAACGCTCGCAAATGCACACACCAAGTGTTGGGAAATACCATTACGGGCTATCGCCTGGGCGCCACTGATTGCATTGCATATCGATTTTGAGAGGAACAAACAATTGCAAAATCTATTTGATAAGCATATGTAAAATTATTAAATGAACTATTCAAAAATGGCTTTAAATGTAAAAAGATATACATAATTTCAGGTTAAAATAGGCTTTGATTTTGTGTTTGCATTAGAACCAAAAGATATATCAAAGTACTGCTACAAAACAGATAAGTAATATATACATACATACGTTAAGCCCTTAAGGGCCTTCATAATCAATAACATACTTTTTTCCATTTCACAGAGCATTTCTTTTTCTCAGTGTGCCGCATTAGAAATCCAGTGTTGGGTAAGAACGTGTTAGTCCCCGTCTGACGACTGTTTTTATCAGCTGTGTCTTATTTTTTCTTGCTACCAGTCGTCTGCCAAAATATATAGAATAAGAACGACGAAGAAACGCAGAAAAAAACCAACAAACGCGCAGCAGAGAGCAAATCAAACGAAAAAAGAAAGTAAACACATCAGCAAAGGAACACAAACTGCAATTGCAAACAATATGAAAAGACAACAACAATACGACTGAGCACTGCGACAGGTAAACAAACACTGCAAATATGACGTCGACAATGTCGGCAGAGAGTGGCAACTGTCAGTTGCAGTTGCAGCTGTGTGTGCGTGGGAATGTCGCATGGCAGGAGCTGCCGGTCCACTTGCGCTCCGTGTTGCACAACAATCAGCGGGACTATGAAAAATACGTATTCAACTACAGCTTGAAGAATCAGTTGCGCTTCCGCGGCAATCTGGCCTCGAAGGTATTCCGACAGGAGCAGCGCTACTACGAGCTGCTCATCCAAAAGAACATCAACAGCTTGGGCATCTTTCCCTACCATCTGGCGGACATTGTGACGAAAGGTTTGCGCGTGACACCGTTTAACTATTATCTGGATGTGCTGAGTCAGCTGCTCCGTAGCGATAAAAGCTACGATACATTGCCCAATTTTACGGCTGCAGACTGTTTGCGTGTCCTTGGCATTGGCCGAAACGAATATCTGGCTTTGATCAGTGAGCTCAAGACGCATACGCCACGAACATTGCTATTTAGTGGCAAGCCCAATCCTTTGGACTTTCTGCCACGCTTGCCCGTGCGCATTCACATCGAGCCCTGGTGGCGTCTGGACATTGGCTATGTGCTGGAGACGGATATACGTCTGGTGTCGTCGGCGGAGCGTAGTTTGCTCGATGATCTCATTGATTTTGGTGCACAGCCGACGGGCAAATGCGATTATCATGTCGTCCAGAGTCTTTATCGCAAGGGACTCATCTATTTGGATGTGCCCATCAGTGGGGAGGATCGCATATCTATACCACCATTACGTAACTTTGTCATGAATCGCGTGAGTGGCGATTACTTTGAGAACTTGCTCTACAAGATCTTCGTGAGCGCCGATGAGCAAATGACCATTGCCGAGCTGGCCCAAATGCTTCAGCTAGAATTGGACAGCGTTAAGCAAGCGGTTAGCTTCATTTGTCGCCTGGGCTTTGCCCAACGCAAGCATACGGAGCATGAGACGGGACAATATCACGCCAGCTGGGCCAGTTGCAAGGAGCAGGAGCTGCCACAGACGCCACAAATAACGCCACTCAATTACAATATGTATGCCAGTGGCAGCAACTTCGATTTGCAGCAGCAACCAAGTCCCAGGACGCCCAAGCAAGAGAAGGACAAGGATAAGGATAGTAGTTCGATTGGATATCTATCCTCGGATGGGAATACCAGCGATTTTAGCTTTGCCAACATAACAACGCCAACGGCAACCAATCACAATAACAACAACAACAGCGATGAGCAGGAGCTGAGCTCTGAGCTAGAGGATGTCAGTGAGCGAACGACAACCAAGCAGGCAATCGCATGCGTATCTGCAGCCTCCAAGAGTGGCAAACGTATTGGCTTTCTGTTTGATTCCACACTCACAGCATTCCTAATGATGGGCAATCTGTCGCCGGGCTTAAAGAATCACGCTGTGACCATGTTCGAGGTGGGCAAGTTGTGCGAGGAGAGTTTGGATAGTTTTCTGGCGGAGCTGGAGCAGGTCTCATTACTAGATGCTGAGGGGGAAGGTGATGTTTCCCGCTACTTTGCTCATGCTGTCATCTTACGCTCCACAATCTGCTCACTGCGTCCGCTGCTGCCCGGCGGCTTGGATTTGCTGCGTCTGGAGTGTCTTGAGGGCTTGGACCAGCAGACGCGCGATCGAGTACTGGAGAAGAAGTACAAGTTTATTATATCGGCAACGCCATTAACCGCCACACTAAGTCACATGTTTAGCATACCATTCTTTGGCCAATTCGTGCGCAGTTCCGATGCAACGCCCATGTGGAGCAAGCTGTTCTACAATCATATAACAGGTATGGATTATCTATTTTAAACTAGCTCAATACTTTTACTTATGCCAAATATGTTTTGCCCAGGCTATGGTCCACCCAGCTTGTTGCTGTGTCGTGGCACAGTGCTCAAGGCTCTGCCACGCCTTTTTCTGGGCTATGGCAAACTGTTGGTGAACATCCTGCATTCGGATGCCTATATGCTCAACTCCGAAAACTTTCGCAATCTTAATGAACAGCTCAAGAATGGCTGTGTACTGTTGCAGGGCTATGGAATACGCACAGCCGGTGACTTGCACTATGAATCCTTTCCATTCCAATCGAGTGATTTAAGCCAGGCTAAATGGGCCACACATCATGCCGTTCAAAAGCTGTCCATGCATTTGGATTTGCGTCATCAATGCGGTTATATAACATTCCTAAATACGGGTGTGCCCGATCTGGGCTGCGAGGATTACCAGCTGCAGGTCAAACTTAGACAGCCAACTGGGAAGAAACTTAAGCAAATCAACAACAATAAAACTAATGTGCCAAATCCGGATGTGCTTAAGAGTCCCGATGAGAATCACTTTGCTGCCACGCCAGAACATGGTCCGGCCAATGAATACACCTCGGCGGATTGCAGTCAGATTCTGGCCAGCGAAATAGCCACATGCAAACAGAAACATAGTCGCGCTGAGCTTCTATCCCAGAGCTCTGTCGAATTGCCCATTGGTGATGTCGCTGATCCTGTGCCGTCCTCGGATTTGGAGTCTAGCACTGAGAATTGGACACTGCTGGATGTCAACTTTGGTGTGCCGCTCTTCGACGTGGACACCAACACACGCATCTGTGAGCAACTGGTGCGTCATCTGTGCAGCGATGCTAATCTTCAAACATTGTCCACCTCCAGCCAGCAAGCCCAGCAACTCTTTCTGGAGTTTGTGCGTCAATGCATGTTCTTCGAGGAGGATACCGCTACCCAATATCGCGAGCCATTGCAGCCAGCCCGACCACTGCCCTATCCACGCATCAATCTGGCCTTTGAGAACGGACGTGTGGGCTACTGGAATGGTCGCTAAGATGCCCCAAACACTGCATGGCATTCCAAATGCCCAGTACTTGAAAGCTTACAAGTATTCTTTGTAATATCTAAACGTTTTTAATTCAGTTGGGTCTTGTACAGTTTTGAGCTAATCAAACCTTATCAGCTATTAGTCAGCCCACACATTCCGCTCCTGGCCCAACTAATCAAACATTCCGTTTATTTGTTTTATTAGTTCTATAAGCTCTGGCAAAATGCCCAAAATTACATTAATATGTGCAATTAGAAAAAATATGAACTTTCTCTATATAGTTGCTTAATATAAAATCGATTTTTATGTTCAAACATTTTAACACATATGTATGTTTATGTACGTGTGTAAATGTAGCTGACTCAAAATAAATAAGCTGAAAAGCTTTGTAACAAATAATAAATTGAATATCTTATCATTTCCAATGCTTTTGCATTATCTTTTTCATGTTTCAAAAACGTCCACTTGGCCTTGATGACGTTTGGTATCAAACCAATAGTGTATATATTTAAATAATGAGCGAAAAAATATAAAATAAAATAGTTCTGCAATGAAAACGACGCTAAAACCAAACATTAAACTCATAATGCCGCCAGTTAAAGCTAAAAGTAAAAGCAGAACAATTAAAATATTTAAAAATTTAATCAAAATACGGTCACACTTACACATATATTCCGTTAAACCGGTGTACGAGGATCTCACATAGCTGCGAAAATAGTTATCATCATGATAGAAATTAACAATAGCGAGATTTGTGCGTATAAACTCCCTGGAGAAGTTCTTAAAGTATTCGTTTCGCAGCTTAACACCCGGTTGACTAAACGGTATTGTTGGTATGGCAAAGGGATTGGGAAAGTATTGAACATCGTGACAGCTGGCCAGGCAATGTTCCTTACACAACGAACTCTCACCATCCACAATCTCCAATTCCGCACGTTGCAAGCAATCGAACTGTGAAACATGACACACGGTTGCATTGCGATAAATCAACGGTAAATGGTATGGTATGCAATTGCAGTGTCTTAGAAAGTACATGGCATCGCATTCAGCTTCGCAATTTCGCCGAGTGTAATACTTGTAGAAGAGCAGTTCCTGTTCATCACTGAAGATGCACTGGCGTTGAGTCCGATCAATGCTGCGTATACTTGATACAGCTTCAAAGCTATTCGGTACAATTCTATAGTTGGTCTCATGGCCAAGCATTATGGGCAGACCCGATTCCTTGAGACGCGGCTGATCAATGGAGTTATACAGCAGTACCTGAGGGTGTGAGTGTGTTAATAAAGTGATTAGGTTAACCTACAACTCTTCACCTTAAATCCCTGTCCATTGGTTGACGAACAATAGTAGTCATCGGTGTGACCATTTAATACCAATTGCAGACCATTGGCAACACCAATGCCAATGCCACGACGTGGATAAAACCCGGCTGGCAAATGCTTTGGATAGCCGCTAATAGGATGCCAATCTACAGCGATATCCGTCAGACCCTTGGATGACGTATAGTCCCGTATAGAAGGTGCACTAAAAATTACTTTAAGTGTCGAACTAAACTCAGCTACAACTCAGAACTCTACCTGTGCTTGTATAGATAATATGGATGCAAAAAGTTAAAAACACAGCAGAGACCCTCGTCAACGAAAAACTCCCGGAAAAGATCGGTGCAGGGCACGGTTTTCTGTTCGAAAATACAGGAGACAAGCATTTCATCGCAGCGTCTGGAGACATTTACAATGAAATTGGCAAATGTATCGAATTTATTACGTGGTTTTGTCTGCTTAAAATGCGTAAAATTATAATTCTGACCGCAAGTCCTTTGCAGCATGGCATATTCCAAGGAACCTCTATGGAAAACCTTATGTTAAGGTAAGAAGTTTTGGGTTTTCTTTTTATTGTACTTACGGTCGAAAATTGATGACTTTTGAGTTAATGGCTTTGTTCATGCTGCACACGGTTATGGCTGGAAAGGGTATATCCTGTATCGGTGTCATTGTTGAACTAATGCCAATTATAACTGGCATATTCTGCCATTTGTTAAACACATTCACTGCCAAATTGATGGCCATACAAACGACAGCAACAAACACTTTGCCAAAATAGCATTGTACCCATTTTGGTAAATGCTTATTCCAAACATATTTCAAACCCTGCAATGATGTACTCTTCAAAAATGCCTTTGTTTCCCTCTTAATACTTTTACACCACTTGCGCACAACCATGTTTGACAGTCTTGCACAATCTTCAGCCTTTATATAGTAATGGGAAATGGGAATTTAATCGATTTGCCATTAAGGTAATTTGTTTTAGCTTTTAGGTAATTAAAGAACAAAACGATTCAATTAAGCTGGCACTTGGCTTTGATATAATTTCAACTAAAATTTCTATTGCTGTGTACTACAAACTAATGATAGAGCAACCAAATCGCCGTCAACATTCGAACCGGAAGCTCGATCCACGCCATTTTGTTTGACGCCAACGGCAACGTCAACGGTGTTCCAACTGCTGCTGCTGCCACTACGATGCCTATGGGAGGCAAGTTGAGCGCGGGACAAAACGCTGCCATCGCAGCTAATGCAATGATAGTGTGTATGCCTCAGGGCATAGGTGCATGCTGCCGTGTGGCAGGCTTCATTGCTGGCTATCTTGCGAAAGCCAGCGGATCTCACATAATCCAAGCGCATATGGAGGCGACGATGGGCCACCACCTTGTTGGAATCGGTGCAAACGTAATCGCATTTGCGACAATGAAAATGCGATGATTTCTTTGGAGCTTCTGCAAAAAAAACGAAAAGAAATGTTGCAAGCAAGAGTTTGCGGCAAGTTTGCTTAAGCTTACCTGTTGCCATTTGTGTATTTGTTGTGGCAGCTGTGGCATAGGGACAATTTCGAACATCACAGCGCATATTGGCGCGATACTGGCGAAAATCATCGCCCATTAGTGTGTCCATGCGTTCGTGCCGCGCCGTATGTTGCACGAAACGCGTCTTGTCACAGAAACTATAATGACAATCGCGACGATTGCAATGGAAATGCGATTGATGATTGCGATAGCCGCATCTCTCAAAGTTGCAATCCTCGTTGAAACGAAACTTGAGATAGCCCAAGGGAATATCCTGATCCCGCGAGCGTTTAACACTCACGCGACTTGCAACACTTGGATTTGGTTTGCTGGCCGTTTCGGCCAAGTCAGACGTTGCTGCTGTTGCAGCTGCACTTGTTGCTGCCATTGCTGCTGCCGCATTGATGAGCAGCATCTTTTGCTGAGCAGCCTGCTCCAGCAGCAAACGCATATCCAGTTGTCCAGCTGCCAGAAAGCTGGGCAACAGCACCTGACGCTGATACAGATCCAGCAGCTGTTTGAATTGCAACAGTTTTTGCGTTTCCGTTTCCGTTGTGCTTGCGCTTTCCACTTCCAGTTCCGCTTCCATTGGCTTCTGTTGCTGTACAGCACGCATGCTCAGATCCTCCGGCTGATCCGCCGCCATGCCAGCCGTTGGAGCAGCTGGAGTTGAGCTGGCGTTCTCCGGATAAAAGGTGCCCGCTGCACGAACAACTACAAAATTGTAGAAATTTGTTTGCTTTAAGCTTAATCACAAAGATTCTTTTGATTGATCTTACCAGAAACTCTTTCCAAGCTTGGCGCTGCTTGTAAGCAAGTCGAGGAATATGTTAACTGAAAAGTAGAAAGTTAAGACGATTGCTACTCCTTAGCCCTGTTCTACTTACCGCAATTGGTGAACTGCTGTCGGTTAAATCGAATGTTGGTGTGTTTTTCGCTCTCTCAACAATGCCTGCATTTGAGCTGGCAACACTGGCCGAACTGCTCTGCGGGTCCATGGGCCAAAGGCGCGCTCGCTTTCGACCATTGCGACTAGGCGTGAGATCAGTTGCAGTTGCAGTTGCACTTGGACCAGCTAACGCAGCACCACCAACTCTTTGGATGCGTTCCTCGGCAACGTCGTTGGTGGCAATCAAATTGGAACTAGTCTGTTCATTCTTCTCCAACTTGAAGCTGGTGAATATGGCTTGCGGTGAGTGTTGAGCCTGCAATATGTTATTTATACTTTTATTAATGCGATCATGTCAATTGTTTCTCATTCTACCTTAGTCCCTAGTCTATTACCATAAAAGTTTTTCATTGGACACTTTTTTTTGTCATAGTTTTTTCGGATTTATGACGAGGCAACGCGTCGCAACCAGTTTATGATTTCCGAAATTACTGTTAATGTTTATTGTTTGGCCCAAAATGTCACTATTTAAATTTTGTTCACGCTTCACAATCAATAATAATAATTAAATATCCAACAACAACAAAAAAAACACAAACAGGCATAAGCTAAATAAAAAAAAACCAAATACAAAAAAGAGAAACCACAAAAAAATCATTTAAAAAAATAGCTTAGAAATTACTAAAAGCTAAGAAATACTCTATACAATACTAAGAAAAACTAAAGCTACAACAAAACTAATTCAATTTTATAGTTATTTTTATACTTAAAATAATTGAGAATAATTTTGAAGAAGAGTATTTAAAAATCGTTGTTTTTACAATTTTGGGCGCTTAATAATTACTCCAAAATATTTCAAAAAGACAATGAAACGTGTTTGGCTTTAACTGATAAGTTGTTGTTGTTGTTGTCACACACACACACACACACCCGCATACATACTCATTCATATAAGTACACACACACCTTATATGATTAAATACAATATATAGAAGTTATTGTTGTTGTGTTCATTCCTTATAATCGTCATATTCGATTGTCGAGGGCGGTCACCGAGGTGCATTCGAAAAGTTTATGGTTTGCGTTTTAATTTCTCTGCAATCTTATCAAGAAAACGCTTTAATGATGGTAAATAATCAATTTTTTAAGGGAAGTTTTTTAAGTCTTTTGAATAAATCAAGTTTAGAAGAAGCTCCGAATCTACTTGAAATCCATTTCCTAAGCTAATTAAGGGCCTGAAGGCAGAACAACAAATCAATTGCCAAGATTTCAAGATTAAAAATAAATAATAACTATATTTTTTTTTATTAAAAATTAACCAAGAAAATTTTACTGTTTATATTTCTTTGTTTACCTAAAACCTTATCGAATAAATGCACAATTGACCTAGAAACAATTCCTATTTGTATAATATCTTTTCATTATTTTAACTTCCTCTCCCCCTTCCTTACTTTACCCCTTTGCCCATTTAAATGTAGGTCTTTCTTTAAGCTTCAGCAGACGATTTTAGTTTATTTCCCAAATGAAAAAGAAAAAAAAAACAATAAAAATAATAAACAGAATGCCGCAAAAGGCAATGGACAAAATATTTATTCAAATTATTCAATTCACACACATACACACACACAGATACACGCCGAGTAATAAACACAATTGAGTGTACTTGGCCAACACCTGCCCCCCACACCGCCCCTCTGCATCCCCTTGCTGTGCATGGCCAAGAAACTGACGCGTGGGCTGGATAATCGTAAACACACACTTACACACACACACACACTCGCATACTTACGCATGAGCCAAGCGAAACTGGGCTCAAATATGTAGAAATTATGAAAATGACAGTTAAAAGCACAAAACGTACGCCGGCCGAAAGACATACGGAAAGAGAGGGGGGAAGGGGTGAGGAGGGGGCGGTGAAGCGGGTTGGGGGAGAGGTGGGTTATTGCCGACAGACGGGCAAGTGAAATAAATGCGGAAACACTCGTTGTCAATATTAATATGACGAATATGGCAAAAACCAAATCCGAATTGAAAACAAAAAAAAAAACAAATTCAACACACGGCACATAAAATAGCCACATTTGGCACACCACACACCTCCCTCCCCCCGCCACCACCTTTTGCTACTTCGTTCTGCGCCGCCTTTCTCACCTCCTTCTTCACCTTCTTTTCCAAAGTCTATCAATGCAAATTCCTAAATTACAAGTACATGTGTGTGTGTGAGAGAGAGGTGAAGAGAGAGATTGCTCGTGTGTGTGTAGAAGTTTGCATTGATATTAGTTAGGGCGCGTTCGCAGCGAGGCTAGACGCATTCTAAAAAGGAACAATAAAAAAAAAATACTACAAAAAAACGTGCGAAACGAAGGAAAGATAATATTCACTTAATATGATGCAAGTAAAACTTTTCTCTGATTTTCATAAATAATTGCTGATAATAAAAGGAAAAGGTAATTAACATTTAAGCTTTATAAGGTTAAAAAATTTAAACTTTGCCTAGAATATATGAAAACTTCTTTTAAAATGTATAAAAATTAATTTTAAAAAATGCTAGTTTTATAATTTGTTACTTAAAAGTATTTTCTAAACAATCTTAACTAAAATTTCTATGGCAAATCAGTACTAAGTCAAGAACAAACATATATTTAGTTAAAGTAAGTTTTTTTTTGGTATCAAAGTTGTATATACCAAAGATAAATCCCAACAAAGATAAAGCTAAGGCAAAGAAAAGGACAGAAAGAAAGGTTTTTTGCTTTACTTACACTTTTGTAGACCTCCACAAAACGATTCTTTGGCGGCCTTCCACGTTTGCGATTAAAAAAACCATCGATTGATGTGATTTGTGTGGGCAGATTCAATGCGGCTAACTCAATGCTCTCACCATTGCTGTTTGTTGTGCCTGTGGCATCCACATCCGTTGGCTGTGTGCCGCCGCTGTTGCTGTTGCTGTTGCCGCTGCCACCAATATGTTCCATGTTTTTTGCCTTCCCCGCCCCTCTTTTTCGCTATCTTTTTTCGGTGAGTTTTCGGGGCACGTGCTGAAAGCGACACGAATTGCATATGGCAAATTGATACGTTGGGAATGCAATTGGCAAATTGGTAATGCCAAACAGTTTTAGCCAAAAAAAAATTACATACAAAATGACTCATAAGCAGCTCATAGGAGCCAGAGCAAAGGGGTTAACGCCGCACAGGCGCCAGTCAGCAGAAAACAAAAAAAACAAAATAAAGGCGTCAAGAAAATCAAAGAACTTTTCTACACTTGGCGAAAACAGAAAATCTTTTTTTTTTTTTTTTGGAATTTTTATTACAAGAAGTTTGAAGAAAAGATTGGGAAAAAAAACAAGAAGAACATGCTAATAAATTTGCTCTCAGTGTAAGCCTTAAACATTTGATTCATATTGCATAACATACAAAAGAAAAAAAACTCAACTCTCAACTCTGAAGTTTAAAGACCTGCCACGGATTCAAAAGAAGAACGTGGCAACATTCTTTGAATACTTATCACAGCAATTGCATCAGTTGCAACCTCTTTGTGTTGCAGTGACCACCAACCATGTTGCAGTTGCACATAGCTGTTGCTCCTTTTGGCCAGATTAGCCGGAATTGTTTGCATATGTTATGAATAATATGGAATTGGAATAGCTTGTTCAAAACAAAAAATAAATAACTACTTCAGTTAAAAGTGCCAAATCGCTTCCTTTTCATGCCTTACCATTTGTCTAATTAGTATAGGGCCATTGTTTATGGGCAAACTATGTTTATCTAGTGGGCGATATTGTCAATTACATTTGCGTTGACTAATTGGATTAGTCCTTTGCTCGTATTATATACCCACAGTCTGATTGCCATTCATTGATTAGCTAATTTTAGCTGCCTTTATTTTGTTTAAGTCTGGGTGCGCCCTGTGCGGAGTTGCAAGAAAGACACAGCGGGGGGAGAGACAGAGAGAGAGAGAGATAGATTAGCGATCAGCATGCAAGTATTTTAAGTCATTTATTGGTATCCATATGAATTACTTTAAGCACCACACACACACACACACACACTTTAGCCATGAAGTTGGTAAGTCAAAGAAATGCCGCAACATGAAACCACAAGGACAAGAAGAGAAAGAGAGAGAGAGAGACACAACAAAAGACTAGATTTCTGAGATTACGTTGACAAGCAGTTTTTCTTATCTGATATTCACATCACAGGCACACTTAAGCAAAAAGAACCGATAGCAAAGAGAGACCGATTTTACCAACCAATCATAGAACAAGCATTATTTGACTCATTTACAATGGAAGAATGCAATTAAAACACAACACGCGCGCGAACCAAGTCAAAGTCAAATATTAAAGGAGTGCGGAGCGTTAACGGAACGCGTCTTCAACCGCCGAACAGCGTTAAGCGAGTGACGAGCAATAGCGGCAGTCGCAGCGCAAAGCCGAACTTAAAACTTTTGCTATCAGCTGATTGGTTCACGGAAAGCTTAGCTCAGGATCTGTATGTACAGAGCTGGCTTGCTATTGGTCGCATAGTGCAGGCACATGCGGTACATGGCAATGCTAAGCATTAGCCAAGACACACACCAAAAGCTCGACACAGAGTGGAAATGTGGAAAAATAAACGATTTTCACATTTAAAAAATTGTATTATTTTTTTGTAGTTTTTTTTTATTATTTTTTTATTCAACTTTTACACAGAGAAAAATGAAATTGCAATTTGTTTGCATTTGTTTTTTTTAGATATATATATTTTTTTATTTTGTATATATATCTTTTCATATTTTGATTAATTAAAATTTGTTAAATTGCTAGAATTTGTTAAGCGTTACTAAAGTTTAAATTTGTTTGTGAATTTTTCTTTTTTTACCTTTAACATACATATATGTATGCATAGTTATATATATATAACTATATATATATTATATATTAATATTGTTTTTGTTTTATTCTTTCTGTTGCATTTGCTTTGTATTCAATTTTACTGCCTCAACAGTTTGTGTGTGTATTTTGATGGAAATTGTTAAACATTATAATATATATATGTAGCTACTTGATTTACAACATTGATTTTCTTTCGGTATATATTTTTTTCGTAGTTTTGAGTATTTTTTTAAAGTTTTTTGGTCTAAGAACAAAATGTTTTTCAAAGTTTTTTCATTATTCGGTGATTGTTTTGAGTAAACAAAATTGGAAAAAAAAACAATAGGATAAAATGAATGTTTTTAAGTTCCCGAAACTAAATGAATGCAACATTATTTTGTATTTAATCACATGGTGGGATAATCGCTTAAATACAGAGCTTTTTTCCATTTGAATTAATCATTTGTTGATTGTGTGTGTATGCGTGTTTGGAATGATTATAGGGAGTTTAATGTGCTTTGCTTTAAATATATATGAGAAAATACTAGTATTTCTAGTATTTGTTGTAGTATTTTATTGGCTTTGCTTGCTTATTATTGATTAGTTTGTAGAGTTTATTTTTTTTAGAATTGGTTCCATTTCTCAACACACACACTCTTGCTTTTAATCGAATATATGTATATATATATATATATATATATATAGAGGAGTATGTAAAAAATACTACAATTGAACCACACACATACACATATACATACACATACGTTGCATTATCATTAATATTTGTATGTTTCATAGCATATCTATAACTAATTAATCATATATTGATCTTTATCGATTTGTTTTTTGTTTTTTTCTTGTTGTTTCTTTTGTTTTCGCTTTAGAGCATATATCATTATTGTTTACAAATACTTTGAGGAGCACTGGACGTGTCTAAGATTCGAGTTCTTTTTACATTTAACACCCATCCATTTTGTTTGTGAACGAATTAAGAAACTAAACCACAATTGAAATCAAAAACGAACAAGCAAAAGTTGAACTAAACGTTTTACAACACTGAAAGCTATGCGCACTACGTTTTTATTTTGTTTAAGCCTGGCATTTGTAAAATGAAACAAAAATTGTTTAATTGGCAAATTATATTTAGAAAATTTCTACAAATTAAAACGTTTACAATTATTTATGTAATACTTTATTATTATTATTATTAAGATGAAAAAAAAAAAAAATATTTATAAAAACCAAACTTGTTAAATGTTTATCTTTTTGTTAAACTTCTTTTTGTTTTTTTGTATTATTATTAAATAGATCACATTCATGGTTCTATTTTCTTTCACTTGCTTGCAGTTTTTTTTTTAATATGTTCACATTGTTTTTAAGCAATATTGTTTTTAAGTTTTAGTTTTTTTTAAATTTTTTTTTTTTTGTCGCTGCTCTATTTACACTTTTGTGTGTTTTGAATAAAATGTTTAAAGCAACTTTACAAGAAAATTAAAAATTCTATAAAAACTATTGAAACGAAATGCAATTTATTAATATTATTATATTTTTTTTTTTTTGTTAGAAACGAGATCTTTTTTTTGGGGTGGAGGTGAAGGGTGGTTTTTTTTGAGAATAAATAAATTCTGTTTTTTGTTTGTTGATGTGCATAAATTATTTAAATGTATTCTAGCTTAAATTTGTCAAAATACTTGGTTTTGAAATGTTTTCTTATTTTTTTTTTTTTCATTTTTGCAGCTTTCTTTATGTATAAAATTTTACAATTCGACTTTTGACATTATTTGTTGTTAGTTATGCTACGCTATAAATTATTTTTAAAATTTATTAACACAGATGACTTTATAGATTTATTTTCTTTACGCCAAACATTTGCTTTAGTTGCCAAAATCTTTGTTTTAATTCACACTTTTAAATATATATGTATAATTATTATTGTTTGTTGCATGCCAATTGTTAAGTTCTGCCATTTTGTTGTTGTTATTTAATAAACTAAACTACAGTTTAAATACACAGCTACACACATTAAATTCTCTGCTTTATGTTTGTTTTTTTTTTAATGTTGTTTAACTTTAATTTGTAATATTTAAAATCTTAATCTAGAAACACATCAATTATTATAAATATTTATATATATTTTTTAAGAAACAGAGTTTGAAACTCTGCACACAGAGGGGGGAAGGGGGGAAAAAGAACTAAAGTTGAACTTACAAAACAAAATCGAATACATTGAATTGAATATAATTTTTGAAGCAAATTGGTTGGAGATTTCTATAGAATTTGTTATTGTTTGGTTTTTGAGACATAACAGATTGATTTTAAGTATGTGTGTGTGTGTGTGTGAGTGTGTTTTTATCAATATTCATAATTATTATAATTTAATATCACATCAACTTTGTTTTTTTCTTTCATTTTTTTTATATATATATTTCTGCTTTTTTGCAGCTCTCAACACTCTTTTGCCTTATTGTTCTTTATACATACATATACATAAATATATATATAAGCTTGTATGCATGTGTATAGAGATTTTTTTATAGCCTTATAAGATCATGAAGAAAAAACATACATACAATGTATATATATATATATTCTACATGTAGATATATATACTAATTATGCTGTTCAACTACAATTTTTATCTCTCTGATAGATATAATCTTTCTCTTATACTCTTCCCTTTCTGCTTATACGATTAATACTCTTTTCTCTTAATTTTGAAGGTTTTTTTTTCATTTTTGGTTTTTGAAAAACAAAAACGGATAACCAGCAACCGTTCACTGAGTGAAATAATTTTTTATCAATATTTTCAATATTTGTTTTGTTTTTTGTTTTTTCAAAAAAGTTCCTTTTTTTTATAAGCCAAAAAGTCAGTCCAATAAGAGTTTTGAGTTGCCTGCAACTGCAGTTGATTTGTTTTTTTTTTTAGTTTTAGTTTTTGTTTTTTGTTTAAGGTTTTTAGGTCTCAAAATACATCATTGTTGTTGGTTTTGTTTTGTGTTGAATTGATTTGTTTTTTTTTTTTTTTTGCAGGAGTAGTTGAATTGTGGTCCAAAGTTTGCCTCTTTATGGGTTGTTTGTTAGTTGTTTTTGTTTTGTTGTTTATTTGGATGGGTTTTGTTATTGTTGTTGTTGTTGTGGTGTGTGTATATGTAAAAGCCGTAGACGTGGGGCTTACACAAAGCTTTTGTTTTTTCTTGCTTCTGCTTCTTTTTTTTAATATTTTTTTTCTTATTTGTTGTTCATCATTTACTTATTCGGAGGGATTATGTAATGAGTTAAGAGCAGCGCCACGCCCACATCAACGCCCTCCACATATGCATGCCTCATGGTGTTGTTATCGTTGTTTTTTTTTAGTTGTTATTGTTGCCTCTACTCGGAGGAGTAGAGCTTATTCTTGGTCAAAGTAAAATCGGGACTGATCACAATCGTATTGCTGCGCGTTAGATTCCTAGTCGAAGAGAGAAAGCTTTAGTTTTTAGTTCTTACAAATAACACTAAGTTATTTACTTGATAAACTGCGGCAGTAGGGAGGTCCAGCCGCTCTTGTCCTGCTTCAGCGTTAGATAAAGCTCAAATATGGACACAGTGTCCGGGTCCACTTTAAACGAAGCAATGCGCCTGCACCAAGAATAGAGTATTTAATTCAAAAACTGATCTTCACCACACTTCGTTTTTTGTAACTCACCTGACATTGTTCGGCTCGCTCTCGAATTCAATAAATATGGTGCAGGCACGCTCACCGCACGGCTCACGCTCGGACATGCGTATGATTTCGGCGGCAATGCGCTGCATGAGATCGTTGGGCAGCGTCACCTCAGTGCAGGCGAGATGTTCGCTCTTCGCCTCTCGCAGCTTTTCCTGCAGCTGCTGCGAAAGCTCTAGACCAGCACTGGCGTTCACATCGTCACAAGCTGCGGCTGGTATCGACGCTGGCAGCGGCGTGTAACCGATATCAAAGTTGGGTGCCATTGTGGCTGGTGCTGGCTTCATGGACGCCGACGATGCTGCTGCTAATGATGTTGACGAGGAGGAGGAGAGTCGCGGTCGTGTATTACGCGATTGATGCTGACGCATATGTAGCACCGAAGCCGGATGCCCATCGACAACATCAACATCAACATTAACATCAACATTAACATCGTTATCCACGTTCGCCACGTTTACGTTTGCCTCGTTCGCTGGCAGCGCAGTTGCTGCGACGCCCGTTGCTGGTGCCGTTAGTGGACTCGTCCAGTCTGCGCAAAAGTACAAAGAAGAGCAAAAGGAGTGTTTAGTATATTTTTTTGTTAAGCCGTCACATACATCGACCGGCAAAAACCACGAAACACAAGAAGAAAAAAAAGAACACACACAAACAAACACAAAAAATTTAAACCAGACTAAAAGAAAACGAGAAAAAGAGAGAGAGAGAAAAAAACAGCTGATGTCTACGTTGCGCCACCGGCAAAAAGCCTTGCAATCACTCACAAAACCAAAAACACACACAAACACTCTCAACTTGTCTATCTGTCTCTCACTCTGTTTGTGTTTTGCGCAAGCTTAAAATTGCGCTCATGGACTGTGCGCAGACTCGCCAAAGACACTCAACACTTCCAGGGCACGAGGCGGGGCGGGTTGAAATCACCTGGCAACAACAGCTGGAAAATCAGCCGTTCGCTTAAAGCACACAACTTCTCTGTCCTCTTCACAGCCCTCGACAGACGACAAACAGCCATTAGGTAATGTGTGGGGCCCGCTTTACACTTGTTCTTCCCTCCCGCTCTCTGTTTTTTCGTTTCGCTTTATGAGGCCTCATCGTTTCCAGCTGACGATTGCGCGTCCGTCCCCCATCCGTTTTCGTTTGTTCTGCGTTCGTTGGTTCGTTTGTTAGTCAGCAGTTTCTTTTGCCTGTGCAGTCGGCTGCGCTACAGTTCCCTTTCCCCCACAATCCCCTTGCGCAATGGCCTTACCAATGCTTTATGTGTCTTCACTCTTTGCCTTGTTTGCCTTTGGCTGCACACAGTTTTTATTTTTATTATTATTATTCTTTCTTGTGCTGTTATTTCAATACTCGAGCATACAAAATGCTAAGCTGAGCGTACAGCAGCCGCACAGTGAGGCCAAGTGTAAAACTCTTGTAAGAATATTCTTTTTAAACTACAATAAGTAAAGAGCTTATGCTAGTTTATTTAAATTTCTACACACTGTTACATATAATTTTTTTGTTGAACATTAAGGTTTAACTTCTACCACGGTCTCTCTTAGCCAATACATACACATACATATGTAATTACACGTATGTATGCATAAATAAATATGGAGTGTGTTGATTTAAGGTGCCAGTGCAGCAAACAGTTATATGTATATCTTATTGTGTTGTGCCATGCTTTGTAATATGCACAAATTAAACACTTGAGTTGACTCAACGATGTCATGTAATTAGCGCAGAAACACTTTAAGCTACATACCCCTACCATTCCCACCTTTACTCGTTCTCCATTGTATGAGCTGAATGGATATTACTCTCTTTCGTCGCTGCCTCTCTGCTATCTTGTTGGGCGCACCCGCGTAATTAAGAAATTAACGGCATATGTTTGCGGCTCTCTCTATATGTAAGTATGTATGTGCTGCTTTTGTCACTGTGTGCAAATGCACATACATATATGCATACGTAAATACAACGTGTTTGTCGAGTGCGGCATGAAAAGGGTTTGTGTAAACTTTACACTGCAAAGTCAAAAGCGAAAGCGAAAATGAAACAGACAAACGACCGCACACACACACACTCACACACATAAACGCATTTACATTTGATTCATCTATCCCCTGCTTCGTGTCTTCTCCATGACTGCGCCGGGCACATCACGCGACATTTGCGGTTGCTTGTTTTATGCATTCAAAATCGGCAATAACAACAGCACAAGAAACACAATAACAATACCAGCCTAGCAACAGCATCATGTACTTAATATGTATGTATGTATGTATGTGTGCAAGTGCAGACACATGTATTTAGCTACCTGCGACTGCAAATGTTGAAGCTTTGTTTGCGTTCTTTATTGTTATTGTAGCGCCTGGTGTCTGGGCAGCAGCAGCAGCATACATCGAAATCATCTTTCTAAGTGCACACGAGGGAGAGGATGGGCTGGCTTAAGCTTGTGCTTGTTAAGATTGCATTATGCTCTGTGCATTGTGCGTGCCAACGTGTGTGGCCTTGAGTCTAAATTTTCGTTAAATGTGTACAGCTAAATGGTATATACATACATAAATGCGTTTCGATACCATGGAATGAATACTTCAACCTCGCGACAACCTCCGCATTGAAGAATGCTTCTTAACGAGCACAAAATTTTTGGAGCACTCACATTGACATGTATATAGGTAAATAACGTATGAATGGCACGCGCCTCTGTTAAACACTAAGCCGCAGACAGCTCAGTGTGACCAAGTGCAGTGTATGGATAATTCATACATTAAAATACCAAAAATTAAGCAATACAAATGTGATCAGTTACTATCAAAATAATATAATAATTTTAATAACAGACATATGCATAACTAAGGTTCGTTTGAACGAAATTGAGTAATTTATTAAACAACATTATTTGGGTCCTAGATTTTCCAGATTGAATAGCATATGAATATGCATGACTGCCTGCTCGTCACTGATGCATGTGTGTACATACATGTATGTGTGTGTGTATGTGTCCTTCGAAAATAAAATTGCATGCGCTCAGTCAGTCATGAAATTAAATTGACTGCAAATACACACATTACGGCCAACGAGTGCGAAGGAGACAGCCTGAGCTGCTATTGCTGCTGGAGCTTTCAGGTCTGCCAGTCAGCGAGGTGTGCATATGAGAATGTTTCTGGCATGCCTGCCTGCCTGTGCATGAATGCATGTATTTGATTGTGTGTGTGTTTATGTGACGACATGTTGTTGCATGTCTTCGTCGTCAACATAAAGCTACTAGCTCTCTGTCTGCCAGTGTCTACCTGTCTATCCAGTGTTGGCCCTTTTTTTCATGACTATTTAAAGCTAGCCTTAGCTAGTTACTTTAAAATGCGTTTTGCATTAATATTCATTTTAGTTTATGTATAATTTTAATTTGAGTACAAACTTTATTGTGAAAATAGAATAGCTTATGGTTATTGTTTAATACGTTTTCAGCTGACTTTGCTTTTAAATCTGGCAACACTGTTCTGCCTACCTCTCTTTTATGTTCTCGGAGGACAAGCTTGTTGTTGCTGTGTTGTTGCCATTGCTTATTTTATTTGCTGGCTTGCTTACGCCTTTGGGTGATTTGGTATTTTTCGGCTGCTTCACACACACACACACACACACACACATACAATAAGCCAGCTGGGTTCGTGTTCGTGTCTAATTTGCACGACTGCAAGTTTAAAGTGACAGGGATTAAAACAGGATGTTGCATAATCCGCACGTCAGACACATGAACAGGATATGCTTGCAGGTTCTCTGCCCTAAGCGCAAAAAAAAATATACAAGAAAGAGTAAACACGGGACAAGGAACGCTGCACAAAAGTGCATAAAACACACAATTTTTTGTATGTATTCAACCCCCCAAAAAAATGGTTAGTACAACCCTCTTTCTTGCCTTTAGGCACAGACAATTCGAAAGATTAGTGCATAGTTTTATTTATGAAACATTCATAATGCTTTAAAAACAATCTTCTGTCCGTTTTGTACAATAAAAAATAACGAAAAATAAACATCAAATAATATTTTTGCATGTGCTATTAAATTAATTGAATCAAGAAATGGGCCATAAAGTTCGAAAGCAAAAATTAAAAGCAATAAAACACAAAATGTTCGAAGCACATTAAAAATTGTGTAGTGTAAATGTTTCGTAATGTGTTTCAATAATACAAGAAAAATCAAAAATAACAATTTTTATAATGAATGAGCATTTCAATGGGGAATAAAAGTTTTGTACGTCATAAATGTTTATATTAAACGGCAAACCTTTTGTAATTTTGTTGAGAATTTGATTTTAGGCTTTTGATGGTTTCATATGAAAATTTGTATACACTTTAATTAAATTGGTTCATATCAAAACTTTTAGAGAAGCTACGTAGTTTTTAAAGATGCCTTATTTCGTTAGATAAATATTTATTTTATAAGCAAAATGGCACTGGTGTAAGTCTTAAAATAAATTAAAAATGAAATCTCACTTTTATGACAACTCAAAGCCCTTAAACAGAGATAATAAAATAAAAACACTTAATATTCAACATGGACATGGGTTTTCACTTTGTTAAATTGCTTGAAACACGAATGTTAGTCGTAAACATTATTTAAACACCAAAAATCAAATTTACCAGCGGCATTTGTTGGTTTAAATAGAAAAATGAGTAAAAACTTCAATCGGAAAAATCTTTATAGACTTAATAGTATTCTTTTAAATATATATATATATGTTTTTTTGAGTACTCACCTTTAACTTTTGTTGTACCAATGACACCGAATTGTCCCTGAATGTGATTTTGTACTGACAGCATTTCCATCTTCATTTCAAACTGGAATTTTGTAACTCACTCGATGCGGCGTTATATGCAAAAAGAAGCCGTCGTCTCGTCCAGTTGGAATTTATAGCAATTTATATAATATTTTTATTTATGCAGCATTCAAGTTTTGTTTTACTATAAACTTTTTTTGACTGGGGTATTATTTTCTTATGCTTTTCGATGCCGTTATTCGTGAGTGGTTGAATTCAATACAAACATGTATGTGTGTGAGTGGATGTTTTTGGGTGTATTTTTTTTTTTTGTATGTTTGTGTTTTATATGTATATATCTATGTATATATATATATATATGTATTAGAAATGCACTTTAATCACAAGAAATTGATTTGATTTTTGTGTGTTGCGTGTATGTGTGTTCTTGTTGTATTTTATAATTATTATTTTATAACACGTTTTTTTGTTTTGTTTTTGTTATTTTTTTTTTATATTTTTACGGCACACAATTTTCTGACTGAAGCTATGGTCTCTGTTCTGCGTATTTATTACTCTCTTTCTCTGTCTTGCTCACGTTCGCTCGGTTAACAAATAATTGCAAAAAGTATCAACAACTAAATTTGTTATTCTAGTTTTAAACATTTAAATTTTTTAATACATTCTAAAAAAAAAGCCAAAAACTGCCGCCCGTTTTAGCTTCCAACTCGATTTGCTCTGCTCTCTGTCTCTATTTAACTTGCTCTTTCTTTAAATCTTTACGCACAGCACTTTAAGGTTGAGTTGTTGTTGCTGCTGCTGTGTTGTATTGTTATTTTGGTGTTTCGCTTATTTATTTTGTTTTTTTGATTGCCCAAAAAAGGAATTTGCGAATCAGTTAAAGTTCTATGTATTCGAATGGTTGGCTACTGCTGTTTGTTGCTTGCGTCATTCCGTCCCCGTGCGTGCAACGAGTGGAGCTGTTGTATTGCGTGCGACGGCCGCTGCTTGACTGGACGTTAAAGCACACAGCTATAATCGACGATGGCTCGGTTGCTCTTTCTCTTTTTGCTGCTGCTGCTGCTGCTGCTGGTCTCAAAACACTTCAACTCAACTCAACATAGAACTCAAATCAAGTAAACTCGTCTCACAGCTGTGCTTGCAGCTGTGTGTCTCTTTCTCTGTCTCTCTTGCTCGGTGTATGTGCTTATGTGGGTGAGAGCGAGTTGTGCTGCCAGCTGAGAAATTTAAGCTTGGTACAACTACAACAATTATATATATGTATGTGGAAGATGGACGACACAACAACAACGACGGCCACACAACGGCTGACGGCTGACGACGGTTGAGAGGAGGAGCTTGGGCGGCAACTTCTGTGGCGGAGCAGTTTTCCAAAGCTACTATCCGGCCGGCGCTATGCGCTCCTGCTTTTATACCAAATTTTCCGGCAGCGCTGCGCTGCTAACGTCGCTGCCGCTGCTAACGAGTGAGTGACTTTTCCCCTTGGCCGTGAATTAAGCATTTACTGTGCGAGAGCGCAAGCGCGCTCCCTCTCTCTTTCTCTGTCGGTCTCTGTAACATTTGAGTGAAAACCAACAGCTGCACTCGTTCTGTGTGTGTGTGTGTGTGTGGCAAACATATGTTGCCAGGCGGCATCAACATCAGCTGTTGTTGCAATCCCGCTCTTAACACACACTCAACACTCAAAGAGAGTTGCTCTTAAGCTTGTCGCTCTTAAGCCTAAGAGCATTTATGCAAACCACTCAAGAGCATTGCCATTCAAAGCAGCTCAATTTCGTTAAACATTTAACTCAACGCAGCTAAGATTTTGCCTTCCTTTCACTTTATGTGGAAGTTCTTGAGTGGCAAAAGTCCAGTTAGAAAGCTCCGACAAAAACCGATTGTTGAATGAGCAATAGAAAACTAAAGTGTATTAAAAATATATTGAAAACTCTGTGATTGAGAAACTTGCAAATTCTGCCAACAGCTGTTGGGTGTAGTGGGAGGGGGGGAGGAGTGAGTGTATTTAGGTTAAATCTATCTGTGTATGTTTATGTATAAATCATGTATTTGATTAATTGTATGCCACTGACTTTTATCCTCTTCGACATTGCGCTGCAACCAACAACAGAGTTTGGGCGGGGCGGTGGTGAGTCCAGAGGGGAGGCCTTTTAAAAAACTTTGGCCATACCACACACCCAAACACCCACTCACTGTGTGTTGTGTAAACATTTTTTCAGCATTAACTGACATGTGTAAATCCAGCAACTACCCCTGCCTACCTTATCC
Source organism: Scaptomyza caliginosa (assembly GCA_035044725.1). NCBI lineage: Eukaryota > Metazoa > Arthropoda > Insecta > Diptera > Drosophilidae > Scaptomyza > Scaptomyza caliginosa. The sequence continues at coordinate 16,285 of JAWNNR010000033.1, read as the reverse complement.
CCCCGCCCACCCACACAACAGACAAAACAGAAAGAGGAAGAACTTTTAGCTGCAGTGGCAGCTTTCACAGTTTTCACAGCTTTGCCCGCCCGCAGCTTCTCCAAAAAAAAGCGTCTTTTGGCAAACGAAGCAGTGACAAATAGCCAACGGGACAGGGCACGGTGGGCGGAGGGCGTGCGAAAGGGGGTGGGGGTGATACAATGACTGGCCAACACCATTGGCGCCATATATATATGTATATGTACGTGTATTAAGATGAATTGTTGAAACAGTGACAGGCTTCTGAGTTCCTGAGCCGAGAAAGCTTTTTACATTTTTCCAGGAAAACAAAACAACAACAACAACAACAAAATGATAAAAGAAATGTGAAAGAAAAAGATTAAAATCGCATTTGATTGCAAAGCCCACATACACTAAAAACACTAAAAACATAATTCTTATGTATAAAAACTTTTTCAAATTGATCCTTGGTATTTATTTAGTAGCGTTAGTATTTCTTTCTACTTAAAGTTCTTGAAGTTTTAAAGCTGTTAAATAACTTATTTGTTTAAATAAAAAATGGTTATAAGTAAAACAGAAAAGTTTATTTTTAAAAAGCTTCAAAATAAAATTAATATTTTTTTTGTAGTTATCAATAATAATCGATGAGTTTTATTCACTTTCAAATGGTTTTAGTTTGGAAAAAAGCTTTTTTGGTTAGGTTCAATAAGAGTTTTAGAGATCTTTTTTTTTACTCTGAGCAATGCGAAAACATCAAAAGGGGTCGAATATTGAAGGTAAATTCCGCTAAAAGCTTCAATTGTTGTGTGCAAAAGGCACTTAAGCTTTTTCTACTTCTTCTTCTTCTTCTTCTTCTTCTTCTTCTTCTTCTTCTTCTGCATGCTCTCAAAACTAAGCTCAAATCAAAATTCAAAGCTAAGAAAACTACTTGCACAATAATCGTACACGAGTGTGTGTGTGTTTGGGTGTAAAGGTAGCTGGATAAAAAGCTAGCTAAAGTAGGAAAAGAAGAAGAAGTAGAACACAATTCACAACAATTCAACGATTCAACGAGCCCTGCGAATGGACCACTTAATGCGCTTTTGTGCAAATGCTCTTCAAACCAAAACGCGAATATTTTGTATTTTATGCATTTTAGATACCCTAACTTTCTGGGCATATTGGTTTGAGTTGTTCAAAAATACTTTGAGTACAAAAGAAAAACAAAATCTTATTAAAAAATCAACTGAGCTTTGGCAGCTTTCACTGGGAAAGTTCGAAACTTGACCATAATCTGTTATCATTATAAAGCATCTTTTACAAAAGTAGTGTATACAATATTCAATCATATGCACACAAATAGTTGACTTGACTCTGATTGTTGGTTACTTTTTAATGCCTTGCACGTTTTACCAATAAAACAACAACAACAGCAACAACATGTGGTTGGAACTAGAAGCAATCCTTTAAGTTTCGGTTACAACACAATCGTAGTTCAACTCCGCCCACCACACCACCCACCCCCTCCAGTCTGCCCGCTCTCCTTGCGTTTTGGCTTTTACATCGATTTTCATGTGATTTGTGTAGACGTGTTTGGTTTTTATTGATTTTCACTTGATTCTCTCCATATGCTTAAATATACTTAAGCCAGTACGTGCACATTTACATTCTCTTTCCCTCTCTCTCTCTCTCTCTCTCTCTGTTTTTCTTACTTGCTATCCTGCTTTGGTCTTGCCCATTCCCAAAGGGGCAACCGCAGCAGCAGCTAAAGTCGAAGTAGAAGTAGAAAACTAAAGCTGGGAACAGCTCTAATGTCAGGATCATGCGAGGTTATCAACATAATTTCCACTCGTGCCACCACCCACCCAGCCCACCACCCCCTCATACACTTAAACCCAGGCCATTTTCCACATGTTTCTTGTTTATGATGTAGTAAGTTTTTCTTGTCTTTTTGCGCTTTCTGTTTTGTGGAAATGAGATGGAAAAAAGCAACCACAATGTTTTGCTTCTTCTTCTCCTTCTTGTTGCTGTTGCTGTTGTTGTTGTTTGGATGATGGAAGCGTGTGCGGTTTGATAAGACCTAAACAATTTGGTTCAATTATTTTTGGTTTCAGTTTCGGTTTCGGTTTCAGCTTTCTCAACATGTTAGTTGCAAGCTGTTTGCAAAAACATCAACTAATTCCTAATATGCTCATAAGGTTTAAGGCTGAGAAGACAACAAACTAAAGCCTCATTATTTTGCTTTGATAAGTGCTGGGCAGTTATTGTTGTTTTCGTTGTATTTATCCTTGGGGAATATTTAAATTCATGCCACATAAATATTGAAAGTCAACAACAACACAAGGAGACGAGCTCCTTGATATCTGAGCTGTTTGATTTATGCCACCAGCTAGAAGAAGAACTTTCTGCCTTTAAGTGTTGGCTGTTCCTTGCTATGCGCAAAGGCAAAAGCCAGCGGTGTGAGTGAGACGAACGCATTAGATATGCAATTGTCAATATTTGATGGTCTCATCAATTTTACCGCAATTTCCAGACTTTTCGAGAGCCAATTGAAATGCCAGTGACAGCGAAATATACACTGGACTCGCACTCTCCCACGCTCGCCCTCACTCTCTCTCTCGCTCTGTCGCTCTATCTGTGTTCCGTTACGTGCATTCGTCTCAGTGCTGGCTGACATTTGACATGATTATGTACATTTGTTGTGCGGCGAGTGTCGCTTGCTGTCGCCGCAATTTACATTTGCAAGCGAAAAACACAAGTGGAACGTGGAATGGGGAACATGAAATGGAGAACGGGAAACGGGGAACGTGGTGAGCGACCAGCGAAGTAAACCAACCGTACCAAAAACTCAAATCTATCAGCGGGTTTTGTTTGTGTTTGTTACTTGCTTGCTCGACTATTCTGCACTTTGGCTTTGGCAAGGCTTTCTTTCACACTTCCTTATTCGTGTTTTTCCCTGCCAAACACACACACACACACACATATATATATATATATATATATATATAGCAACATGCAAACACTTACGGTCCGCGTCCTTTACGAGTGTCGGCAGGCTAGGCAGAGAAGTGTCCTTACAACATTTTTTACTTTGTAACGCAAATTCTGAAGTAAGCATGAATAATGCATGCATTGTGTGTAATTCTTCAAGTACTTTTGCCATGCCAACGACAAGCACACATCAGCAAAAGTTCCCATCCCATCCCGTTGTCCCTAACCAAGAACGTAGAGAGAGCGAGAGAGAGAGAGCGAAACAACAACCGCACTGAGTCAACCTATTTATATTTTCCACTTCTTTCTTGCTTGTCTTGGTTTGGTTTCCTTTTTTTTTCTGCTTCGTTTTTTGGCATGTTTCGGGCGGGTGTTGAAATTTATTGTGCGCTTTTTTGAATTACAAATTTATTTTAATATTTGGTTGCACGCAAGGACCTCAAGCTTAAATATGTAGATAAGCATATAGACACATATCTTCATATGCTAGCTGCAAATCTGTTTTACCAAGGCTTAAAAGCCTAGCAACATTAGAAGGCAACGCTCAATACTTAAATGCTTGGGCTATAAGTTGATCTTATACAAGTATAAGAGTATAAGTTTGAAGTAAGAGCGTTGCCAGACTACAACTTTAACTTTAACAACTTTTGATTGCCGTCATTCAATCAATATTTGGACATACCTTTTGCAAATAAGCATGCCTAAAGAATTAATAACTTTACCAACTGCAGCTGTTTAAACCAACTTATACTGTTTACATTGCCTCGCTCTATTTGCTTAATGCATCATTTTATTGTCATTTACTTGACGTCTGCTGACTACTAATAAGACCGACGACTGACAGCTGTGGGAACTCCAAGTAGGCTGTTCCAAGTCGAAACCCTACCCAACCCAACCCAACCGAACCGAACCACTTTGTGCTCGATCACAGCTCTGTTGTTGGATTGCAAAGTGAACCGTTTGAAGTGGTTCAGCTATTTAATTTTTGCATTTCTGTTACGGACAGCAATTTTCCGTTTCAAGTGCAATTCGAGTGCCTTTAAGTAAATGCTATGAAAAATCTTTGTTCCTTTTTCCTGCCTCTATGCTTCTAATGCCATTTAAGCTTATATCTATGTGTCTGTGTGTGTGTGTGTTTGTGTTAATGTATTCTCCTTCTGCTAATATGTCCAATTATTTCGTTGCCTTAATTTAATGTTGCTGCGTTCGTGCTCAGGCCTTAGGTATACTATAACGCTATTAGTGACCTGCTCGACCCGAATGCTAAGCCTCAATACCAAGAAGAAAAAGTTGCAAATAAAAAAGAAATATTTTAAAATGCTGCTGCTGTTGCCTTCTAGGAGGCAAAAATTCACTTTGTCATTTACGCAGCCATTAGTCGAAGCAACAAAACCTATTTCTATCTCACTCTTACTCTCTCTCTCTTTCACTCTTTCTTTCTCTTTCACTCTGTTACTGCGTGTCACGTCAAAAAGTGGACAACTCAAACTCTCCCCGCCCTTAAGCTGACCAAATGAGCGCAAGCCCCCAAAGTGGCCAACAACTTGAAGATGAAAGGCGGTTTCGGGGGCGTGACACACACACACACACAAATACAGCGCAACAAAGATTGAAACTTTTAAAAGTTTACAGCTTTTCATTTTTTTTTTTTCTCTCTCTCTCGTTTCTTTTCAATTTTCCGAAGCGAAGAAGCTGATTCTGGGTACCAAAACCAAAACCAAACCCAGGGAAAAAAGCCAAACACTGCCTGGACCCAAAAAGTGGCCACTGTGCGTCGTCGTTAATGGTTTTTCCACACACACACACACAAACACATACAAAAAAGAAAGAAAAACTTATGAAACAAACTACAACGTTGCTGACATAGACGAACACCATGCTACTGCACTCGTCCCTCGTACAGATTTCAGGTCCAGATCCACGTTAAGGTCCACGTCCATGTCCATGTCGAGGTCCAGGTTCAGGTTCAGGTCCAGGACCAAACAAGAGACCGGTGTGCTGAGCACGTCAAACTCGTCACAGACTTGAAAAGCGGTTTGAGGGAGGCGAGCCCAATCGAAGGAGGAGTGGAAGAAAAGGTAATACCAATTTACCAACGCGAGAGTAGATTATAAGGTTGTTACGTTCCACTAGGTTTGAACTAATCCCAGAAAACTTTAAGCTTATTTTCAAAAATAAAAATAATATTGTTATGCTTCCTCTTAAGCTCGTTATTTATACTTACCAGAAAGGGTTGTTCGGCAAATATATTATTGAAAATGCGCTCGCGTACATTTAATGTTCTTGAAACATGTCCTAAACGGTTCATTCTGTTCACGCTTTTAAGTAAATCATGCCAAAGCTTATGCAATCATATTAATTTACAAGTCAGCCCTCGCTTGCTTGTGGAACGCACAATGCAGCGTAATGTCACGTACTTTCACTTTTCTGCTTTTGCCATTCCTGATCGCCTCCGTTGGAAAGGGAAGAGGTTGAGTCCATTTCAGTCAACAAAAATGGGCATTGCTTGAGTTGAATGGGTCGCGCCGTTTTGCCCGTTTCGAACAAGGACAACAACAACAATGAACCTATTCAGAGGCTTCATGCGTTTGAATTCTATTAGCCAAAAGAAAAGGATTTGGCTCTGCTTTCAAAATGGTGTAAAGTAGATGATGATGATGATAGGAGAAGGCGAAGGCGAAGGCGAAGAAAGAGAAGTGAGTGTCCCTTTCGCTTGCTGTCATAAGCACTTATTGTGCAGTGTGGCCATATCTTTTCGGGGCCAAAAATGCCTTCCAGCTCCGATAGAACCCACAACTTTACCCCTACCCAAACCCAACGCTGTCCCGATTAGGGCCGTTAGGTTTCAACCATTTACCCTGGGGTGTATTTTCATCATTTTCGTTTGGTTCTTCTTGTTGCCTTGTGCCTTGTGCATCCAATTGACATTTCAGCTTAAGTCATTGTATAAGGCAATACACACACACACACACACACACACACATGCACACACACTCTTTTAGTGAGAAAAGAGAATGAATGCCAGAATCAGGAGCTCTCCGGGACAAGTAGCATGCTAAAGCTGTCCGCCATTCAACAGCCAACATCTAAGCACAGAAGAGTCGTCACTCACTCACTCACTCGTTCAGTCATTCAGTCATTCAGTCAGTCAGTCTGTCAGTCAGTCGGGCATTTAGACAGGCTCAAGCTTAGTTCAGTTCACCCTGTTCCGGAGACGTGAACGAAAAAACAAAAGTGCTAGAAAGGAAGTAAAGTGCAAAAGCTGCAACGCTAACAAAAGGCGCACACAATTACAGCAGCACTGTGAAGGGTGGCAAAAAGAGATAGAGAGAGGACTTAGGTTGCTAGTTAGGCTTAGGATGGAAGTGGGTAGGGATGGATGATAGCTTGGTGTTTACATAAAAACATTTAGACTGATCCGGAGTTAGGCGTAGAGCGATGTCAAACTGATAAAGTCTCCGTCAATGTTGGAATGGCGAAAGGTTTTTGCGATAAAACCAAAGCAAAAGTTAAGCAGGAAAAAGGAAAACTAGTAGATGTATTTGGCATCGAATGGAATAAAGTAATTTGCTAGACCTGATCGATGTTTTGCTTGAAGCTTTAAGGAAAAACCTAAGATTCCTTTGCTCTGGCGCGCAGTAAGCGAACTAACGAAGGACACAGGACATGAAATGAAGGCAATATCTTACAAATGGTTAACACACATAAACGAAATAATAAATACCAAATGATTTCATTATGAATGTCAGCCAGACATTTATTGCTAAACAGAAGTTACCCCTCCAACAGGACAAAGCCAGAGTTTTCTTTCATTACGAGAATATTGCGTTGGCAATATTGCGAAAAAAATTTCTTAATTTCGTTTCATTTCATCAGCAGCAATGGCAGCAGCAGCAACAAAGATTTACAACATACTGTGAGCATAAAATAAAAATCTTTTCTCTTTTTTTTCTTTATATTTTTTATTCTTTTGCCGCTCTTTGCTGCAAATGCCATAGTCGAATGAAATAAATAAATAAAGAACAACAACAAAAGAACCTTGGAGATACTAGTACAGAATGAATAAAAATACTCAAACGTACAAAAGGCAGGCGCTTTTCCTTTTCTAACGCTTTCCACTTTTCTTTTTTTTTCTCTCCAAGACACACCAGAACACACACACACACACTCACACACAGGCGTTGACAACGTTAATAGTTATGGCTGCGGTGGGGCCGGTTAGGAGGGGGATGGTAACGCATATTTGTGCGATTGCAATAAAACGCACATGTGTTTCCAATCGTCCTGCGAGTCCTGCCACGTACATCGCAGCATCGTCATATTTTCGAATGTGGTTTCGTTGAAATAAATTTGATTTTGAAGATTGACAAACTGTTCGACTGTTCGACTGTGTTCCCACCCACCCACAAGACCACCCTGACAACGTATTTGTAGTTAACTCTGGGGGATTGCAGTCGATCGCCCTGCGAGCTCCCTTTGCCAAGGCAACACAGAAAATGCTTTTGCTGAGTTTTGTGATTTCCGCAATTCTGTGCATTGACCTTCTTTGTATGGGTAAGGATATATGCGAAGGTAAGCGGGCGCAAGGAAATTGAAACCGTATTCTAGTAATAATAATAATAATAATAATAACAACTCAAACAATGTGTATTCTTGTCAGATACGTAGCTAAATCAATTGGGTCGATGGTATTCGCTTTGATTCATAACTCATAGAGTGTTGCTGGGAAATTTCTGCACATTTTTTGACTAATTGACAAATCGGACTAGCGTGCTTTTGGCCAGCATTGCCTAATTGAAGCTAACAGAAGTCACAGGACCAAGCGAGGGTTGCCACCTAAGTAATATATATGTATATACAAGCTTTCCGCTTCACTTTGCACATCATTTCGTTTTTAACATTAAACTCAATGCCTGATTGGCAAATATGTGAATGGCAAACCTCGCAAACAGATAATTCACATCCAAAGCTAGGGGGATTGAAGGAAGGAAACGAAGGACAAACATGCCAAAGGCAAGGACAAAAGTCAAAGCTGTTGGCAGAGGGAGAGAGAGAGCGAGAGGGTTCCCGTGCTGACTCTCAGAGGTGTTGCCAAACAGAAAAAGCTTCCAATCAGCAAAAAAAAAAGGAAAGCAAATAAGAACCGTTAGCCCCACGTTGCCACATACACTTACACAAAAAGTGTAAAAAGTTAAAGCGATTCATGGTTTGCTATATATGAAGAAATGATAAATAAAGCAACTTTTATTAAGCACATATTCGATAGCAAAAGTCTTATACTCTGTGTTAGGGTATTAAGCCAAGGAGGAATACGGCAAGAACACATTTAGTGTTTATTTCGCATTTATTGAGGACAGTTGGGGCGAATGTTTTTTTTTTTTCTGGAGTTGGTTGTTAGCAATAGAATGAAATCAGCAAGAAATAAATATCCCTGTCGCATATACACTCATTGAACAGCCGCCTGTCAAAGTTCTCTCACACACACACACAAACACACATAAACATGGCAGCAATGTATAGAGTATAAATTGTTTCCAGGTCATTGGTTATTCAGCCACAGAAAATACGAAAATGAAATTAAGTACAAAATGAACTAAAACCCCAAAAAATCATATGAAGTTGATGATTAGGATGAGAACGACATCGAAAGAACAACAGCAACAACAACAACAACGTTGTTAAATTTTCAGAAATGCTCGCTTGAATGATTGTGATTGAGAGGAAGTGAGAGGAGCAAGGGAAGTTGCTTCAAGATTGAAAGTCAGATGGAGCTGACAAACAACTCGTCTGTGTATTGGCCACATTAAAATAAAAGTCAAAATGCTTTTGGCCTTTTCTGACTGTTGCCTCAACTGATGCGTGCAGTTTTAATGGTCAAAACACACTCACACACACACACACATCCATATCACCAATTATTGGAATCGAGCACGTTTTACAACGAGCTGCAAGCAAATCCTTACTTATTAAGTTGCTGAGTATTGAAATTTAAAGATAACTTATTTGTAATAAAGAGTTTTCCAAGCTGAGATTTCTATTCAAAGAGCAGGTTTAAATTGTGTGGCAACGCTAATGAAGCAAGTCCCGTTAGCTAAAAGCTCACCGTTATACGCTCTCGTTCGTTTTCATATTCCATGCAACGCTTTCGTTTTATTTTACAGTTACTTTAACGACAGACAAACTTAATAAAACCATTTTTTTAGCTCACATTTGCTAGAGTTTCGTTAAAGTTTGTTTTTTTTTGTGGGGATTTTCTTTTGTTTTGCCTCTTTTGCTTAGAATAATCCGTTTTATTAATGTTTTTGTTTTTTGCATCTATAATTACAAAATTATTGCACATTTTCATTAAAAAAGGATCCTAGATCTAAAAAGGTCTAGGTAAACAATTTCCATAAATGATCATATTTAATATGTTAATATATACGTTTGTGCCTATTTTGTGTGCAAGTTGGGCTGAAGACTCGCTTAATACATATTTATTTATGTTGCCTGCCATTTAAATAAAGTGTTTGCTTTTAATAAACCCATTTCGCTAAGCACATTGCCATTGGAGTGAGAGAGAAAGAGAGAGTACATTTTGCAAATTCAACTGCTTCCGCTTGTGCTTAACGCCACACCATTCCATGCCGTTTCATACCCCACGCTGCGAACCATTCACCCTGCCATCCCTGCCATCCCTGCCATCCTTGCCACCCTGTCATCGTGCCACGCACACGCATTTTACTGTTATTTCAGCATTAAAAGTTCATTCGAGTGGCAAAGGAAGTGAAAACAATTATCTGCAGGAAGGTGAAACATAAATCCTCGAATCCAAAAAGTAAATTGCAAATTTTCGTTTATTACTTTCTATGTCAAAAAACACCCAAGCAACAGCCAATACCACACAAAGATTTGTGGTTAAATCGAATCGATATTTTATGTTATCGAATTTATTATGCAAACACACACGCACACACACGCACACACACGCACACACACACACACTCAATGCTAATACCAATTGGCGTTGAGTTGCCACAAAATGACACACGTGCATAAAGGGAATGATGCCCAGGTGCACATAAGATCTCATGGCTTGGCATCCAGCTGGCAACTGACAGGCATCATCACAACTTGAGGAATTATATAAGCAAGCTAAACATTTCTCCCCACTCACCCCTCTGCCCTCTCTCACACGCTGTGTTAGGCATTAAGTGCGATTATGGCTATTGGAATTGATGATGTTTATGGCTTCTGGCTCATTTATCAAATTAAATAGGGACAAAATGCTTTCATCCCACATTTCTGTATACACAATTGCCTCTCCCCACGCCCCCATCGCCCCTCCAACAAACGATTGGCAATAAAATAGACACACACACACACACACATGCACACTGGAGCTTAACAGGCTTTCAGACAAGACCAACAAAAAAAAGAGGAAGGTAATTCCCAAAATGGTAATTAATTTTATATACAAGTGAAACGTTGGTAATGAAATTATTTTATTGCTCTACACAGCTACTTCTTGGTGTACAGGTAAATGGCCACAATCAAGCCATAAAGTCCGAGCACCTCGGCAAAGATCAGCACCAGAATCATGCCCACAAATAGACGTGGTTGCTGACCCGTTGCACGCACACATGCATCTCCCACAATGCCAATGGCCAGGCCCGACGAGAGTCCAGCCAAACCCACCGAGAGGCCAGCACCCAATTGTATGTGACCCTTTTCCACGGTATACTTGTCGTCTATGGAGCCAGCGATGAGTACAGCCACCACGAGGCCATAGATGGCTATAATGCCAGCCATAACCACCGGTATGATGGACTTCATAATCATTTCGGGTCGTGCCACAGCCATGCTGACAATGCCCGCACCGGACATGGCAGTGCCATACGAGGCACCCAATGTTGAAAATATTATGGCTGAGGCAGCTCCAAGGGATCCACAGAATACCGCATAGCTGGCTATATTATCATCGGACGTGGCAGACATCATTATTTGATTTTTGTTTTAATTCCTTTCAACTTTTACGTTCAAGGCGAATGGCAACTGTTCGAAATTATACTCTGATCAAGTCGAACAAAATGTTGTTTTTTTGCTTGAAAGTGCAACTCAATCAAGTGCAACTAATTGTGTGTGCTACAGTTTGGCCATATATATATTTTATGATAATTCTAATATTTATGTTTAAGCTGATAGCGAAAAGTAGCGTTAAAAGTACGCGAAATTCGCTTTTGTTGTTGCTGCTCTGCTAACGAGGCTTATCTTTATGTGCCGTTAAATTTTCCGGCTACCCGTATACAAAAAGTATTTATATATAAACATATATACTTAAAATATGTGCAAAATTTATGGCCCAAAGCATGCTAGCGGTTTTTTTTTATTCGGCTATGCCCTTAGTCTCGCTCTCGCTCTCTCTCTCTCTCTCTCTCTCTCTCTGTGTGAGTTTGGTTTAAGACAAACCGCAAAGCGAATTCTCGACTATTGAAAATCGAAGCTGCGGTTTTTTGCCCTTTCTCTCTCTCTCTCTCTCTTTCTCTTTTTGTCTTCTGCACTTGTTTCAATTAAACAAATTGGAAAATATGAACCCGAGTCAAAGAGGCAAAGAGGATGTAACAGGGTTGCTTGCCACTTCAATCTGCACTTGGGGCGTGAAAGCTTCAAATGCGCAGCGGTTTTCTTAACACAACACACACACACACACACACACACACACACACACAAAAAAAACAGCCAGAGACAAAATGGAAATTTGTTTGGGGCACCACTGGGGAGCACTCGAGTAGAGTTGGGGCATGTTAAGGATGACAACGACAACAAAAGTTCTCAATCCCAGCAAGGAACAAACATACATCCCCATATACCCATACCCTTAAGACATAGCTTCAGCTTCATGACATTTTTATTTTACTGCGCGTTCCGAGAATGTTTTGCATTTTGAATATACAAATATACGTATTTCGCTTCTGTTTGGCTTTGCTTTTAAACTGATTCGATTGTTAAGTTGTCACAAGGTGCGAAACAGATTCAATAAAAAAACAAAATAAAAGAAACACAATTTCTTTAATACCATTAAAAACATTTGGCACATATTTTTTTCGTTTACTTGGTGTACAAGTAAATGGCCACAATCAGGCCATATAGACCCAGGACCTCGGCAAAGATCAGGATCAGAATCATGCCCACAAACAGACGTGGTTGCTGGGCCGTGCCACGAACACCAGCATCGCCAACAATGCCAATGGCAAAGCCCGCCGCCAGTCCAGCGAAACCCACCGAGAGACCAGCTGCCAGATGTATGTAGCCCTTGCGTATGGTATATTCCGGCGAGAGGGAGCCAGCAATTAGGACGGAGACAACCAGGCCATAGATGGCTATAATGCCAGCCATGACAACGGGTATAATCGATTTCATAATCAGTTCGGGACGCATCACAGCCATGGCAGCAATACCAGTTCCCGACTTGGCCGTACCATATGCAGCGCCCATGGATGAAAAGATGATGGCCGTTGCCGCGCCCAGGCCGCCAAAGAAAAATGCATATGCCGGTTTATCGTTGTCCGCGCTCTGCGTCTGTCCGGCTTGTCCTTCAGACATTTTATGCTAGTTTTCTTTGATTTTCTGTTTAACAATTATATTTCTCTCGATTTGTTGCTAGTTTTGTTTGATTTTCGAGAAGCTCACGCGTTTTTAATGCTCACGTTTGCTGAATAGAATTGTTTTTCACAAAGCTAATTTGCTAATTTGCTTGCAGCTTGCTTTGCTTTGTTTTAAGTGAACGATAACTTTCTGCTTTTGCCATTGTCCAACACTTGTTTGTTTACAAAAACCGATAACTAAAAGAAACTAGTATCAGTATCGATAAATATGGTTATAGTTATCTAAATCGAATCTTTGTGTATGGCCAAACTATTTAAGCAGCCCTCGCATTGTTTTTTTAGTTCACTGGCACAATTTTGGTGCCAAGATATTCCATTAAAGATTTATGTTGCGCTGGGATTTTCGTAACACGAAAACTTGTTCCAATTGCCAGCCCCTGCAGCTTCTCGTCCTGCCTTTTGTCCTGTAGCTATTGTTAGTGCTGCTGCTGCTGTTGCTGCTGTTTCTGCTGTGGCGTTTATGCCGTTTGTGCAACTATAAATCGTTTATGTATTTTGTTGAGTGCTAGGATTTATCGCTGGAGCTGAATATGAGAAAGGAATCACATAAATACAAATAAATCAAAAGCATTTCGAATGGCAATGCCAATACAAACAAGTATTGAGAAAAGAAATACAGATATACATATATATATATATATATGTGTTGAAGCTGCTGCTGCTGCTCTCGCTACGTTTCTAGGCAAACTGTGCGAAAATTGATGTCTTCGCTCATAAAAATAAGGCATCAAAAAAAGAATCGGGCTATGCTATGGGCTATTGCCAGTCAGTCGAAGCTGAATGTGTTTTTTGTTGTTTTTTTTTTCATTGTGTTGAAAAGCAACATTGTAAATTTTATGACTTTTTTATGCGTTGAAATCTATAAATTATGTAAACTGACACTGACAGCTGTCAAACGAAGGCACTGAAACGCTGTGGAAACCGAAACGCTCTGGCAAGTGACACATGTGTCAAATGGCAGCCGCCAGCGCAAAATTCGCTATGCCATGGAATGAAACACACACACACACACACACACACACACACAGAAGGAACTCAATCAAAAGCAGCCATTGCAACCAACTTCAGTTGAGTACAATTTCAGCCAAGGCGATAAACGGAAACGAGATGTGGAGAGGGGGAGGGTAGGGTAGGGTAGGGTAGGGTAGGGTAAAAGAGAGGGCAGCTGATGACTCCAGATGATTAAATGATTGCCAGCCAGGCAATAAAAAATTGATGCTTCAAATTATTGCCTTAACATACAGATATTTTGTTTTTGGTTTTTTATTTTCTTTCTTGTTTTGTACTATCAACAGTATAAACAGTTAAGTTTATGTTCATCATTTTATAAGTTTTTACAGATAATGTCAACAATGTTAAGTTTATAGAATGCCAAAATATTGTCAGGAAACTAATTTACTTTTGCCATACGATAAACAAGTTTATGGTTAACTCGTAGTGCTCGTAAATGTTCAAGGATTTCAAATTACTAAATTATTGACAACATGAGCAAAGTGAACGTTTTAATTGAGATCACAGACTGATTGCACTTTAAGTACACTGTGCAAAATGCTTTGATACTTGATTGAAAACTGTTTCAATTGTTACTTAGTTTATGTTTATCCTTTGTTTCCCTAACTCCTTCTCGATTTGACCTGTTTAGCACACACTTTTCACGTGTTGCCATTAAACCTTTTTGCCTTTTTATTTGTATTGCTTAAGTGCGTTCCTGCCAAAATGCAATAAATGCTGGCTATGGGCTTCCAGCTATGCTTCAAGGTGCTACGGTTTGCCATGCTATGCTTTATATATGGGGGTATTTACAACATATATATATATATATATATATAAATCAAGTGCCGGAGCACTAAAATAACAAACGTAGGAAATTAACCGAAAATAAATTAACTGAAAAACTCCAAACAGAAAAAAAGGGTTTTCTACTGCTGCTGCTGGGGTGTCAACAGTGTTGCTGCTGCGAACGCTGACGGCGACGCTGACTGCGACGCTTACAGCGCGACTTTGTGTGTGACTTTGGGATTCCCAAATGTGCTTTCAACATGCAATTTTTATTATTGACTCGCTCGCTGTGTCGTGTCAGCTCGCAGCTTTTCAGCATTTTCCGCTCGACGAGTCGCAAAAATGCCATTACTGTCAATCAACAGACGGAACACAGCACAACACCAAAATAAAAATATAAAAAAATCCGGGAATAAAATCAAAATGTGTGTGTCTCTCTCTCTCTCTCTCTCTTTTTTCTGTGTTGTTCCAGCGTGTCAAACGATGGGATACCCTGTCATAAAAAGGATGTTTGAGCTTGGAATTTCTTAAGAATAGTTTCGATTTTAGTACCAACTCTTGACTTAAAGGTCATTAAAAGCTTGAATTACTTTAAAGTTCATACAAATTTTGCAATCCTTATTAGCCTTATTGAAAAAGCAATATGCTGCATGTTTGCCAAGTTTGTGGTTAACTATTATTTCTCTTGGGTATCAGTTTATTCTTAGCCATTATGCTTTGGGTGTGTCAAAGTTAGCTTAAAGCTTAATAACATACCACAGCAGAGTTTAAGTTTTAATGTTATATTTGTTTAAGTTATGAGCTTCAAGTGTAATTCGAGTACGCCCAAACCCCCCAACACTTTACACTGTGCCAAGGGCCATAAAAAAACGCTGGGTTTAGGGCCAAAAGGATATGTACTGTGTTTGCTGGGTTTTGGCCACTCAGGTGACAGTAATTTCGCGCCATCGCCAAGGTGTATTAAAAGTGCTGTGAAGTTTGCGTGACACGCATCCATTCCAATATGTACATATATATATATATATATACATAGAGAATTGAAAATTGTCTGAAACGAGCCCAAAGAGTGATTGCCAACATGCATCGCATATATTGGCGTGCCAAAAACTAACGATTTAGGTATAACATAAGTATATATCTGGTATTTTTATTTTTTTTAATTATTATTATTTAGGGGGCCGTAACGCTTGTTGATATTGTTTGCCCCACCCTTGTCTCGTAGAAAAAAGCTGGTCAAAAGTTGCTGATATATATCTTTTATTATGTAGTTTTGTGTCATCGTAAAATCGTCGGCTATTACTTGATTGTCCTTCGTGAAATGCCATAAAGGCGGCGCTGACAGCTTTAGTGAGAGAGAGAGAGAGAGCAAAATCAGAAAAACAAAATATAGGCATAGGCCTATGGGTGCCATTGTAAAATGATTTACTCGCCTCGCTTCTTGCTCATTTGTGGCGCTCTTTGTTAGCGTTTTGGCTTCTGCTCTTTTGCCTCCTCCTCCTCTGCTCGCCCATTCAGACTACTCATTTTTTATGGCTCCAGCTTTTTTTGTTGTTGTCTCGTTTACGGTCTTTTACAGTTTAACGACGCATTACTGACACACAAACTTGAGGCCAAAAACAACCAGCTAACGAAAAATCTATTCATGATTTCACATCTCCCTCTCTCTCCGTTCGCTAACATTTTATCGTATTTATTCGCTTCTTGTCTATTAGGCCCAGGCGCAGAGCATTTTCCCGGTTTTGTTGGGTTCGCTTTTAATTTTTTGGGCGTAGCAATTTTCTCGCATTTTTATGTTATGCCATTTCGTCATTTGCCCTTTTTCTATGCTAGTCTACTATATACTTTATACTATATATTGTACTTTAATTTCGTAATTTGCGATTTTTCGTTTT